>CM038048.1:14709603-15227103 GCA_021397845.1 Areca catechu
GATGATTGAATCTAGTCATACATCATTTAACTCAAATGGGTGATGGCATACTATTCAGCAATGATAGAGTAGGACTCTCTTTGCTAGGATTAGATCATAATCATTGAAAAAAAAAATTTATTAGATCAATTATAGATAGAGAAATATATGAAGAGAGAGAAATTATATAGAGAGAGTAGAGAAAATAGTGAAAGAACGTGAAAAGAGAAAAGGGAGAGAGGGAAGAGAGAAGGGACTTTTTTCTTTCCATTCTTTTGCCTTTCTTTTTTTTTTCTTTTCTTTTCTCTCTTCCCTCTTTTTCTCTATCTTTTTCTCTTTTCTTCCTCCTCCTTTTTCTTTCTTCTTAATGGAACAGGAGAAGGAGGATAGGGCTTTAAGCAGGCAACCCCGACAAGCAGTAACCCCTTGGCATCGGTGACATCAACTTCGACCCTCAACAACTCTATGTGATTGTGGGTGATAGAAAAATAAGAGAAAAAACTAGAGAACTCGTGCCAAACAAGGGAGTCTCAAACCTTTAAGATTCCGACAACTTGCCGGTTCCGATAAAAGGAAAACAATGGCCCAAGACATGGAAGAAAATATAATAAGAGAGTTTAGAATTCTTACATCATCACCGGCAAGACCTTGTGACCAAAACCACAAGAAATCCTCTATGTAAAGGCTTAAAGTCACGACTCTAATCAAGGGAATTTTAAGATGGACGGCAAAGAGGGAGGTAATGACTAAATTTATAGCCACAATGAAAGGTTAGTCGAGTGAAAAACAGAGTCCTAATTCCCTCCGCTTAGAAGAATCATGGGAGGAGTCGGACTCCTGGACTCCTTCCAGGAGTCTGATTCTTTTCCCTCTTTTTTTTGGTGTTTGGGCCAAAAGGATTTTGGGCCAGTTGTACTAGTATCAGGCCTTAAAGGGCCAGGTGTTACATTAGCTTTGTGTGTCCTTCAATTCTTCACACCAAATAGTCAATGTTCACAAAAAGTGTAATGTAGATGTATAATTTTGCAAGTGGTCTCATAACTTGAAGGACCAAACATGTTGCTGTATTTTAGTGGTCAGTAAATTCACAACCAAAACTATGTATTGACAATGATATCGTAGACTATATCCTTAACAAGGAACATGCTAATTTATTAGCCTACATGCAAGTGATGGTCTAGCTATTCAACGTGAAAAATCATCATAATTATATAGTGTCCATATTAATATAGAGAACTAGTTACAAAAATTAAAAGTTTTAAAAATATTTTTTTATAAAATTATAATAGTTAATAATGTATATTTGCAAAAGTTTTTCATGGGAATAATTTTCATAAAGAACGTTCAACATGATCAAGAGTCCCAATAGGGCATTACATTGTATGTCCAAGGGTCTAACAATACCATACTCTATGGTTGTTGTTGGGATATGTCAATTCAAGCACAGATCAGCCACTGGTCCAATCGGTCGAAGACATTTCTCCCGAACCATGCACTGTCAACCAAAGTATTCAGAAGAAGCCGAACAACTGACGGACAAGCCGAAGCCGAAGTTCTCAACTTCATTTGAAGAATCAGCCTGTGGCCCATGCTGAAGACAGGACCCTCGGCCTGAACCGAAAACATGATCTTCACTATCAGCCGAAGACACAGTCTCCGGCCTACGTCAAAGACAAAGTCTTCGACCTGTGCCGAAGACGTGATCTCTATTCTGTCTCAAAGAGGTCCGGAGACGAAGGCACCCCTTCAATTTGGATACAAATATTTCTCCAAAAAAGAAGTCTGAAGATAGATCTCCGATCTATCTCAAATCTCCACGAATGTGGCAAATAACTATCATCATCGACTATACAACTATCTCCAAAGCACGCGATCATTAATTCCAGCGGCAACGTCTCTGGCCAAGCCGAAACCGTTTCGTAACCGTCCATGATTGCGAATGAAGGGGAATGAATTAACTCCCTCCATCGTAACCGTTGGAGGGAGAACGGAACCGTAGGCCAGATCGATCAATATAAATATTGGTAAGAGGGGACACTCCAGGTAAGGCACAAGTTACTCCTGAAAATTTCAGAGTTCTTTCCTCTCCATTTATCCTCCTCAGAATCTTCCCTATTCTGTGACTGGAGCCTGCCTCTGACTTAGTATCGGAGTGTCCCCCGTCGGAGCAACTCTGGCCAGGGATTTGTTTTGCAGGTGAACCAGGGAGCGGACCTGCGATCCAGTAGCTCCGCCCAATCGAAAAAGGGACTCTACGCCAATAGATTGGTGCGCTAGGTAGGGGAAGCAGTGTTTAAGCATCCATTATCAAACTCCCTTCCTTGAAAAAGGGGAAGTGTAAAAAGTTCTCGATGGCAAGAGGAAAGGCTCAAATCGCCTCAGCAAGTCGAAGTCATGCTCCTTCCCAGAGAGGTGAACCCCCGGAGGAAAATGACATTCCACCTCCCACGCTTGTTGTGGGACAACAATTCGAGAATCTCCTAAACCAGGTCAACACTCTCATGGCCATGGTTCAGGACTTCCAGAATAAGGCTTTTTAGGTGGGGCATCCGCTAGCCACCTCCAGATACAGCTCTTGATCCTGGAGGAAAAGAGCCCCTCGACAAAGATCCGCTTATCTTTCCCTCCATTCCCGACCCTCCCTTGAGGGCTGAAGTTTACAAATGCCCAGGCCCACTGATTCCCTGCAAAGAGAGAAAAGGCCTAGGCAAACTCCCTCTCTTTCCTCTGAAGACTCCGCTCACGTGGAGAATTCGCCGAAGCAAATTCTCCCCGATTATGATGGGAAGTTTAAAGCCATCGAATCGGAGATTGCGAGAATCCTGGAGTAAAAGGATCACAATGATTTAGTGGCGTGTGATCTGCGCCCTCCTTACACTGCCGGCATTATGTTCGAGTTGTTCCTCAGCACTTTAGGGTCCCTCAGATGGAACCCTACGACGGCACCTCCGATCTTTTTGATCATCTGGACAGTTTCAAAGTCCACATGATGATCCAAGGAGCTTCAGATGCGATGTACTGCCTCGCATTCCTGGCCACCTTGAAGAAAGCTGCTCGGATGTAGTACTCGAGCATATGTCCAGGTACCATCGATTCATTTTCCGAGCTAGAAAAATTATTTGTTTTACATTTCAAGACCTGCCGCAAGACCCCCCACAATACGGATACACTGTTCCTCCTTCATCAAAATGAAGGAGAAAGTCTACGAGATTACATCTTCAGATTTAATTCGGCCATGCTCGAGATCCCCGATCTCAACGAGCATGTGGCCATGTCTGCACTAAAGAAGGGACTTCGTACATCCGGGCTCACCTTTTTCCTGGACAAAAAGTTCTCTAAAAGCTACACTGAGTTCCTGTTGAGAGCTCAGAAATATGTTGACGTCGAAGAGCAGGCAACTAATCGGCGGCTAACTGAAGGGAAACCCCCTTCAAAAAAGAAGAACAGTAGGGGACAAAGCCCACCTGCTCCTAATAACAACAACAACAAATATGCTGATTGACAATGGAGTCCCAGGCCCAAAGCATTGGGCAGGAGATTCGACTCCTATATCCCCCTTAACCTCCCTCGAGAAAAGATCCTCTTGGAGATAGAGAAAGAAAACTATTTCCAACGGCCACATCCCATGAAGGCATCCTTTTTCACAAGGAACAGGAACAAATACTGTCGATTCCACCGGGACCACGGCCATAATACTGAAGAATGCATCCAGTTGAGAGATGCTATAGAAGATCTTATCAAGAGGGGATATCTGGGGTGGTACGTTGGCCGCCAAGGGCCTTGGTCAGAAGCTACAGTCCCCTAGAGGGCCCTTGAAGAGGCTGAACTACCGAATTAGAGGCCCACCAATGGAGATGTGGGGATGATACATCGACCTACCAACTGAAGAAGAGCCGAAGACGATGCCCCGAAGCAGCTCAAGGATAACAATGCTATTCTCTTCTCCAATGATGACCTCGCGGAGGTTCGGCTTCCGCACGATGATCTTGTTGTAATTTTGGCTATCGTGGTCAATTATGATGTAAAATGAATCTTGGTTGATAATGGAAGCTCAGCCGATGTCTTGATCTATGATGCATTCTCTCGGATGTGTTTGCCTAAAAGCAAATTACAAAGATCTCCTATACCACTTACTAGCTTCGGAGGCAATCAAGTCGATGTTGAGGAAGAAATAGTACTGCCTGTAACCCTTGGCACCGAACCCTGATAGAAGATACTACCAATCAATTTCACGGTGGTCCGAACCCCTTCGGCCTATAACATGATTCTGGGATGGCTCGCCTTGAACAAATTTTAGGCTATAGTGTCGACCTACCATCTCTTGGTACATTTTCCCACCAGGAATGGTGTTGGAGAGGCCAAAGGAGATCAGAGGACGGCGTGACAATGCTTGATGATTCAAGACAAATATTCCAATGACCCTATGACTTGGGATCAACTAGATTCGAGAGACCCGACAGTAGACTCTGGTGAACCCATGGAGAGAACCATCTCAGTGCCATTGACTAAAGAGGACCCCACCAAGGTCGTGCAGATCGAAACTATGCTTAACAAGAAAACCAGAACAAAGCTGATCTATTTTCTTGGAAATAATGCTGATGTTTTTGCTTGGTCGGCTTCAGACATACCAGGGATTCTAGTCAAAGTAATTACTCATCAGTTTGAAGTTGCTCCTGAATATAAGCTGGTCCAGTAGAAGAAAAGGAGTTTCGCCCCCGAAAGATAAAAGGCAATAGATGAAGAAGTAAGTAAGCTCCTCAAGGCAGGGTTCATTCGAGAAGCTCATTATCCTGAGTGGTTGACCAATGTGGTAATGGTGAAGAAAGCCAATGGCAAGTAGAGGATCTGCATCGATTACACAGACCTCAATAAGGCTTGCCCAAAAGATAGCTTTCCTCTCTCGAAGATCGATCAACTGGTCGACACCATGGCTGGTCACCAATTGTTAAGCTTCATGGATGCTTTCTCTGGATACAACCAGATCCAAATGGATCCCCAGGATGATGAGAAGATGGCCTTTTTCACTGACAAATGTCTATATTGTTACAAAATGATACCATTTAGGCTCAAGAATGCTGGGGCAATATTCCAAAGATTGATTAATAAGGTGTTCAAGGAGCAATTGGGGAGAAACATGAAGGCCTATGTTTACGACATGATCGTCAAAAGCCTCCTTAGAAAAGATCACATCAAGGACTTGGAAGAATCGTTTGGTGCCCTGCGATGCCATCGCATGAAGCTAAATCTGACGAAGTGTGCCTTTGGGGTAACTTCGGGCAAGTTCTTGGGGTTCCTCGTTACCAAACAAGGGATTGAAGCAAACCCTAAGAAAATCCAGGCCCTTAAAGATTTGAGGCATCCATCTTGTAAGAAGGAAGTACAACAGCTGACAGGAAAGATTGCTTCCTTGAGCCGATTCATCTCCTGATCGGTTGAGAAATGCCTCCCCTTCTTCAAAGTACTTCGGTAATCTCGAGGTTTTGAATGGACCGAAGATTGCCATACTGCCTTTGAAGAACTGAAGAAATACCTGGAGACCCCACCTTTACTCTCCAAACCTCAAGAGGGGGAAGTGCTCTACTTATATCTTTCCGCTTTGGACGAAGCAGTCAGTTCAGTCCTCATCTAAAGAGAAGAAGACGGCTCCCACAAGCTGATCTACTACATCAGCAAAGTCTTGCATGATGTTGAAATGAGATATTCGAAGATATAGAAATTGATCTATTCTTTAATAATTACGACAAAGCGACTATGGCCTTACTTCCACGCCCACGCCATCATGGTGCTGACTGATTAGCCTCTTAAGGCCATTCTCCGATGTCCTGATACTTCAGGATGGATAGCCAAATGGGCTATGAAACTGAGCGAGTTCGATATTAGTTTCCAGCCTCGATCGGCTATGAAGGCCCAGGTGCTCTCAGATTTCTTGGCTGAATGCACCTGGAAGTCCGAAGATGAAGCGCATCCAGCAGAAGAAGAAACTTCGAAGGACATGGAGTCTGTTTGGGTGCTCCATGTAGACGGAGCCTCCAACTCTACTGGGTATGGAGCTGGTCTCATATTGGCTGAACCAGATGGGCATACAGTGGAGTACACACTCTGATTTTCCTTCCGCACTTTGAATAACCAGGCCGAATACGAAGCCCTACTTGCAGGACTTCGAATTGCCAAGAGCTTAGGAGTTCAGAAACTCCAGGCCTTTTCGGACTCTCAGTTGGTGGTGAACCAGGTCAAAGGAGAATATGAAACTAGAGATCCCACCATGGTGCAGTATCTGGAAAAGGTACAAGCCCTATCTTCTCAATTGGAGTTCTTCAAAATCATTCATGTTTCTCGATCGGAGAACTCTTGGGCGAATGCATTATCCAGACTTGCTACTACCACCCCAGAATCCCTTGGTCGCACCTTCATCGAGCACCTCAAAACTCCAAGTATGGTTGAAGAAATCTTGGAGGTGCACCAAATCGAGACCAAACCAAGTTGGATGGATCCCATCCTCAAGTTCCTAAATGAGGGCGTATTGCTAGAAGACAAAGCAGAGGATAAAAGGATCCGCTGGATGGCATCCCAATACGTCATCTTAGACGGGACCCTCTACAAAAGATCATTCTCTCAGCCTCTACTGAAATGCTTGGGACCATCAGATGCTGACTATGCCTTGAGGGAGGTCCATGAAGGAATATGTGGTGATCACCTGGGGGTAGATCTTTAGCATACAAAATTATATGCCAGGGATACTATTGGCCCTCCATTCAAAAAGATTCAGCCGACTTCATACGAAGATGTGATCAATGCCAGAGGTATGCCAACATACAGAGATAGCTAGCGAGTCATCTGACCCAGCTGACAGCACCCTGGCCCTTTGCCCAGTGGGGCATGGATATCCTTGGCCCATTTCCACCGGCGATTGGGCAAAGGAAATTCTTTATTGTGGCAATCGACTACTTCACCAAGTGGGTCGAGGCTGAACCACTGGCTCACATCACGGAAGGTAAGGTCGAGAACTTTGTCAGAAATTTCATCATATTTCAGTTTGGAATTCCACATACAATTATCACTGACAATGGGAGGTAGTTTGATAATCTGAAGTTTAAAGACTTCTGCGGTCAGTACCACATGCAGCATAGGCTGACTTTTGTCATCCATCCGCAGTCCAATGAAGCGGCCGAAGTAACTAATCAGACCATCCTTCATGGCCTGAAGACAAGGTTGAATGTAGCAAAAGGACTTTGGGTTGAAGAGCTGACCTTCATTGTTTGGGTATATAGGATAATCCCAAGAATGGCAACCGGCGAATCTCCGTTCAACTTGGCATATGGTACTAAAGCCATCCTTCCTATTAAAGTCTCCCTCCAATCTCTAAGAATTGACAAATATGAAGAGCCTGAAAACTCCGATCGTAGAAGAGTTGACCTGGATCTGCTGCCGAGTACCAGGCTCCAGGCTCAAATAAAAATGGTGACATAAAGTTGCCAAATATTATAACTCTAGAGTGAAAGAACATATTTTCTGCACGGAGGATATGGTGCTGCGAAGAACTGAAGTATCCATGCCGACGGAATAGGGCAAATTTCTCCCAATTTGGAAGGACCATACCAGGTCAAAGAAGTCATACATCCAGGAACATATTGACTCAAGACTCTGGATGGAAAAGTTTTATCCCGCTCTGGAATGTACAAAATCTTTGCAAGTACTATCAATAAACGAACTCGATATTTTTCATGAAAATCTGTTCAGCTCTAAACAGCTCGTTGTATCAACAAAATGATAATGGTGTCAACTATCCGATTGAAAGAATCGGCCAGAAGTGCAAAGGTGGGTCTGATCCACTCACCTTATCGATATGCCCGACGAGCACAATAGGCAGCCTAATCAGGTTGCCAAATGATCGAAGGCGCAGGGATGGTTCGTATAACCTACCCTATGGTAAATCTGAAGACGCGCCGGGACGGGCCTAATTAGCCTACCTTATACTAAAGAAAGGCGCAGATAATGGTTCATATAACCTACTCTATGGCAAGTCCGAAGGTGCACCGGGACGGGCCTGAACAGCCTACCTTAATCATGACAAGAATGCACAGGGATGGCTTAGACACCCTACCCTACGGTAAATCTGAAGACATGCTGAAGTGAATCTACATCACTCATCCTATCAATAGCAAACATTTGATGAGATGGCCCAACCAATCTCACCCCCTCTGCAGATCCCTAATGGCTCTGAAAAATCTACACTTTTGTCATATCACAAGGTCTACATTTCATAGTGCTTTAAGACATATTATTCATAGAGAAAGAAAGAAGTGCGAAGAAAGTCAGTTCCTCATTTCATTTCTGGAGATTTTTACAAAAAAAAAGAGAGAAAACAAAAAACAGAAGCAAATGATGGGAAAGCAGATCTAGAGACCACCTGCCAGCCCTTTCCCATGCCGGCGGGAGGTGTCGAAGCCCTGGAAGGAGGATGGAGAGGCTCCCGAGTTCCCTTCTGATTCAAACTCCGACTCTTCTTTGAAGTCGGAGTCAAATTCATGACCGGGGAAGGGGACAGAATCCCTAATATTTTCAAGCCTTTCAGATCGAGTTACTTAAAAGCCTTGTCCCGGTGCTCTCGGAAATCCTGGTGGTACGAATCCAGGACCGCCTCGGCAACTTCATCTTTATAGGTGGAAGATGCCATGAAATTCGAGATGGCCTCCGCCTCCTTCTTCTTAGCCTCCTCCGCCTCTGCAGTGGCTACCGTGACTCGAGCCTTAGCCTCCTCCAGACGGGCCTCCAAGACCCGGATCTTCCTTTCCAAGCGAGCAATCACCCCTTGCGGGTCATCATCGTCGCTTCTCCAGGGAGCCTTCGAACTAGGCTCACCCTCTATTCGAGTGCTGGAGGCCCTCTTCATAGCCACCTTCCGAAGATCAAAAATGTTAAACTTCATTTTGTTGGTGTGCTAAGGAAAGGAGGGCAGTTTTCAAAATGGAGTCTGAAATTTTTGTGGCCTAGACAGGGAAAGACAAGGTCCTATTTAAAAGGATCCTGCACCCATGAACGGCCACAGGAAAACATGCTCCACACCTTTCCCCGGACATACCAAAGGGTGCCACGTATTGAAATGATGCCTCCAAGCCTAGGTGGCTGCCTGGGAATGGTGTGATTGTCAATAACTTCTCTCGGGGATGGAGACCATCAGTGTTTGGAACCCAGGATGATCTCCCTCGGATGGTTACAACATTAATAGCCTTCTCTAAAAAAGGGAAGATATGGCAGCACCCAGGATGCACGGGGATACGGCTGTTCAAATATCCATGCACTCGACACGGGCAACAAAAATTATGCTCAATGTTCCTCAATCAATGGTCCACGAGAAAGTGACACCTGTCTACCACGTCCTTTCCAAGACAAAAGGAATAATTATGATGGAAAACTGACATCAGCCTAGCCTAATCGAGGTCAATCATCGACAACGGCATTCTGATCTTACTTTAGAATTCATCTTCAACATCAACCTTGAACCAAATAGTCTTTGGCTTACCCATCAGGGACCACAAAGAGCCAAACCCAAAAAAGACTAGTTTGAAAGAAATTAGTCATTTATTTCAAGGATGAAAAACCTCATCCAAAAGGAGGACAGTACAGATAGCCGAAAAAAAAAAGAAAAACTATAGCAGATTTACTTCTTGTCAGCCTCTTCGGCAGTCGAAACAAGGGTAAGGGTCGACATTACTTCAGGTTGAGCCTTGGAGGCTACAGATCTATTCTCCAGAACAGCGAGCAAGGAGAAATCCAGGCTAGGGTAAAGCTCTTTGATTTTACCCAGATAATCAGTGTAACATGAAGAGTATCCTTCCGAAGCAGCTTTGCTTGTCTCATCTTTGAAGGCTTGAAAAACTTGATAAGCCGTAACTGCCTCGGAAGACCACCCTTCGGCCTTCACAGCCCTCTGGTTAGCCATTGAAAGGCTTGTCTCCAGCTCCTCGACCCTTCTCTTCAACTTGACTAGACGAGACTTCGGCTCCTCGGCGTCCCGTAGGGTCTCCCTCAGCATCCATTCAAGAGAGACAACCCTCCTTCTTCTCTCCTATGCAATGATCGACACTTCGGCTGCCTGTGCCTAAATAGTACCCATCTGTCTCTTCAAGACATCGTTCGAGGCAATGGCTTTGTCCCTCTCTTCTTCTACAACAGCCCAAAGTCTCTCGGCGACATTTTTTTCAGCTATAGCTAAGGCCATTCGGCTTCGGAGGCCTTCACTATAGCTGATAGATTCACGAGCACCTTTCTCCAACGAAGAAAGGTCGCGAGAAACCTACAGAACAAGGAGCACCTACAAAGTTAGTTCAATCGACGAATGTGGATAAGTGACATATGCGATAAAGGCTACTTGCTGTATTTCAAGGAAGAAGGCAGGAAAAGGATCCCCAGATTCCTGTCTCCAGGCTCTGGTGACATGGGTATCGCACCCCACCGGACCTTTCTCTCCTATAACCGAAGTCGCAGGCTTAACACCTTGAACATATGGGGAAGCCCCACCAAGATCTTGTTGGCTCGATCTCATGGATGGCTCGGTCGGCATGGCCCGCCCAAGAGAAATCGGTTCCTCCCCTGAGGAAGAACCTATCTCGATAGGACCGCTGCTCCTAGCCTTGGTGCACGGTAACGCCAACACATATCTTTGCCTTCGATTTGATCTCCTTACCTGGAAGCCTCTCATTTTTTTTCCCTTAGCTACTCACCTGAGCTGTGCTAGGTTAGGCCTCATGGCGCAACAAGCCCTCAAAGCAACACGAGGATGAGGAAACAAGAATGGCATTAGAAATGGTGTTGCTAGGGGCGAATGGTAGTTGATCCAAGAAAATTCCCTCCCTTATATCGAGACTAGCAGAATTCAAAAGCCCTCATTCGCAACGGGCTCCTAGGCATGCCACGTGCGATTGCCCTAATAAATCAGGGCCTTAATTAGTGTGCTGGGAGGGACCACCAAAAGGCTGCAGCCACGATGATCCCTGTTCCCATGCATAGTCTTTATAGACTTGATCGCCACTACCTCTCCAAGTGACGACATGGCGATCACCACACCCCGGTGAGCCAGTAAGCTAGAGGTTCCCCTTATATAGGGACTTTCTTTTTTGTTTTGCAGTCCAAAAGGAGAATCCTATATTCGCAAGAATAGACTCCATAAAGGGCACGTGATTCAAGCCATCACCAAAATCAATGACTCTACCTAAACCAAGTTCAGAATATGCAACACTTGGAAAGCATCATAGTATACACAGAAAAGGAAAATTGCTCATAAATTCAGGAGAGTTTGTTGATTACATGCCAAAAAGAAAGGAAGGAAGAGATATAGTGCCCAAAGCCTAATAAATCCCTAAGGATCAACAGAGAGGGATTCAGCATCACAAGATTGGAGTATCCTGTCAATCTAGGCAGAAAGGGTTTCCTCAACTTGGGCTAACTTCAAAGAGTCTTCATCTTGGACTCCCTCTTCAGCCTGGACTCCCTCTTCAACTTGAACTTCCTCTTCAACCTGGACCGGAATTACATCCAAGTCCTCGGCTACGTTTGGGATTTCTTCCCTCAGACTTGGCGTCTCCTCAGCCTCTTCAGCCGAGCCGGAATTACACCCAGGTCCTTGGCTACGATTGGGATTTCTTCGCTCTAGCTCGGCATCTCTTCAATCTTTTCAATGGCCCCAGTCTCCTCCTCCTCTTGCACCTTAATGTCAAATGAAGGAATCCTAGAGATATCAAAGTCAGGGAAGACAGCACTGACCTTGGTGAGTCCATCATTGAAGCCATGTTGATAGCTGTACAGGGTTGCTTCATTCATTTCCATATGGAATTCAGAAGACTTCCTAAAATCCTCAATAGCTTTGGCTGCCTGCTCTTTCATGGCTTCGGACTCCTTCCTAGCTACTTTGGACTCCAACGCCGCCTCTTTGGCTCTTAAAGATGCCTTTTTGTCTCTCAAAAATGCCTCTTCAGCCCTCTTGGTCGCCTCCTCAGCTACTTTGGTCAGGTCTTCGTGTTGGGTTTGTTGACCAAGGCAGAAACATAGATTTCAAAATTTTTATCTTATGAAATCTTTACCAAACCCTTTAACCCTAGATCTCCTTAAAAAAAAAAAAATTAAAATATATATCATTCAAATACATGATTTAAATATATATATGTAAGTACTAACCTGTACCGCAATATCCAAAATGCAAATCTCCACCAGGTACCCAAATGTTCACCCTCCAATGGTGATCCATACGGAGGAGAGATGAAGACAACAACTTCTTGATCTTGGATCCTCTTCTTGAATTCTTTTTCAAGAATTCAATTCTTGGACTTATAGGCAGGAATTTTCTTTCTTGAAAATTCCCTTTCTCCCTTCTTTCCTCTTCTTGATCCTTTCCTCAACTTCAATCCTTGTAGAAAATTCTTATTTGAAGTGGAAGAAAAATTAAGACAAGTAATGTCTTAATTCAAGAAAGAAAAGAGACCCTTCCTGTTTCTTTCCTTTACTGTTCAAGACCTTCCTCTTATTCTTGTTTAGGGTCAGAGTTTCGACAGAGGATACCTCTGTAAGGGAAACAATACCCAACAAGAACAAGGGGAAGGAGTATTCTGGAGAGGAAGAAAAGGAATCTGATCTCTGAATTATCTTACATGAAAACCCCCAAGAACCCAACCCTATTTATAGATATCAGAGGGGTGTCTTTTCAAAAACAATGCAACTCTCTGCTATCCCAAGAATCACGTTCTTTCCATCCTCACGCATCCCCTCAGATTTTTCATGCCTTTCCTGATTTATTTCAAGATTTTTCGATGAAGACAAACCTCGGAAGAAACTTCAGAAAAGTCGCGATGTTCTGAGACGGAGTTGCGACCGAAAAGCAACGGATTTCTTCTGGCCATCTAATCTTGATCCAAGGGACTCCAGATGAGATGCCTAAAGAAAAGATTTCCGCCCCCTCCCATCTGGTTTTCACGGTAAAAGAAGTCCCCACGCGCATGAAGAGGAGTCCACGCGCGTGGACTCTTCCTTTGGTGCGCGCGCGTGGGAAAGATGGCTTGGGCGGTCTTGGGAAAAGGGTTTAAATTGATTTTTAATCAATGGGTTCAGCCACGGGTTAGCCCAAAGTCCTAAAATTTAAATTAGACTCTAATTAGGTTCAATTAGAACCTAATTAAGCCCAATTCAGAACCAAATTCGAATCCAATTCGAATAGAAGTTGGGTCTGCAACACATGCTAGTGTGTTTGTCTTGCAAACATGATTTAATTCTAAATTAAATCCCTCATCAACTCTCTTTTGTATGTGACCCATTGGGTTCCACATCTAGCCAGTTGTAGGTTCAAGTGCAATTTGACTTAATTCGGTTAGATCTCAACTAAGCTGATTTAGGTCAACTCAAGCTAGCTCGACTTGGTCAATTAGAATCTAATTCTAATTAACTGATATAAATTATCATAATTTAATCATTTCCCTACAAGACAAGATTGACATCTAGCAACGTATCATGTCTACCCGGAAGATGTGGAATTTTGATAGAATTACCAAAATACCCTTCAGTGGTGAGTTACCGGGCAATTCAGTCCTTTGATCAACTTGCATCCTGAATATGATTATGGATATGGATACCTTGTCAAATTCAATTTCATATTTATCCCTACTTCAATCTTTTTAATGATGATCATTAATGAACTATTAGAAACTACTTCTAATGTTCATACTTTGATCAAAGATTTCCCGAATCATCATTTGATCGAAATTGGCTGGATGCAATATCCTCTTACTAGGGCTGATCAATTCCTTGTTGACCTGCTCACAACCTTCATACACAATCCACCATATCTAGTATCACCTCATGCATAACTCAGTGTCATGATTGAGTGAACCAAAATGTGGATTCATGTATATAAGGTACCATGGCAGTCTCAGGTCAAAGGACCACATGCACTACTCCCACTATGAGAAATATCTACTGACAAACAGATAAGGTTCCATTAGATATTCTCAATCTGGATCTATTCAGTGAACTCATTCTCTAATGAGCACCCACATCCTAGTATTAGTGTCAAACATAAGTGACTGTGAGATTAGTCACCCTCATACATAGGAAGTGCTGATCTTTACCAGAAACATTGATCCCCTACTCAATGTCCCATTGACCAGGAATATTTTAGATTAGGGTTTTAAGGCTTTAGGTCTCACTGGTATGATCTCATCATAACCCTAGAACCATAGCCCTAATCTATGGAGTTCATCATATAATAATTAAGACACAACGTATGATGAAAATAATGCCTTTATAGAATGATAATGTCAATACATTGATTTTTGGGATGGAAAAGGAAAAATCCCAAGGAAATATAAAATTTTGATTGGCCTTTAGGGCATAATCCTTTCAATCTCCCACTTGCACTAAAGCCAATCGCCTTTAAATTTTAACCCCATACAATCGAGGTGGAGATCAAACTCTCACTGTGGTAGAGCCTTAGTGAACGGGTCTGCTATGTTGTTCTTCGTCTCAACTCTTTTAATGCAGACTTCTTGTCTTTCGACAATCTCTCGAACAAGATAGAAGCGTCTTAGAATGTGCTTTGATTTGTGATGGGCTCTTGGTTCCTTTGCTTGAGCAACAGCCCCAGTATTATCACAGTAAAGTGGTACTGGACCTTCAATCTCGGGAACAATGCCCAACTCTGATATGAACTTCTTCATCCAGACAGCTTCCTTGGCAGCTTCACTAACAGCAATGTACTCTGCCTCAGTTGTTGAGTCAGCTACAGTCTGCTGTTTAGAACTCTTCCAACTTACAGCTCCTCTATTTAGGGTAAAGACATACCCAGATATAGATTTGCTGTCATCTGGATCTGATTGAAAACTAGAATCTGAATAAGCTTCTAATTTAAGATCAGATCCACCGTATATTAGAAAAATATCCTTAGTCCTTCTTAAGTACTTAAGAATATTTTTCACAGCCTTCCAGTGATCCTCTCCTGGATCAGCCTGAAATCTACTGGCTATACCTAAGGCATATGCCACATCAGGCCTGGTACATAACATAGCATGCATAATAGACCCTACTGCCGAAGCATAAGGTATAGAATTCATTCTATTTCTTTCTTCAGGTGTCTTAGGAGACATCTTTTTAGAAAGATGTATGCCATGACCAATAGGTAAGTAACCTCTTTTACTTTCCTCCATGCTAAATCTTTTTAGCACTTGGTCAATGTACCTAGACTGGGATAAACCTAGCATCCTCTTGGATCTATCTCTATAGATCTTTATGCCCAATATATAAGATGCTTCTCCCAAGTCTTTCATGGAAAACTATTTAGATAACCACACCTTGACTGATTGTAACATTGGGATATCATTCCCAATGAGTAGTATGTCATCTACATACAGAACCAAGAAAACTATGGCACTCCCACTAGTCTTCTTATACACATAAGGTTCATCCTCATTTTTGATAAAATCAAATTCTTTGACTGTCTTATCAAATCAGATGTTCCAACTCTTTGATACTTGTTTTAATTCATAAATGGATTTCTTCAGCCTACATACCTGATTAGGTCTAGTCTCTAAGACAAAACCTTCTGGCTGTGACATATAAACCTCTTCCTCAAGGAAACCATTGAGGAATGCGGTTTTCACATCCATCTGCCAGATTTCATAATCATGATATGCTGCTATAGCAAGCATGATCCGAATAGATTTAAGCATGGCAACAGGAGAAAATGTTTCATCATAATCTATTCCATGTTTTTGTCTGAAACCCTTAGCCACTAATCTGGCTTTATACATTTCGACTTGGCCATCTGCCCCAATCTTTTTCTTATAGACCCATTTGCATCCAATAGGGTTAACACCCTCTGGTGCATCAACCAAAGTCCAGACTTGGTTGACATACATGGAGTCCATTTCGGATCTCATGGCTTCCAGCCATCTGTCTGAGTCACTACTCATGACAGCATCCGTATAAGTTAGAGGCTCATCATTTTCAATGATTCGGGCTTCATTATTTTCAATAATGAACCCATACCTCTCAGGTGCATGTCGCATCCTATCAGACCTATGGATAGGAGTGGTGTGTTCAGGTTCTATACTAACTATGTTATGATTTGGTTGAGATGTACCTATTTGTTGAACTTCTTCAAGTTCAATATTTCTCCCACTGCCCTTTTGTAGGATGAATTCTTTCTCCATAAAAGTGGCATGCCTACTGACTAAAACCTTTTGTTCAGTAGGGTGGTAGAACAGATATCCTATACTATCTTTAGAATATCCTACAAATAGACACTTATCTGCTCTAGCATCTAGCTTATGTCCAAAATTTCTTTTGACATAAGCTGGACATCCCCATATCTTAAGATATTTAAGATTGGATTTCTTTCCCCTCCATAATTCATATGGAGTGCTAGAAACATATTTAGATGGTACTCTATTTAAAATATTAGCCACGATTTCCAAGTTATATCCCCAGAAAGAAACAGGTAACTCAGTGAAGCACATCATGGACCGTACCATATCTAACAAAGTACGATTTCTCCTTTCAGCAACACCATTTAATTGTGGTGTATAAGGAGGAGTCTATTCAGAGATGATCCCCTTTCTTTAAGGTGATCAAGAAACTCGGTGGATAAGTATTCACCTCCTCTATCTGATCGAAGGATCTTAATACTTTTCCCCATTTGTTTCTCTACCATACTTTGATGCTCTAGAAATTTTTCAAAAGCTTCAGACTTATGTTTCATTAGATACACAAATCCATACCTTGAAAAATTATCAGTGAATGTGATGAAATATGAGGATCCACCCTTGGCCTGAGTTGTCATAGGCCCATATACATCTGTGTGTATGAGTCCTAATAACTCAGTTGTCCTTTCATTATGTCCACTAAATGGAGTCTTGGTCATTTTACCCATGAGACATGATTCACAAGTTCCTAATGATTCATAGTCATAAGGATTAAGGAAATTTTTCTTGTATAACTTATTAATCCTTTGCTCACTAATATGTCCAAGACGACAGTGCCGAAGTAAAGTATTGTTCACATCATCTCTCTTTCGTTTGTTACTAACATGAAGTATATTGTCATCAGTAGATAGAGTTAAAAGACCATTGCAAAATATGCCATAAAATATTATTTCATTAGAAAAACTGATTGAGCAGCCACTGCTCATTACATTCATAGTATAACCTTGTTTAATTAACAAGGGTACAGATATGATGTTTCTAATGACCTTAGGCATATAATAACAACTTTTCAACTCTAAAATCTTCCCAGAAGGCAGCTTCAATATATAAGTCCCTACAGCTTCTGCTTGGATGGAATCTCCTCCAGCACCGTAGAGCTCGAAGTCTCCTTCCTTCAAAACTCTAATGTTCCACAGTCCCTACAATGATTTGCAGATATGATGACCACAAGCGGTATCCAATATCCAAGAGTTTGAATTAGAAGAGTCTAATGATAAAATTGCATGTATCTCATACATACCTTTTGGTGCATCACTAGCACCAAGCTTTACACTTACAAGGTAAACCTTGCAGTTTCTTTTCTAGTGACCCGGCTTGCCACAATGAAAGCAGGTCATTTGTCCGGAGGCCTCCTTTCCTTTCTTTTTCTTGATGCCCCCTTTAGGGTTCATCCTCCACTTGGAACCCTTTTTGCCTGTTTTCTTCTTGTTTATTCCATCCACAAGAAGAAGTGGAGCCTTATTTTTCTTTAAATGGCTCTCTGCCATTTTCAACATATTTAACAGCTCAGGCAAGGAAGAATTAAGTTTGTTCATATGATAATTGAGAACAAACTGTGAAAATGACTCTGGGAGTGACTGCAGGATTAAATCCTGATTCAACTCCCCATCCATCACCCGATCCTCGAATCAGCCAGCAATTATGGCAAACGGTCCAATCAGAGATTTTGTAATCATCTGCCGCACCATTTTCCAAGAAAAAATGACAAGCCAATAATAGTCTCACAATTCGAGGCAGATTATCGCTTCGAAAACTAAGAGTGTTCACCACTTCTTTAAGAAGAGAACTTCTTTAAGATAGGATGGATCAAAACGCGGTTTAAAATATAACATGCAGTGTTTACCGCTTTTGCCCAAAAGTACTTTGGAAGATTGCCTTCACACAACATCGTGCGAGCCATTTCTTCCAATATCCTATTTTTTCTCTCTACAATACCATTTTGTTGAGGTGTTCTAGGAGCGGAAAAGTTGTGATCAATGCCAAATTCACTACAATAATTTTCAAAAAATTGATTTTCAAACTCAGTTCCATGATCACTTCTAATTGAAATCGAAGATAAGTTCTTTTGGTTTGAAACCTTTTTATGAAATTTTTGGAAAACATGAAAAGTTTCATCTTTCGAAGCAATAAACAAAATCCAAGTAAATCTCGAAAAATCATCTACATCACAAGAGCATATTTCGTACCTCCTAGGCTTGTGGTCCTAGTAGGTCCGAAAAGATCCATGTGAAGTAGTTCAAGTGGTCTTGTTGTAGAAACTATATTCTTTGATTTAAACCTTTCCCTAGTTTGTTTGCCCATTTGACATGCATCACAAACATGATTTAAATCAACTTTAAACTTAGGCATGCCTCTAACAAGATCTTTAGAAATTAATTTGGCAATTGTATGCACGCTAGCATGACCTAATCGTCTATGCCATAGTAAACCCTACTCTTTGGTCTTAGCATTCATTGCAACTAGACTAGGGCTACTTGACATGGCAAGATCATTAAGATCTACCACATAGATATTTCCAAGTCTATGTCCAACAAATTTATTGCTAGAGTCTAAAGAGTTAGTTACTATACACATAGAGGATTCAAAGACAACCTTGAAGCCTTTATCACATAATTGACTTATACTTTAGAGATTATGCTTCAATTTGTCTACTAGCAAGACATTTTCAATAAAAGTGAAGGGAGTTATTTTGATCTTACCAATACCGATTATTCTCCCTTTGCCATTATCTCCAAAGGTGACCAAGCTTCCTTTCATTTCAAGGGTGATGAATTGGTCCTTATCACCCATCATATGTCTTGAGCCGCCACTATCTAAGTACCATCTTTTCTTCAGTCTTTGGGCTGCAAGACATTCCTGCAAAATAGTCAATGAATTCTTTTAGGTACCCAAGCTACCTTGGATCCTTGCAGGTCAACAGTGGTGGTTCCTTTGGGAACCCAAATCTTTCTTACTTTCTTAAGGACATTTCTAGAATCGTTGCATTTAAAAGCTTTATGTCCTATTCTTTTACAAACATAGCAAACAACTTTATAATTTTTGATAGAAACAGAATTTGAAGTTCTAAAAGTTGATGCACTTGATGTAGATTTTGAACTTTTTGAAATGTATGCATTTTTGCTCAAATTCTTAGGAATATATAATAAAGACTTTGAAGTAGAAACAATTTTTGGTGTGGCTGAAACTATTTGAGATAAAATATTTTGAACAGGTGTTTTAGATCTCATAAAAGTAGTTGCTAAAATTCCATTCGTAAAAGAAGTTTTAAATCCAATTCCAGCTTTATTTCCTGAAATTCATTATTCTTTTAAAATTAACTCAAGCTTATTTAAAGATAAAGTGAGTTTTTCAACTAAAGGCTTGAATTTTGTAACCTCCTTTTTCAATTCATTATTTTCAGCAAGTAAATCATTGTTCTTCTTTTCACATGAAAGATTTTCATTTTTTAGCTTTTCAAATTTTTCAGAAAAGTCATGCAATTCTTTTTGTAATAAATGTTCTTTTCTGAAATTTCATCCTTTTGTTTGACTAAAGAATCATTCATATTTTTCAATGATTTTATCTTTACTCCAGCTTTCTTAAATTCAGATAATAATTTATGAAAAGCAGAATTGAATTCATCAAATGTAAATTCAGTGGAATTGTTAGGGGATGTTATCTCATCTTCGAGATCCATTAAGCATAAATTTGCAATCTTGGTGGTCTCTTCTTCTTCTTCAGATGATGATGAGTCTTCACTGTCAGACCGTGTGGCAACCATGGCTTTCTTTTTCTTTTTCTGTTTGAAGGATTTCTTCAACAGTGGACAGTTTGGATGTATGTGCCCCGGCTTCTTGCATTCGTAGCATTTGGAGACTACCTCTTTATCTTTCTTTCTGTCCTTTTCCTTTTCCTTTCCATAATCCTTCCTATGAAATTTCTGGTTGTACCTTCCTTTCTTTCTTTCCATAAATTTTCTGAATCTCTTCACAACCATAGCGATGTCATCGTCTTCTAGGTCGTCATTGGAGGAGGTGCTTTCTTCTTCAGATTCTTCATCATCCCTCTTTGATTCGGAAGTAGCTTTGAAGGCTATTGTCTTCTTTTTCTTCTGCTTATCTTCCATTCTGTGCTGCATTGTCAGCTCGTGGGTGATGAGTGATCCCAGCAGTTCATCCAGCAGCAATGTGTTGAGATCTTTGGCTTCCTGGATCGCAGTCATCTTGGGATCCCATTTGTCGGGCAAAGAACGAAGGATCTTCTGAACTAGATCTGCATTAGAGTATACCTTGCCAAGACTCTTTAAACTGTTAATAATATCTGTAAATCTAGAGAACATGGCAGATATTGTTTCAGAAGGTTCCATTTTGAATAATTCATAATTATGAACTAAAAGATTTATCTTGGAGGTTTTCACTTGGGAAGTTCCCTCATGGGTCACTTCGAGTTTATCCCAGATTTCCTTTGTTAAAGAGCAAGTGGAAATTCGGTTGAACTCGTTAGCATCCAAAGCATAATATAATATATTCATTGCTTTGGCATTCAATTCCCCCATCTTCATGTCATGATCATCCCAGTCCTCTTCAGACTTAGGGATGTCCACGCCATCAACTTTAATTATGGGAATGTGTGGCCCTTTCAAGATGACCTTCCACAATTGAAAATCTACAGCTTGTATATAAATTTTCATTCTTGCTTTCCAATATGAATAATTAGTGCCAGTGAATAGTGGAGGTCTATTTGTTGACTGGCCTTCGACCAAGGATGTACTCATGGGATGAGCTATCAATCTTTACTCAAGTAATCAGAGACACTGCTCTGATACCAGCTGTTGCCTAGGTGTCTTTTCCCAAGAGGGGGGTGAATTGGGAATTACAAAATTTTTGCAAGTATGTGCACAAGTAATTTCTTTTAGTGGTTAGGTGCTATGTTAATCAGAGTGTGAATGCAGAAGCTAAAAAGTAAATCAAACACAACACAAACAAGACATATTTATAGTGGTTCGGAGCAACCCAGCTCCTACGTCCACTACCCAAGTTCACCACTCGGGATTTTCATTATATCCCTCAAACCGGAATATAGTTGGATTGTTTTACAGGCTCATAATCCCAACCTCTACACTTTGGTTATTAAAATTGGGCTCACCAAAGAAACCAAACTAGGTTTTCACAGGTTCACCTAGAACCTCTACACTTTGGTTTTTAAATAGGCTCACCAAAGAAACCTCTACACTCTGGTTTTTACAGGCTTACCAAAGAAACCTATTTGGTTTTTACAACCGGGCTCGCCAAAAACCTAGATATTCTAAAAATAGAATAAAGATGCAACAGTAAAGACAAACTCTGTTGTCTGGGTGGTTGCCAATGTAGCTCGAGTGAAGATCCACCGAATGCTCTTCAATGCACTTCAATGGCTTCCTTGCTTTCCTTAAAAAATGCTTCAAGCTTCTGGTAAGAGTTGTTGTAGGCTTGAAATCAGACTTTAAAGCTCAAGTGCTCTCTCTCTTCTCACTTCAATAAGTGTTCAATAAATGCTCAATAATTCATTAGTCTCTCCAAAGATGTTCTCATAACTTATTTATAGAGACTTCAACTGCTTTCCCTTGATTTTGAACGTTGTAGACTGTTGAGAGGTGACAGGTTACCGTTAGTGCACTTTTGGAATTCAAAAATTGAGAACTGGAACTAGCCATTGGAGGTGACCCCGTCATTCTAGTCGGCTCGGACAATCTTCGAGTCAGCTCGGACCAAGTTTGGGTCGACTGGGCTGAATGCCAGTCAGCTAGCTTTCACAGTTAAGAAAATACCTTACTCTAGACAAGTCGGCTGGGTTGAGTTCCAGTCGGCTGGAATCTCAGAGGCTCTCAGACCATTCTCAATCGAGGTCTAGACGAGTTGGCTGAGCTGAATTCCAGTCGGCTCGGATCCTTGAGAATCTCAGAATGTTCTCAATCATGGTGTTCTGGACGAGTCGGTTGGGCCTTGGTGCTAGTCGGCTGGATCTATATGCTAGAGAACTTCTTTTCTGTGCCAGTGCCAGAGTCGGCTGGTTCCTCCATCCAGTCGGCTCGAGAGTTGTTCTTCAGCCAGATCAATTTCAAACTTCCAGAACACTTGTGCCAAGCTTTGAAGTCTTCTTCAAGGTCTTCTTACAATAAAATCAAGAAAAATTGAAGCTTGAAAACTACTAGAAGTAACCCTTAAACTTGTTTTACATAGGAAATTTTTTGTAGGGTTCTTCTTTACAAGACTCTAAACACTTTACAACTCAACACAAGGCAATAAAGATTGTAGGATTTAGAAAGTGTGTCAAGGTAGTTGTCCTACAAGAACTTGTCAATCATTGAAGAGTTGTTAGATAACCAAATGTATGCTCTAATATTTTGTTATCATCAAAATCACTTTAGGGGTCAATAGGATCTGCAGCACCTCAACCTAGACCTTCTTGAGCCATATGAGAGCCGCATTGACCCTTACTTGACAAGGTTGAGTTCCTCCTGCCCCGGGAGAATTGGTGGGGGCACCAGGATCCGACACAGATTACTGGGCCCTATCTGGTTTACTGATTAAGATTATTTTTGAACCCTTAATAATTTATCAAGTTTTGTAATCAAGTTAGTCTAGTTGAGAGTTTTGTAATGAAGTTAGATCAGCTGAGTTAAATTGAGTCCTGTAATAAGTTGAGTTGTCTCAACCCCAGTCCAGTTCAATTAAGTCCTGTAAGTATGTTACTTGTCATTATAAATGTGTTACTTGTGAGCCCTAATCCTTCCAAGCCCTAGCTGCCCAAAGTACCTCCTTCCAAACCCTAAGACACCCAAGGTTAAGAAGCCCTAGCTGACCACAAACAAGGAGCCTTCTTCCACCTCCAGGCCACCAGCTTTAGCAAACCTTGATTCCAACAGTCTTCAAACCCTAGTTCCATACTTTATTTTTTTATTGTTCTCTTACTGACCTTTGATGCTTGCAGGATCCCCAAGGTGTTCACCTCCTAAGAGGAGGCTCTCTTTTCCTCTTGGAATGAACCAAGATAGCTGATTGAACTATGGACTACCAGCTTAACTTCTAAGCGATGATCCCGAGTGCTGTCCTCAACTTCGATCGGATCTTCAATCATTGTTCGGTACCATCCTTCCCCCTCCTAATTTTTGATCTCATTGAAGGTACACTATCCTAACTAGGGGTTTCTCAATCTCTGAGGTCCACCCTTTTATTATTTTTGCATATGTTCATGTTGTGGGCACCGGGATTAGATAGAGGCTCCTCAATCCTTTGTGGATCTCTGAGTAGGATTTTAATTTGTTGGATCATGTAATAAGGCTTCAAGCCTGAGCAATTTACTTTTGAGTCATGTACTTGGTTTCAATTTTTGTTTTAGACGTGTATCTTGGCCAATTTGGTCAATGGATCTTGTAATTAGCTGAACTGGTTCACAAGCTCAAGTCAACCTGAAGTTGGGCTCAAGCTTGTTTGAAGTTGGGTGCACAAGTGGGCATTCAAGTCAAGCCCAATTATGGATAGGTCAAGCCCTCACTCCATGCCAAGTAAGAGCACCACTTTAGCTCATGGAGTGCCACCACATTAGTACCACTTGGCATGATGAAGCACAACATCACCAAGCCACTTGGACAGCCAAGAAAAGATGGAATCTTCAAAGTCAATGCTATGTGGATGCCCCATCAAGCCTCTCTTTGATCCTAGCCAACAACATCCCCACTCCACTCTCCACATCAAGCCCTTTTCCAAAGAAGCATGGGTGGCCAAGGAAGGTCAAAGGAGCATCCCTTGATTCTTGAAGACAACATCCCCATCCCACTCCCCCTATCAAGCCTTTTTTCAAAGAACCATGGGCGGCCAAGGAAGGTTAAAAGAGCATCCCTTGATTCTTGAAGACAAGTCCACACAACACTCCCCAAATCAAGCTACCAAGATCAAGCTCATGGTCGGCCAAAGGCTCATGAAAGGTGTTCAAAATTTGAATAGGGACAACCTCCTCTCTTCCCTCCTCGAATCAAGCTTTCCACCAGATCAAGGCTGGCCAAAGGAGGATTTCAAGAGCTCAAAAATCAGATTTTAGGTGCCCCTTGATGAAGATGTGTAACCTCATTTTTCATTTGAATTTTGAATGGGACTTAGGAGCTTATATAAAGGGCCCTACTCCTCTTGTAAAAAAAAAATTTGATGAATGAAAATTTTTAAGTTCTTCTTCCTTTAGCCCTTGTCTTCTTAGACTAGGAACTCTGTGAGAGAGTCCTTTGTCCTTCGGGATATCGATGGATGAGAGTCCCTGAGTTACCTTCTTCCTTCGCAAGCCACCAATCCATCTTCAAGCTTGGACACCCCCTGGAAGATCCACTTAGACACCCAATGAGAAGAGCCCTTCTCGACCTCCATCCTCAACTCTTTTTCCCCATCACTTTTTACTTTCTTATACCCTCTTCTTTCTATTTTCTAATCCCTTCACTTGGTTGCTCGCAGGTCTTCCAGATGACACAGACAGAGGAGTCGGTCTTCCTTGCCTTCGGGACCATCGAACAAAAAGCTGACGAATCTGTAGGGTTGAAGGCTTGATCTTCCATGCCGCATCCACGAGAAGAGCGAACTCGGCATCGGGCGTATCAGAGTCTTAATGGCTTGCACTCCCTAGTCTTCTAAGTAGGTGTTGATCTAGAGCTAAGTCATATCGAGGTTTCTTAATCTCGGGGTCCTCTCTTTATCTTTGTTTAGGGGCTATATTTGCATGCTAGAAATTTCTTGTTCTTATAGAATCACTAGTTCTATTCTCTACTTGACTTTCGAGAATCAGTAAACCTATTAAGAACTTAAAAAAATAGAAAGAAAAATCACTTGCATGCATCTCATCCATCTTAGCATAGTAGTCCCACATCATTTCTGGTATCATAGCCTCATCCCGCATTAATTTCTGGTATCAAAGTATGGTTAAGACTTAGTTTCTTCTTAAGTACTCAGATCAGGTGCTTCACCATGGCCGTCCGGTCATAGAAAAACGTAGGGCTGCAAGACCCTCACATCCCATTCAAAGAAAATTTTTTATGGCATGTCGGGGTGCCGATGTGATTGACCCTCGAAGAAGAAAACAAGGAGATAGGTATTTTAATTCTAAAGAAAAAAATTTGCATTATTAGATTTCAACATCTTTAAAATTCTGCATTTTTCAACCCAGTACATAGTCTATTGTTTTAGTTATTTCTGCCTGTAGGAACCTCTAAATTTCCTGATTTTTATTTTACTGGACTCTGCATATTTGATAGTATTTTTCTGAATTTTATTATAATTCTTTTCATTCTGTAGGTTCTCTACATGCTTGATTACTACCTAAGAATAAATCTATCATGAAATTCCAGCAAGTCCAATTTCAGCATACTTTCATAGTTAATTTTTGCACTTGGTTCATCTCATTTAATTTTCAGCAACTCATATTTCTGCCTATACATATCAAAATACAAAAAAACTTTAGTTCACTTCATTAGACATCATGTGTATGCCATCATATATATAATTGACTTAAGGGTGACAATATCATAAGATAAGGGAAGGAGGTCATTACCTTGCCTTAGCCCAAAAACAACCACCCTTGCATTTCAAACCTAAGCCTAACTTAAAACCAATTAGCAACCTAATAGCTTAGGGACATCAATGAGTCGGGTTTAACCATTATGGGAAGACTGGTGCATACAACCCTGCAATTAGTACTGGGAAGCTGGTGTCTAAGGCAAGAGGTCTAGTGTCAAACAACCTAAGTGGCATTATGGTTCCTTAATTTCATCCTTGCAAAAGCAAGGGGGGCCTCCCACACTCCCACCTCCTACCTGGCTATGAAAGGGCTAGTTGTTGTGTTGTATGTTGTCTAAGTTAACCCATTCTGTTTAAACTCATAGGTCTAGCATAACCGTAGTACCTTCATTTGTGTGTTGCATGTCAACTAGGTCCAGAGTCCAGTATCACCCACATCACTCTCAATTAGGTGAACCCATGGATAACCTCAAAAATCAAATTAGGATCCTCATTGAGCAGATTGTCAAGATGAACCAAAGATTTGATGGACTTGAAACAAGGCTAGGAACTTTGGAGAGGACCCGAGAGACACACTTTGAACCAGAGTCTGAGTCACCTCCCTATCCTAGGAGATTCCCTCAATGTGATTCCCCCTTAGAGGATGAGCCCAGAAGAGCCCCACATCCTAACCTAGCCCAAGAGGTTCACCCTAAGAGACCCAATCAAGAGCCCATGGACCAAGAAGAGGAGGAATTACACGAGTCTGATAACCTGTTAGGAGTAGTTAGGTGCATCCTAACCCAGAACATAGTACAAAAAGATTGGCATAGGACTAACATCCTATAAACCTTCATCAAATTAGGGGATAAGGCGTGTAAGATCATAGTAGACAGTGGGAGCTGTGTCAACGCTGTCTCATTAAGTACTGTCAAGTCTCTAGGATTGACCCCAGTTCTCCATCCCAACCCCTATAAGGTCTCATGGATAGATTCGACTTCCATACCTATCAAATCTAGATGCCAAGTTTTGATCAAACTGCAATCATATGAGGAAGAGATTTGGTGTGATGTTTTTTCCATGGGAGTCAGTAGCATTATCCTAGGTCGATCCTGGCTTTACAATCATGATGCCACCCTTTTGGGTCGAAACAATATCTGTAACTTTAGTCACCATGGGAAGAAATTTGTAATAAGTCCAACATAACCTAAGGATCAGGCTAAAAGAGGATCTAGTAGCCAGGAATTGATGTGATCAAGGCCAAGGAGTTAGAAAAAGAGGTTACTAAGGGAACCCCTTTTGGCCACTAAAGATAATCATGAGCCGACCCAAAGAGAACACCCTTAAGAAGCAGTTGAGGCTCTGAAAGAATTTGAGGAAGGACCCTTTGAAGAATTTTAGGGAGAAAAGGCTGAACTTACTGAGAATTTAAATGAAGAAACCCTTGAGCCCAATGATGACTTTAAGTTTGACAAGGTTGAACCCATTGAGAATTTAGAAAAAGAAACTCCTGAGCCCATTGAAGAATCCAAAGGAGAGATCTATGAATCAAGTCTAGTGGAGGAGTTAAAAAAAGAGATTACTGAGGAACCCAACCCTACTATTAGAGTCTTACCTAGGGAGCCATTAGAAGAAAGCCCACTTACAGACCCAGTCCTAAAATCCAGGAACCCAAGAAATTTATTGAGGATTTGGCTTGTTTAATGCAGTACCCTCAGGAAGAGCCCACTCCTTTAGCCTCAACACGAGACCTCATTCAGTTTCCTTATAAAGAGTTCATTCCTCTAACCCTAGTTGATGACCATTTTCTGGAACTGACTAAGTCTTCCTTTCCTGAAAACCTTGTACTTGCAATTACCAAATTCCCCATTCTTTAATTTGACCTTATGTCACCTATAGATCGATGCTCAAATCTTAAGGTCATCCTGAGTAACCAAGGTCTATTTCATGCTTTCAATAGACTATCCCAAGACTCCGATTTTTATATCCTGTCATACCCTAAGGTTTCCAATGTTTCCCAAACTTTCAAATTATACTTTGTTGAGGTCGTTCAATTGCACCAGTTCTTTGAGTATGTTAGGTTTGTGACCTACTTTTAGAAGACCTTATGGCATTTGCTAGGGATCCATTGTAGATTTTCATGTGCATGCCATACCAAGGTCAAACCTAGAGAGTCTATAGTCTATTCGGTTTAGGCCCTAGGAGTCCAATAAAATTTCTCTCAATATGAATGCATAGTTGAGTCTACACTTTGCATCATGTTAGAGTTCTGGATTAAGCACTAATTTTGAAATAATTTGGTTGATTCCTGAAAGCAAGTAAAAGAATTTGAAATAGGGGATTTTGTAATGATTAGGCTTAGGCCTGAACGATTTCCACTAGAAATTGTTAAGAAGTTCATGCTCGTAGAGCTGGCCCCTTTAAGGTGATAAGGAGAGTTGGCCCTAATGCCTATGTACTTGAGCTACCCCCGGATTATGGCATTAGCTCGACTTTCAATATCTCAAACTTAGTCGAGTATAGGAAACTGGCAATCATACCCAGTGAGCAATTTGGGCCTGACCTATCTTTCGAAAGTGAACCCAACCTAGAGTGTCCACCTCCAATTTTACCTGAGAGAGGAGAACGGATCGAGCGTGTCCTAGATGATCAAGCTATCACCATCAGGGGCAAAGCCTATCAGCGTTACTTGGTCCGATGGCAAGGCCGGTCGAAGTTCAATGATTCATGGATTACCCGAGAGAACTTGCAGCGCCTCAACCTCGACCTTCTTGAAAAATATCAAAGCCAAATCAACCCTTACTCGATAGGGTCGAGTTCCTCCCACCCCAGGAGAATTGGTGTGGACACCAGGATTAGACAGAGACTCCTCAATCCTCTGTGGATCTCTGAGTAGGATTTTAATCTGTTGGGTCCTGTAATAAGGCTTCAAGCCTGAGCAATTTACTTTTGAGTCATGTACTTGGTTTCAATTTTTGTTTTAGTCATGTATCTTGGCTAATTTGGTCAATGGGTCTTGTAATTAGCTAAACTGGTTCATAAGCTCAAGTCAACCTGAAGTTGGGCTCAAGCTTGTTTGAAGTTGGGTCCACAAGTGGGCATTCAAGTTAAGCCCAATTGTGGATATGTCAAGCCCTCTCTCCACACCAAGTAAGAGTGCCACTTCAGCTTATGGAGCACCACCTCATTAGTACCACTTGGCATGATGAAGTGCCACATCACCAAGCCACTTGGGCGGCCAAGAAAAGATGGAAGCTTCAAAGTCAATGCCATGTGGATGCCCCATCAAGCCTCTCCTTGATCCAAGACAACAACATCCCCACCCCACTCCCCACATCAAGCCCTTTTCCAAAGAAGCATGGGCAGCCAAGGAAGGTCAAAAGAGCATCCCTTGATTCTTGAAGACAACATCTCCATCCCACTCCCCCTATCAAGCCTTTTTCCAAAGAACCATGGGCGGCCAAGGAAGGTCAAAAGAGCATCCCTTGATTCTTGAAGACAAGTTCACGCAACACTCTCAAAATCAAGCTACCAAGATCAAGTTCATGGTGGACCAAAGGCTCATGAAAGGTGTTCAAAATTCGAATAGGGACAACCTCCTCTCTTCCCTCCTTGAATCAAGCTTTCCACCAGATCAAGGCCGGCCAAAGGAGGATTTCAAGAACTCAAAAACCAGATTTTAGGTGCCCCTTGATGAAGATGTGTAACCTCATTTTTCATTTGAATTTTGAATGGGACTTAGGAGCTTATATAAAGGGCCCTACTCCTCTTGTAAAAAAAAAATTTAATGAATGAAAATTTTTAAGAAGTTCTTCTTCTTTTAGCCCTTGTCTTCTTAGACTAGGAACTCTGTGATAGAGTGCCTTTGTCCTTCGGGATATCGAGGGATGAGAGGCCCTGAGTTACCTTCTTCCTTCGCAAGCCACCAATCCATCATCAAGCTTGGACGCCCCCTGGAAGATCCACCTAGACACCCAATGAGAAGAGCCCTTCTCGACCTCCATCCTCAACTCTTTTTCCCCATCACCTTTTACTTTCTTATACCCTCTTCTTGCTATTTTCTAATCCCTTCTCTTGGTTGCTTGCAGGTCCTCTAGGTGACACAGACAAATGAGTCGGTCTTCCTTGCCTTCGGGTCCATCGAACGAAAAGTCGACGAATCCGTAGGGTTGAAGGCTTGATCTTCCAGGCCGCATCTGCGAGAAGAGCGAACTCGGCATCGGGCGCATCAGAGTCTTAATGGTTTTCACTCCCTAGTCTTCTAAGTAGGTGTTGATCTAGAGCTAAGTCCTATCGGGGTTTCTCAATCCCGGGGTCCTCTGTTTATCTTTGTTTAGGGGCTATATTTGCATGCTAGAAATTTCTTGTTCTTACAAATCACTAGTTCTATTCTCCACTTAACTTTTGGGAATCAATAAACCTATTAAAAACTTAAAACAACAGAAAGATAAATCACTTGCATGCATCTCATCCATCTTAGCATAGTAGTCTCGCATCATTTCTGGTATCAGAGCCTCATCCCGATCAGTTCATATGCGGGTATGTTGATTCTTTGCATTGCTAGTTTTCCTGCTAATCTTTACTTGATTTTGGGACTTTAGCCTACAAATTAAAATTCTAAAAAAATTACAAAAAAATTAGTTTTTATTTTCTTGCATTCATATCAATCGTAGGTTCATCTTGCATCACCCGGGTTCTTTTTCCTTTTGCCTGACCGGCCTTGGGGTTTTAATATTGAGTGGAGAGAGCCCTGTTTGACCCCTAATGCTTGGAAGAAGGTCATATCGGCCGACAAGGAGGACTTCGAGAAACTCTCCAAAGTCGAAGTTCCTCCTATGAGAGAACTATTGAGCGAGGAGGGTCTCTTCCTTGCTGAAATTAGTACTTCTCCTTCTTTAGGTACGTCCCGTCAGTTTTAAATTTTCCTTTTGTTTATTTTTCTTCAACTAACAACTTTCAATGTTCCTTCTACTTGCAGATGACAAGATCAAACCCGTTGCCCATAGCCTCTAAAAACTGTCAGGAAGAGGGCGAAGCGGAGTCTTCCAAAGGCCAAGGGGGCACGAAAAGAATCCGTTCATCAACTGCTCCTTCCAGCACTCCTCCAGAGGCTCCTATTGGGGGAACACCCCCATAATTGTACAGTCAGCCTCGGATGAAGATGACATCCCCCTTGTAGAGCATCATCTGAGGAGAACTCCAGTAGATCAGATGCCAGAGCAACCAGCAATACCTACTGAGCAACTGGTGGTGCCATCAACATCTAAATCGTCTGTAGGGCCTAATCGCAAGGATAAAGGCAAGGCCCTAATTATCGAGACAACATCCGAACCATGAGCCAGACCCAAGCCACAAGCTAATGAGGAAGAAGAACCTGTGCACTTCAACATTTACACTGATGACATCGGGCTTGACAACCCTTGGTTGGCCAGGAACATGCTGAAAGCCACTATCCTCTTGAAGGACTAGAAGGTGACAAAGAGTCATCGACTAGAGGACATCTTTACCTCCATTTATCCCAATACACTATAGGTATGTATAAAAATTTCCTTTCCATGTTTTTCCTTTATGAAATTCCATCATTATTGTTAACTTTGTCAGTTTTCTTCTTGGCAGTTCATCCACGAGATATCTCTGATAGAGGAGTGCGTCCATGGGTTTGTCGACCTCAGTAAAGGTCTTCGTGACCAATTGGAGTCAGCTAAAGCCAAGAAGGAAGTGGTTGAAGAACTTAGATCAACCATGTAGAAGAACTTGAATCAAATTGCTGCTGTCAACCTTTCACTAGAGATGGAGTTGAAGGTGGCCTAGGCTAAATCAGTTGAGCTCGAAGCTAAATTGAAGAAGAAAAAGAAGAAACTATGCTCAACCGAAGTGTTAGTAAAGGAAGGCCTCCAAAGTTCGAAGAGGCCCTGGCCCAAAAGGTCGAGTTGGAGAAAAAAGCCAACACCCTTGAGCAAAGGGTGGAATTTGCTGAATGAAGGGTGGAGTTGGCTGACCAAAAAGCCCTTTACGCCATCGAAGAGTACAAGAAGTCCGTGGCCTTCAATGATGCAATGAATAAAGCCGGTGTGGAGAGCTACAACATCAGCTTCAGAGACTGCTTGAAGAAGATTAAGAAGATATATCCAGACTTAGATGTCTCCATGATTACCGTAGATGATGACACCAATGAGGAGGATGAAACAGATGGACAAGATAAAGATATTTCTTCTCCTATGATTAAAGAGGCATCCATCCAAGAAGCGGTCAACCCTGTTCAGGCCTCCAAACCAGCCGATGAAGAGCATCTTCCAACACTTTCAAAGAAGGATGCTAAAGCACACTTAATTAGATGAATCCTACTCTTACGAGAATTTAACCTAGAGATCAAAGATAAAAAAGGTATTGAAAACAAGTGGCCGATCATTTATCTAGATTAGCGATCACACCTATTGAAGAACTACCTATAAATGAGTCATTTCTTGATGAACAACTTATGTCCGCTACCATGGAACTATGGTATGCCAACACAGTCAATTACTTAGCCATTGGTGAAATTCTGATACACTAGAATGCTCTTGACAAAAATTGATTTTTCTCCCAAGTAAAATACTTTATTTGGGATGACCCATATTTATTTAAATAATATCCTGACCAAATTATTAGAAGATGCATCCTAGATCAAGAAGTCAGGTGCATTTTGTCCTTTTGCTATAACCAAGCTTGTGGTGGTCATTTTGGAGCTAAAAAGATCATGGTAAAGGTGTTATAATGTAAATTTTACAGGCCTAACCTATTCAAAGTATTGGAGGACATTCCCAGGTGCATGGACAATCTTCTACTAGCAACCAATCTCAAAACATTATATTGGAAGTGGCAGCAACAAGGGATTGAAGCAATCAGCCTGGCAAGAATTCAACCTTCTTGTGCAGAAATCTTCTAACTTGTTTAGAGTGCCCCGAATATTCCAGATATGATATGGATATGAAATCATCTCTCTTGAGACCTCCAACCATTGAGGATTCAACCCTTTAAATCTCCTGGTCAAACTCTATAAGGGTAGATAGAGGGATAACTCCAAATATGCTAGGTGCTGGGTTTCCTACTTGGACTAGGAGTCCCTAGGCGCTAAGGAATTCTCTCCTTTCTAGGGTATGGCAGCTTAGATGCTGATATTATCCTGATAGAGAGTAACAAACCAGAGAGGAAGAAAGGGAGGAAGATGATGGATATCAGAGAGAAAAGGTTTTTTCAATATGATGGCTCCTATTAGCCCCATATACAAAGTATATATAAACTAGGTCACCATGACCTAACCCTAAAACTCCCATAGGCCAACTAAATGGATAATTGAGTTTTCCAAGCCCAAGTACACCCTTGACTCAGTCCAATCACATATACCTCGGACTCAAAACCAGCCCAATACAAGTTGGCCCCTTAAGGCCCAAGTCCCCTAAACCTCAAGACCCGAAAGGTTAACAGCCTTTTATCCTAGGGCCCAAACTAGCCCTAAAAATTCCATGACATCATCATGATCATTGGACCTTAGCATTAGACTTGGTCCCCTGAGCCTTGGAAGGACCACATGAGACTCAACAATCTCCACCTTGGTGCTTCAAGGCTTTAGCCAACTCCATCTGATCTACAAGCTGCATCAGTGCCATACACTTGCAAAAGCTATCATGCGGTAGAACCTTTGTCAGTGCATCTACTGGATTCTCCTTGGTATGTACCTTCACCAGATCCACCTCACCAACCTCCATGAGCTCTCTGATTCGATGGTATCTGATATTGATGTGCTTGGTTCGAGCATGACAGATAGAGTTCTGTGCAAGTAGAAGTGTACTCTAGCTATTGCAGTGCTCCCTGACAGCCTCCTGTTCGAGGCCCATCTCCAAAGCTAGATCCTTCAGCCATAGGGCCTCCTTTTGTTGACCCCTTGAATGATTTTGATGATAACAAAATATTGGAGCATGCATTTATTTTACTAACAACTCTCCAAGTGCTTTACAAGTTTTTGTAGGATGATTTCATTGCTCAATTACAACTTCTACAATCTGAGTTTTGTCATGAGTTGTGTTGTAAGTATGTCATGTAAAGAAGAGCCCAAAGAAAGAGTAAAGTAAAAATCATGAAAATAATTTACTTTTGAGTGTTTTTCAAGCTTAAGATTTCTTAGAAATCTTTGTTAGAAGAGTCGGAGAATCTCTTGAACGTTTGAAGTCTTGCTGGATGATTTCTGGAGAAGAATTGAGAATTCAATGTAAAACTCATCCGAGCTGACTCGAGTAAAGGGACTGACTCTTGTTCATGGCACGCATGAAGGTTTCTGGCATGCATATATCCGAGCCGATTTAGAGGAACCCTAGCCGACTCGTCCAGAGTACCATTTTCTGAATTAGACAAGTGAGCCAACCCGAAGGAAGTCCGAGCCGACACTATCATTCCACCAGACATCCGAGTCAACTCTTCAAAAGTTCGAGCCGACTCCTCCAAAGTCTAGAAAGAATAGTTGTAAGAGAACAGCCATGCGAGCCAACTCTAATGAGAAGAGCCGACTCTTCTAGAGTGTAGTTTTGAAGACCTGTGAATCCGAGCTGAATCTAGCTAAGACGAGCCAACTCTTCGAGAGTAAGGAATTAGAACATTGTATAACCGAGCCATCCCAAATGAAATGAGGTGACTCGACCATAACTTCTCTGAGGATCCGAGCTGACTTGAGGGATTCAAGCCGACTCGAAGGTCGATTCCAAGCAGGTAACGACTAGTTCCAGAATATCATTTTTGAATTTGAAAAGTGCTCAAACGGTCAAATGTCACATCCCAATGATCTACAACAACTAAAATCACCTTAGAAGCGTATAAGACTTTATAAATGAGGGATTGAGATAACTTTTGAAAGGTGAATGCTTAGTTGAACATTTATTGAGCTTGTGAGCAAGAGAGCATAAAAGAGAGCATTTAAGATAGTCTTCAAGTCTTCACCAACTCCGATCTGAAGCTTGAAGCATACTTTAAAGAAGTTGAAGAAGCCTTTGAAGTGCAATTAAGAAGGCTTCTCTTGAGCTACATCGGCAACCATCAGACAACATTTGTTTGTCATTTTGTTGCTTGTTTTTTTCAGTTCTTTTTGAATCATTGGGTTATTGGTGAGCTCGGTTTAAAAATCAAATAGGTTCTTGGTTAGCCTGTGTAAAACCAAGTGTTGGGTTCTTGGTGATCCTGCTAAAACCAAGTGTTGGGTTTCTTTGGTGAGCCAGGTTTAAAAATCAAAGGGTGTTGGGTTTGGATTGTGAATCCGGTAAAACAATCCTACTATATTCTTATTAGAATATAGTGGAAATCCCAAGTGGTATCTTGGGTAGTGGACGTAGGAGCTGGGATGCTCTAAACTACTATAAACCTGCTATGTTTGCATTGTGATTTTTCTACTTGCTTTTACTTCTATTTTAATTATCTAAATCACAGCACCAAACACTTTAAAGAAGTTTTCAAAGAGCACATATCTGTTAAATTTTTCAAATTTTCAATTCACCCCCTCTTAAGAAAGCCACTTGGGCAACAACTGGTATCAGAGCGGTGTCTCTGAATATAATTGGAGTAAAGATTGATGGCTCATCCCATGAGTACTTCCTTGGCTGAAGGCCAATCTATTAATAGACCTCCACTGTTCACTGGCACGAATACTCATATTGGAAAGCTAGAATGAAGATATACATTCAAGCTATCGATTTTCAATTGTGGAAGGTCATTTTCAAGGATCCATATGTACCCATGATAAAAATTGATGGCATGAATGTCTCAAAGCCTGAAGAGAATTGGGATGAACATGACATGAAAATGAGAGAATTGAATGCTAAAGCCATGAACTTATTATACTATGCTTTGGATGCTAACGAGTTTAATCGAATTTTCACTTACTCTTCTGCAAAGAAAATTTGGGATAAACTTGAAGTGACCCACGAAGGAACTTCCCAAGTGAAGACTTCAAAAATTAATCTTCTAGTACACAATTATAAGTTATTTAAAATGAAACAAAATGAATCTATCTCTACCATGTTTTCTTGCTTTACAGATATTATTAATTGTTTGAAAAGTCTTGGTAGGGTCTATTCAAATGCTGACTTAGTACAGAAGATCCTTATATCACTTTCGAACAAGTGGGATCCCAAAGTGACTGCCATCCAGGAAGCGAAATATCTAAATACTTTACCTCTGGATGAACTGATGGATTCTCTCATCACACATGAACTAGCCATGCAGCATAGGACTGATGATGATCAGAAGAAGAAGAAAACAATTTCTTTTAAAGCTGCATTAGATTCAAAGAAACAAAATGAGGAATCGAAAGATGACTGCATCTCCTTCGAAGATGACTTAGAAGACGAAGACATCATAATGGTCATGAGAAGATTTAGAAAATTTATGGGAAAGAAGAAAAAAAGGTATTATAGAAAATTTCATAAGAAAAGGGAATATAGCAAGGACAAGGACAAAGGAAAGGAAAAAGAAAATGATCAAATGCCTATCTGCTATGAATGTAAGAAACCTAAGCACTCTGTCCTGAATGTCCTCTACTAAAGAAAACCTTCAAGAAGAAGAAAAAGAAGGCGATGGTTGCTACTTGGAGTGACAGCGAGGAGTCGACTTCAACTGAAGAAGAAGAGACCACAAAAACTGCTAACTTGTATCTTATGGGTCTCGAAGATGAGGTATTGTCCCCCAAACCTCAAATTGAATTCACCTTTGATGAATTAAATTCTTCATTTCATGACTTATTATCTGAATTTATAAAAGCTGGAGTAAAAATTAGAGCTTTAAAGAATATTAACGACTCTTTACAAAAGGAGAAAGAAGAGATTTCAGAAAAGAATAATTTACTGCATAAAGAGTTAAGTGTCTTTTCTAAAAATAACAAGGCTTTAGAAATTGAGAAAAATATATATCTTGACAAAAACAAAGCCTTGATTGATAAAAATAATGATTAAAAAAGGAGGTTGAAAAGCTCAAGCCTTTAGTTGAAAAACTTACTTTATCTTCAAACAAGCTTGAGTTAATTTTAAAAGATTAAAGAATTTCTAGAAATAAAGCTGGAATTGGCTTTAATTCTTCTTATTCAAATAGATTTTTAGCTACTACTTTTATGACTTCAAAAGCTTATGTTCCAAAATCAACATCTCAGAAAGCTTTTGCAACAAATATTTCTGCATCCACTTCTAAAGCTGTAATGTGTGTACCTAAGATTTCAAATAGAAAATCTTTTATGTCAAAAGGTATTACATCTACATCTTATGCTTCTACATTTAGAACTACAAAATTTACATCTTTTCAAAATTCTAGAATTATTTGTTATGCATGTAAAGGGTTAGGACATAAGGCCTTTCAATGCAATATTATTAGAAATATTAAAAATAAAGTAAAAATGATTTGGGTTCCCAAAGGAACCACCTCCGCTAACCTACAAGGACCCAAGTTAGCTTGGGTACTTAAAAGAACTTGTTGATTGTTTTGCAAGAATGGCTTGCATCCCAAAAATTAAAGAAAAGATGGTATCTGGACAGCGACTGCTCAAGATATATGATAAGTGACAAAGATCAATTCATCACCCTAGAGATGAAAGAAGGAGGTATGGTTACTTTTAAAGATAATGGCAAGGGGAAAATATTGGAATCGATAATATCAAAATAACCTCCTATACTTTTATTGAAAATGTATTGCTAGTAGACAAATTGAAGCATAATTTGTTAAGTATTAGTTAATTATGTGATAAAGGCTTCAATGTTGTCTTTAAATCATCTATGTGTATTGTAACAAACTCTCTTGATTCTAGCAACAAATTCATTGGACATAGACTTGAAAATATTTATGTGGTGGATCTTAATGATCTAGCCATGTCTAGTAGTTCCAGTCTAGTAGCAATAAATGCTAAGACCAAGGAGTCTTGTTTACTTTGGCATAGATGATTAGGTTATGCTAGCATGCATACTATTGTCAAGTTAATTTCTAAGAATCTAGTTAGAGGCATGCCTAAGTTTAAAGTAGATTTTGATCATGTTTACGATGCATGTCAAATTGGTAAACAAACTAGGGAGAGTTTTAAATCCAAAAATATGATTTCAACTTCTAGACCCCTTGAGCTACTTCACATAGACTTATTTGTACCAACTAGGACTAAAAGCCTAGGTGGTATGAAATATGCCCTTGTGATAGTAGCTGATTTCTCTAGATTTACTTGGATTTTGTTTATTGTTCGTAAAGATGAAACTTTTAAAGTTTTTCAAAATTTCATAAGAAAGTGACAAATCAGAAAAATCTTTCAATAGTTTCTATTAGGAGTGATCACGGCACAGAATTTGAAAATCAATTTTTTGATGATTATTGCACAGAAAATGGTATTGATCACAACTTCTCCGCTCCTAGAACACCACAACAAAATAGTGTTATAGAGAGGAAAAACAGGCTTTGGAAGAAATTGCCCGAACAATGTTATGTAAAGGCAATCTTCCAAGGTACTTTTGGGTAGAAGCAGTGAACACTATTTGTTATATTTTAAACCATATTTTAATTCATCCAATTTTAAAGAAAACCCCTTATGAGCTTTAAAATGAAAAGAAACATAATATCAATTACTTTCATGTTTTTGGCTGTAAATGCTTTGTGCTGAATAATGACAAACATAATCTAGGAAAATTTGATGCTAAGTCTGATGAAGCAATTTTTCTTGGTTATTCATTACATAGCAAAGCATATAGAGTATTTAATAAAAAAAACTCTAACTGTAGAAGAGTCAATGCATGTTTTTTTTGATGAAACTAACCCCTCACCTTCAAACAAAGAAGAGTGCATAGATAATGATGCAGGAACACTTCAAAAGGAGATGGAAGATATGAGCATACAAGAAAGATCAATCGAAAAAGGAGAAGAAATGATGAGTAAGGATCATGCTGATCTACCAAGGGAATGGAGGTATGTAACTTCTCATCCAAGAGATTTAATTATTGGTGATCCTTTACAAGGTGTTAGGACTAGGTCATCACATAGAGATGCACATGATTACCTAGCCTTTGTCTCACAAATAGAACCCCATAGCTTAGAAGAAGCTAAAAATGACCCAAATTGGATGATGGCCATGCATGAAGAACTAAACCAGTTTGAAAGAAATAAGGTATGGACCTTAGTTGATAGACCATCAGACCATCCCATCATAGGAACCAAATGGATCTATAGAAATAAATTAGATGAACAAGACAAAGTAATTACAAACAAAGCAAGGTTGGTAGCTAAAGGATATAATCAAGAAGAAGGTATAGATTTTGATGAAACCTATGCACCCGTAGCAAGACTAGAAGCCATTAGATTACTTCTTGCATTTTCTTGCTACATGAATTTCAAACTATTCCAAATGGATGTGAAAAGTACTTTTTAAAATGATTTTAATATCCAAACAAGTTTTTGTAGAACAGCCACTAGGTTTTGAAAGTCATGCTTTTCCAAATCATGTTTTTAAACTCAATAAAGCATTGTATGGTTTGAAACAAGTACCTAGAGCCTGGTATGATAGACTTAGCACTTTCTTGCTTAAAAATGATTTTATAAAAGGAAATGTTGATAAAACTCTTTTCATCAAAATAAAAAATAATGATATATTAGTTATACAGATTTATGTTGATAACTTATATTTGGTGCAACTAATGAAAGTTTTTATAGAGAATTTGCTAAGTTGATGCAGGGTGAATTTGAAATGAGTTTAATGGGTGAACTGAATTACTTCCTTGGACTTCAAGTGAAACAAACAAAGGGATCTTCATAAACTAAGACAAATCATCAAAGGGATTATCAAGAAGTTTGGTATGGAGTCAAGCAAACAAATGAGCACACCCATGAGTCCTACCTGCAGATTAGATAAAGATGAAGGTGGCAACAACATTGATTAAAAGCTCTATCGAGGTATGATTGGATCATTGTTGTACTTAACTGTTAGTAGACCTGATATTTTGTTTAGCGTATGTGTATATGCTAGATTCCAATCTAATCCTAAAGAATCACATATGCATGCTGTTAAAAGAATTAGAAAATATTTTAAAAAAATAAGTAATCTAGGTCTATGGTTTTCAAAGCATTCTTCATTAAATTTAATTGAATTTTTGGATGCTGATTATGCTGGTTGTAAAATTGATTGAAATTGTACTAGCGGTACATGCCAATTTCTAAGATTAAATTTAATCTCATGGCACTATAAGAAATAAAACTCGGTAGCACTATCTACTACTGAGGTAGAGTATGTTACTATAGGGAGTTGTTGTGCACAAGTGTTATGGATTAAACAATAACTAGAAGACTTTGGTATTACATAATCTAAAATTTCTATCAAATGTGATAACACAAGTACTATAAATTTGATAAAAAATCTAATTCAGCATTCAAGAACTAAGCACATAGAGATTAGATACCATTTTATAAGAGACCATATTTTGACTGGTGACATTGAATTAGAATTTATTCCAACTGAAAATCAACTTGCTAACATTTTTACTAAACCACTTAATCAAGATAGATTTGAAATGATTAGAGGAGAATTAGGTTTATGTGACCATTTTTAGAAAATTTCCTTAACCTAATCTCTTCAAAATTAAGGAAAAATTATCTAGAAAGCCTCTTGCATCAAACCAAGATCTTTAACCATCTCTCCTTGTGATTTTCTATAATTAATTTTCATTTCTGAACCTTTTTGACTCTTGTGGAGAGTTCTTGTTCGAGTTGACTCGAGCTACAGTGCTCAAGTCAAGTCGACTTGAATTTCTGATTAGTTCTGTAGAGCTTTGCTTGAGCCTACTCGAGTAGATTAAGGCTTCCCGAGTCGACTCGGATATCGGGCAAGCTATTTTTTAATAGAGCCGAAGGACTTATTCTTATTATTTATGCTTTTTGATCTTGCTCAAAACCCGTGTTTCCCACTTGAATTTCACTTCCATTCTTCCAAAACCTACTTTTTCGAGCTCCGATTCTTACATTCTTCCCAAGTGTGTGCAATGGCTCCAAAAATGGCCATCAGGAAGAGATCTAAATGAGCCGTACCCTCTGTTGAAAAGGAAAGAAGAACAAAGCATCGGCAAGAAGAGACAACTCCGTCAGTGGAAATGGAAGAAGAAGAAATGGAATAAATTACAGCTCCCTCTTCTCCGAGATAATCGGTTTCAATGTCCAATCGACCAGTGACAAGCGGGAGAAGAATCATCTTCACATTCCTAAAAGAACCGGGGCTATGAATTTTGGGGATCTAATTGAAGATCAGGGCTGGAGCTTCTTTTGCTCATGAATGTGCCAACCTATCCGAATCTGGTAAGGGCTTTTTATGAAAATCTGAGATTAGAAGAATGGCATGTTGAGTTTACAATTAAAGGAAAAAGAATCATAGTAATAGAAGAAAGATTGTGTAGCTTACTGGAGATGCTGAACGAGGGCTTGAAACACTTAGTTCTGAAAGACAGAGAATACCCTCAGAATAATTTTAAACATAGAGGATGTGAGTGGTATTGGTAATGTAATGGCCAATATATTGTCCCTTGAGATGAGACTATTGCATAATTTTATTAACAGGATCTTTCTCCTGAGAACCGAAAGATTTGATTGGGTAAGTGAGAAGGATCTTAGTTTTATGGGACATGTAATTGAGGGGGAGGCCCTCAACTTACCTCACATCATGCTTATGCAAATGAAAGAAGCTGTCGGGAAGGTAAAGGCCTGTTTGCCTTATGGTATGGTTCTTACACTATTTTTCCAGGCCTCCAGAGTAAACCTTGATGGTGAAGATGGTAGGCCCCTTCACCATATTGACATCTACACCTCCAAATCCTTGCAACGAATGGGATATCAACTTATTGAAGGAGCATGGAGGAAAAAGGGAACAGATGTGAGAGCTATAGGATCTTCCAGCAGCGATGATGATGATGGTGAGCAGCTACCTAGGGAGATTATCACTGATACTACTACTCCTTCCACCCTTGAGGAGATTGCTGCCACTACTACTAACTCTGTTGCTGATGAGCCTACTGCTACTGCTACTGAGCCCATTGCTTTTGATACTAAGGAGATTGAGCATATAGAGTATGGGACTCCCAGGATCTCTCCATCACCAGCTTCTCCACTAGCACCTTCTGCTCAGGGACCATTTGTTGATTCATCAGGAGTTTCAATATCTCAGGACTTTATTGCATATCAGATGAGATCACTCACTGAGACCCTAACCAGCTCTATGAGTTCAATGTTTGGCAAGCTTCTTCAAGCAATCGATAGCAGACTTGAAGAGATCAGTGGTGAGGTTAGATAGTTGTGCTCCAGAGTCGACATCATTGAGTCTACTAGACCTGCACTACAGATTGACATTCAGCCTATATCTGATTCTCTCAGGATAGCTACTAAAGATATTAAAAAATCTGTTGACCAAAGCATAGAAGAATTCATAGCTGAACTAAGAGAGATGAGATTCAAAATGGGTTCACTAGAGGCTACAAGAAAAATGGAAGATGGCTACACAAAAGGGGTTGGCATCCTGACAAGTGAATTTGGGAGACTTAGAGGTTCAGCAGAGGCATTTGCAAATGCCTAAGCAAGTGAATTGGTTGCACTTAACACAGGGGTAAAGAAGATGGAAGAAGAGCTCAGTTCTGTCTGGGTGACCCTTACCAAGCTTTCTACTACTGTTATAGCTTCCTTTGCTTCTGCTCCTAGATAGTCTCAGCCTGCACCACCTCCCAGTAGCCTACTCAGCCTGCACCTTCTCCTACTCAGCTTACACCACACCCTAGGTAGCCTGCACCACATCTTAGACCTGAGGCTTCTCAGCCACCTTTTGTTGATCCTATCTCTTCCATGCCACCACCTGGACAATCCACTAGCACTAGCACAAAGATTAAAGTAGAACCAGTAGACCCTATTGTAGAATTGCCTAGTGATAGTGAGCAAACTATTGTTTGTATCTTTACTTTCAATCTTTTGTAATTTGTATTGAAAATTTTGTGAATGAAATGAAAGCTTCTTTATCTTACTCAATGTGTTTGAGAAATGTATTTGCGCAATACTTTGCAATGATATATTTGCTCTGATGATTTTGGTAATAGATTGTCAAATCTATTTAAGAGTCAAATTATCTCAAACAATGTTTTCAATTTTCTCATTCTATTTCAAAAACTAGCTTTGTGTACTTAACAAAGGGGGAGATTGATTTTAACTGATTACTTTTTTGATTATTAACAGGTAATGGCTAGTTCCAGAACACCATTTTAAAGTATGAAAAGTGTTCCAATGGTCAAATATCACATCCCAACGGTCTACAATGACTAAAATCACCTGAGAAGAACACAAGACTCTATAAATGAGGGATTGAGACAACTTTTGAATGGTGACTGCTTAGTTGAACATTTATTGAGCTTGTGAGCAAGAGAGCATTCAAGATAGTCTTCAAGTCTTCACCAACTCCCATCTGAAGCTTGAAGCATACTTTGAAGAAGTTGAAGAAGCCTTTGAAGTGCATTGAAGTGCAATTAAGGGGCTTCTCTTGAGCTACATCGGCAACCATTAGACAACATCTATTTGTCATTTTGTTGCTTATTCTTTTCAATTCTTTTTGAATTGTTGGGTTATTGGTGAGCTCGGTTTAAAAACCAAATAGGTTCTTAGTTAGCCTGTGTAAAACCAAGTGTTGGGTTCTTGGTGATCCTGCTAAAACCAAGTGTTGGATTTCTTTGATGAGCCCGGTTTAAAAACCAAAGGGTGTTGTGTTGCCTAGGTGGCTTCCCAAGAGGGGGGTGAATTGGGATTAAAAAACTTTTACAAGTATGTGCTCTTTAAAACTCTTTTGGTGTTGTGGTGCAAAATGCAATGCGGAAGTAATTAAGTAAAAGTATTAAGGCAAGAAGAACACAATCACAAACATAAGAGGTTTAAAGTGGTTCGGAGCAACCGACTCCTACATCCACTACCCAAGCATCACTTGGGATTTTCACTATATCCCCCAATCGAAATACAGTCGGATTGTTTTACCAGGCTCACAATCCAAACGTATACACTTTGGTTTTACCGGGATCACCAAAGAAAACCCAACACTTGGTTTTATACCGGGAATACCAAGAAACCAAACTTAGGTTTTATAAAGTTCACCTAAAAACCTTCAACCCTCTCTTAAGATACAGCCCCTTGCTGTTCTTAGAGAGTAAACAAGATAAAGAAATGATAAACAAGCAACTACAACAAACCAAGTTTGTTTAGGTGTTGCCAATGTTGACCAAGATGAAGTCAATCCTTGAATGCTCTTCAAAGCTCTTCAAGCTGCTTCTATCCTTTTTCAATGAGTGGATTCAATGATGGAGTAGAGTTGGTGAAGCTTTGAATCCAACTTGAATGCTCTTTGAGGTAGGTAGTTGAATGACTTGAAAGCTCTTTGATTTCTCAAGATAATTTCACAATAAAGCTCTAATAATTGTTTAATCCTTCAAAAACAATCCCTTTTATAGTTTTCCAAGAGATATGACCATTGTAGGGCCTTGGGATTCATGAAATAGCTGTTGGAGATGAATTGGAGTTCAAATTTCAACTTCAGCAACTAGCCGTTGGAGTGCAGAAAATGGCTCCACGAGTCGGCTCGAGTTCCAGGAGTCGGCTTGAAGTCTCAGATAGCCCAAAATGAAAATCTATAGGAGCCGACTCTTAAGGCTGGAGTCAGCTCTTGCCTTCAGTCAATTCAAAATCATGAATACCTAGAGTCGACTCTTCAGTGCAGAGTCGGCTCGAGTTCTCAGACTTTCAAAATGCATAACTCTGGATGAGTCGGCTCTTGGGGCAGGAGTTGGCTCTTGATACTGAAACACTGAAACTTCCTCCGTGCCGTGCCACCATAAGTCAGTTCTTGATCCAAGAGTCAGCTCTTGCAAATCTTCAAAAAATGCTTCAAGCTTCTCCAAAAATCTTCAACATTGAATCAACTAGAAGCTAATCTACATACTTTATAATTTTTACAATTTTAAGCCCATTTTACAAGATTACAAAATTGATAAACCTAGGGCTTTTACAAGTTCAAGTCTATGAAGCTTTATACATAATTGAATTACCTTCCAATCAGTTTGAAAACCATTTTAAACTAAAGGTAACCAATTTCTTGCAACACTTCTTAAACAATTGAAAGGAATTAGTATCAAATTCATGTTCCAATGTTTTGTGATCATCAAAATCATTCCAGGGGTCAACATGTTGGGTTTGGATTATGATCCCGGTAAAATAATTCTACTGTATTCTTGTTAGAATATAGTGAAAATCCGAAGTAGTATCTTGGATAGTAGACGTAGGAGCTGGGGTGCTCCGAACCACTATAAACCTACTGTGTTTGCATTATAATTTTTCTACTTGCTTTTGCTTCTACTTTAATTATCTAAATCATAGCACCTAACACTTTAAAGAAGTTTTCAAAGAGCATATATCTGTTAAAATTTTTAAATTCTCAATTCACCCCCTCTTGGAAAAGCCACTTGGGAAACACCTTTGCTACCTCGATAACTTTGATGTACTCTATCTCGGTGGTTGATAATGCCATAATAGGTTGCAAGCCAGATCTCCATGATACAGGACCTCCAAATATGCTGAATATAAAACTTGTCATCGAATGATGGGTGTCCACATCTCCATCAAAATCCGCATCCATGAACCCTCCTATCAGCTCTCGAGCCTTCTTGGACATGTTGGAGTGTCCCTCGGCACCTTCTCGCTATTCGTAGCAGATGTCAACTCCAACTGTGCCCGCCAAGTACTTAAAGACTTCCTTTAGTGCTCGCTAGTGCTCCCTGCTAGGTTGTGCGATGAACCTGCTCACGTGACCCATTACATGGACAATATCCAGCCTACAACACACCATGGTGTACATGAGACTACCTACACCAGAGGCATATGGCACCCTCTCCATCTCTTTAATCTCCACCTTAGTCTATGGGGCCATGGTCTTCGAGAGTCTGAAGTGTTTGGCTATAGGTAGCTCTGTTGGTTTTGCTTCCTTCATCCTATACCTCTCTAAAATCATCTTTATGTAGCCACCTTGAGATAAATGCAGCACCCTCTTGTTCCGATCTCTGAAGATTTCCATGCCTAGGATCTTCCTCGCAAGTCCTAAATCCTTCATCTCAAACTCCCGAGACAAAGCTGCTTTCAGTTCCTGCATGTCTGTTTTCTCTTGCATGCTATCAGCATGTCATCCACATACAAGAGTAAATAGATCCTAGATCCATCATCAAGAGTCCTCACATATATACAAGAGTCATGATCGTACCTGAAAAGTCCAATGCTCCTCATAAAAGTATCGAACCACTTGTACCATTGCCTCGATGATTGCTTGAGCCTATACAGTGACTTCAGCAGCAAACAAACTTTCTCTTCTGATCCTGGTTCTCTGAAACCTAGTGGTTGCTCCATGTAGATGCTCTCCTCTAAGTGTCTATGGAGAAACGCTATCTTGACATCCATCTGCTCCAACTCCAAGTCCTAAGCTGCTACGATGCTCAACAACACCCTGATGGAAGTATGTCTAATGATGGGAGAGAAAACCTCATTGAAGCCTATTCCTTCTCTCTGTGAGTAACCTTTGGCAACCAAACGAGCTTTGGATCTGATGCCTCCTTATTCTAAAGGTCACTCCTTGCTTTGGTAAACCCATTTGCACCTTATCGTTTCTTCCCCTATGGCAACTACACCAACTGCCATGTGTCATTCTTGTGGAGAGACTGCATCTCCTCAGACATTACTTGGACCCACCTCTCTCTGTCTAGGCTCTCTATAGCCTCCTCATAGGTATATGGGTCTCCATTGGCTGTCACCAGGGCATATGACACCATCTCTTTGAAGCCATATCATTAAAGTTGCCTGATGGACCTCTTGGGCTTGTATGGTGCAACCTTGATATCTCTCCTAGGTTCGGGCTAGTCCTCCTGGACTCAATCACCCATCCGAGCTCTCTCCACATGTGGAGGCACCCTCTAAGAGTGCTCCACCTAAATGTCCAATTCTATAGATGCACCTGCAAGTGGCAAAATAGAAAACAAGGTAAGCTATCCATCGCTGCCCTGCTGGACCTCTTGCTGCTCTTACTGCTCCTCCATGACACCTAACCTCTGAGAACTAACCTCTCATAAAAGGTCACATCTCTACTAATGATGACCTTCTTCTCCAAGGGATCCCACATCCTGTACCCCTTGACTCCTCGTGGATACCCTAAGAACACCTTCTTCTTTGACTTAGGCATCTAACTTACTATTCTCACCAACACTAATGTACACATACACCATGCACCCAAAAATCCATAGATGACTGGTGTGAGCATCAAGGTGTTGGGAATTGTGTCCCAAAGCCAATCGCCTGGGTTGTAGGCGGTTATGCTGAGTATTGTATTCATTTTATGAATTAATAAAATATTATTTTTTGGCAGCTCATCATATATTATATTTCCTTGAAATGAGCTCTTTCCATGTGATGAAGTCCTTAGGACTACACTGACTTCGATACAGAGAGGATGTATCGAGTGGTCCTTAAACCCGGTTCACAACCAAAGGATATATTGTATTGGACGGCAATATATCAAGTATAGGTTATTGCAGTTCACATCGTTTGGTTGTCCTCTTGACCAAATGAGTGTGGTGACACTGATGTGATCTGCAAGTGGGATATGTGATATCTCATTGAACGTGACTCCGTGCAGCCCCTTTCTGCCAAAGGAAAACTCACGATTAGATATGGGTATATGTGTCCCTCTGACCTTAGGTCATCACGGTAGCTTGCAAGCAACTCCCTGTATTTTGGTGCCGGACTACCCAAATTTTTAATCCGGTGATGGAAGGTTTCTGGGTATAGGCAAGTACTTGTGGAGCAGTGATGGACCAAGATGGAATTGACCTGTCCAAACAGTTTGGATTGAATGTCTCGCAGTATCTCAATTTAGCAAATCCTCGGCCGGGGTAGCCCTAGTGAAGAGTCACTGGGCTTGCGAGATTGAGGCATGTAGTGGACTGACTCTGTCTGGGTTGGAAGCCCAATCTCAGTCATCTTGAGCATTAGAGGTCAAAGGGATGAATTATACGGTAACCATATGCCAGAGGTTCGATAGTTTGCTACCGCATCTTCGACCTATCCGGACGCCGGGATCCATTGCTAGATGGTTTTCTATGCTGGTACTAGAATTGTTCTAGTGCTATCATTTAGGTTCGAACCTATGAGGTCACACGCCACAGAGGATAACTCTCTGATTCGGATACCGATTACGATTGGGAATCATCTTGATTTTATGGTCACGGTATTTTTTAACACTCTTTTCCCCATCTTGCCCTTGTCTGCGTCTACCGAAAATTGTTCCGGGCTGACCAGGACTGCGCCAGGATTTTTCTGAATCAGTTTTGAACTAATTCGGAGTTCGTTTCGGCCTCCAATTGGTTGTGAACCAATTGAACCCAATTCTTTGGGCTTGAACCAATTAAATTGAATTGAACCCCTTTTAATTGGACTGATTTTTGGACCAAGGGATTGGACCGTTTTTTGCTTGGACCGGTTTTGAACGGTGTTCCTTTTACCGTGTAAATGTTTACACGTTGCTGGTTGGACCCCAAGCATTGGAAGCTCAAACGACCAAAACCCTTCATCCGAACGTCGCTGGGCGTCTCTTCTCCTCCCTCCACCCGTCCTCTTTAATCCCTGTTTATTGGCTTTTTAATGGGTGAACAGCAGCTGCTGCCGCTTGGCTTTCTCAGCCTCTCCAACTCCCTTCTCCTTGCTGCTCTTTATATATTCCAGCAGTCCCCTGTTTCAAAAAAAAAGTTTTTTTTTTTACACCGTGCAATAGCAACTAGGGAGTGGTCTTCTTTGAGAGGCTGAGTGTTCCTTTTTTGAGAGCTCAAACCTTGCTTCCATTGAGTATTCCTTGAGCTAGGATTTGGAGTGTGTGAGGGAGAGAAATAAGGCATCAATCCCCTCTTTGAAGTGCTCAAAAATCTGCTCTGCAGCAAAGAAAAAAAATTGCTGCAACTTATCGTGACCATTGCTCCTTCCAGCGGCTAGCACCGCTCGTGGAGAAGGATCGGAGAACCCCGGGCGTGTCTCCCCTCTAGAGGGAGTATCCCTTTACTCCTGGGAGCAAGAGGGTCAAGTCGGATTCATTGCTACAGCTCCAAATGCAAGGAAGAAGGCTGCTGTTTTTCTGCAGCAGAATTTTTCTGGCAGCAACTTGGGTGATTTTGTACACCCTATACATTGTGTTTTTCTTGCAGATTTCAGTTTGAAATCGAAGAAGACCATTCTCCCTTGCCGCTGCTTTGATTCAGGAGGAAAAGAAGCTCCGGACATCGCCGTTTGGTCGCTGTTTTGAAGAGCAAAAACATAGCTCCCAAACGTCCAAAGGAAGAAGACAACAGGAATAAAGTTATTCCTGTTATCTCAGCTATTCCAGCAGTTATTCCAGAGTTATTCCAGGTGAAATAAAGGTATGAAAAATTTTATTTTATCATGCATAAATAAATGTATTTATTTATATATTTTATAAATATTATATGCTTTGTTACATGCCTATTTTAATACATGCAACTTGAATAGATTTATTTTCTGGGCGGAGCTGTTTTCCGTTGCGTAGGTTTTTAAAATTATTTTTTAAATCCCCTGTGCTCCCGTGACGCACTCCGCTTCTCCTTCCATACCTCCAATAATCAGGCCGAATACGAAGCCCTGCTCATCGGACTTCGGATTGCCAAAGATCTAGGAGTCCAACAACTTCGAGCCTTCTCAGATTCTCAACTGGTTGTGAATCAAGTCAACGGAGAGTATGCAACCAAAGATCCAACCATGGTGCAATACCTGGAGAAGGTACGGGCTTTATCTTTCCAACTGAAACATTTTGAGATCATCCATGTTCCACGATCAGAGAACTCCCGGGCAGATGCATTGTCTCGATTGGCAACTACAGCACTGGAGTCCCTCGGGCACACATTTGTTGAACATCTTGAAACTCCAAGCATAGCCGAAGAAGCTGTAAAGGTGTGCCAGATCAACACTGAGCCAAGCTGGATGGATCCCATCATCAGGTTCCTAAATGAGGGAGAGCTACCGGAAGATAAGGCAGAGGCCAAGAAGATCTACTGGATGGCATCTCAGTACGTCATCTTAGACGGAACCCTTTACAAGAGATCATTCTCCCAACCGCTGCTAAAATGCTTAGGACCCACCGATGCAGATTATGCTTTGAGAGAGGTCCACGAGGACATATGCGGTGATCACTTGGGAGGCAGATCTCTGGCATACAGATCATTCGACAGGGGTATTACTGGCCCTCCATCCAGAAGGACTTAGCTGATTTCGTGCGGAAATACGACCAATGCCAGAGGTATGCCAATGTATAGAGATAACCTGCGAGTCACCTGACTCAACTAGCAGCCCCATGGCCTTTCGCCCAGTGGGGGATGGACATTCTTGGCCCATTCCCGCTAGCATCAGGGCAAAGGAGGTTTCTCCTAGTAGCCATCGATAAATTTACAAAGTGGTTAGAAGCCGAACCACTGACCCAGATCATAGAGGGTAAGGTGGAAATTTTATAAAAAATTCCATCATATTCAGGTTCGGCATCCTACATGTCATCATCATGGACAACGGGAGACAATTTGACAATTCAAAGTTCAAGGACTTCTATGCTCTGTACCATATCCAGCATCGGTTGACATCCGTTGCTCATCCACAGTCCAACAGAGAAGCCGAAGTCACTAACCGGACCATCCTCCATAGTCTGAATACAATGTTAAACGCCGCCAAGGGACTTTGGGCCGAAGAACTGACCTCCATTCTCTGGGCATACCGAACTATCCCGAGAACAGCCACCGATGAATCTCCGTTCAACCTGGCATACAGTACCGAAGCCGTGCTACCTATTGAAGTCTCCCTGCAGTCCTTGAGAATTGACAACTATGAAGAGCCTGAGAATTCTGACCGCAGAATGATTGATCTGGACTTGCTATCAAGCACTAGGCTATAAGCCTAGATAAGGATGGTAGCATACCAGCAGAAGGTTGCCAAGTACTACAACTCAAGGGTGAAAGAGCAAACTTTCCGCACGGGAGATATGGTATTGCGAAGAGCAGAAGTATCCAGGCCAATGGAACAGGGTAAACTCTTCCCCAACTGGGAAGGCCCATATCAAGTCGAGAAAATCATTCGACCAAGATCATACCTGTTGCAGGGCAGAGAAGGCAGAATCGGACACCCTGGGAAGGCCCCGGTTTCGAAGAATAGCCAAGCCGTGGGGCAGAAGCATACCCTTCAATGCCTGTCTGGCTATGGTCTGGACCAACAGTCCCCCCGTAGGCGAAAGCTCCGAAAAGTTCATCAAACGGCCTCCGGCTGAGGAAGCCCCACGGGCAAACTCTCCTTCGACATGCCGCGCTTTGCCCCTATCAGCGATAGGGGGGTAAAACGGTGGCACATCAACTCCCCGAAACGAGCTCCCCATTGTGCAGATTGGGGAAACAGCCACCGGTGGAGCTTCGACTTGATGGGGTCATGACGGGGCCCCTTCCGTGGCTGCTACGTCTTCCCTTGAGGTCACCCGGGAAGACGAAGTGTTTTGGTCCCCTTCGGGGCCATCCCTCTGAGCCCTCTTCCGAACTGCAGACCTGGTGAAGGGGGCCTGTGCAACCCTCTTCTCCGAAGTTTGACGGAGCCAGCTCAAACCGGGCTTCATCCTGCCACCTATAAGCAAAAGATTTCACTTCAATTGACTGACCTACAATAAAACCAAGAAGGAGCAGAAATTCCTATCGTTATACCTAATGAGGGAAATCTGCTAATTCTCGCTCGATGGAGATTTCTCTCCTCCAACAGTTCCCGGATGGGGGCAACTTTGGAGTTGACCAAAAGGTCGTAGTCCGACTGATCGACCACCAAGACCTTTTTCCTATCATTGATGGTTAGGCGAGGCTTCTTCCATACCGTATCAAAGCCCCATTGATCAAGAGATAACATAAACACAATGATGGGTTTCCACCCATAGATGGTGCTGGGCATATCATTGATGACCCTGCAGCCTGGTCTAGGGCCAATCACCCACCATCCGTTGCTGTAGAAATCCTTCTTGAGAACGAATAGAGCCATGAACAAATTGGTCATAGGCTCTACATTTGTGATGCTGCACATAACCAGGAACCTGCAGATGTTTTTGATGCTATTCGGGGTCAACTGCGCTGGTACCACTTGATACAAGCGGAAGATCATGATGAAGAAGGGGTGCAGGGAAAATTGAAGACCAGCTTTCAAATGATCTTCGTATATGGCTAGGCACCTAGGGAGAGGTTCGTTCACTCGCTCCTCAAGTGCAAGGAGAATGAAGGGAAACTCCTCGGGAATGCGACAGCATTCCCAAAGAAGGGCTGCCTTGCCCTGAGAGACTGAGCTGGGAATCAACTCCGGACTTACTATGTCACCGGCCCCTGAGGGCCCAACCTGTTCTCCCTGACTTGCTATGGTCTCTTCCATGACAAAGGAATGAAGCAAGGGAACAGAAAGAAGATTCTACCTATGGAATAGACTGGTAGTCCAGAACAGTTTGGATGGAGTATGAGACGAGGTTAAAGAAGCTTCCTTGGCCGGACCTTTGCCCTTACCCAAAAGAAAAGTAAGGGTCTCTGGAGCCCCGCCAGGGTTGAATTGACCCAAGGTTACCCTGGGAGGTAACCCACCTACAACTAACCGCTAGGATGAGGCACATCCATCATCCAACAGATAGGGGGGAGTCACCGCAACCATCCAAATCTCAACCAAAAGATTGGCTCAACCATCGTGCAACGGGAAAAGGAAAGATGGCCCCAGGGCCACCCACTTTTTCCTTCTTCCCCAACCCGAGAGTGACAGCTATCCACCATCTGATTCCCAGATCGTGATGGACAATCCTATCAAGGATCCCGTAATCATCCACTACACCATCTCCCGAGAGGAAAACAACATGGCATTAATACTCTCACTTCTCAAATCTCTGCTTCGAAAACTGAGAGTAGGGGGGCAACTGTTGGGATATTTCGGTTCAGCTATGGCCCAAAACTTCGGTTCAATTGGGTGAAGTCCTTCTCTCCGGACCACGGACTTCGGACTAAGCAAGGGATAGGCCAACTACAAGCAACCCAAGGCTTCATACCGGACCACAACATCCGGAGGCCAATCCTTCATATATAACATCTTCAGCCTTGACTAAAGACCGAAGTTCTCATCGACTTTCGAAGGCACGTACTTCGGTTCCTACCGTAGACATGATCTCCGGCCCCGGGGCAAATACCAAGTCTTCGGCCCATGCAAGGAGAAACCCGAAGCTTGGACCACAATCTGGTCTAGAAAGGCAACTGTAACCAATGGTTACAATTGACACTCAGAATGCCATGATCATGGCGCTTAACTCCTGCTGCCACGCCTTCGATCTGGCCAGAACCGCTCAATGACAACCCACGATCACCAATCATGGGAGAGATTGGCTCTCCATAATCACCGAAAAAAGAGCGGGCCGCAGGCCGAAGGCCTTCTTTTAAATAATGGTAAGAAGGATAGCTCGAGAGGTACGCGAACACTCACTCTCACATACACTCATACATTCTCAAAGAGCTTTCCTCTCACACTCTCGAGACCCTTCCCCATTCTACGGCTGAGATCCATCACTGACTTAGGCATCAGAGTGTCCCCCGCCGGAGCAACTCCAGCAAGGGACCTATTCTGCAGGTGAACCAGGGAGCGATCCTGCGATACAGTGGCTCCGACCAGCCGATCCAGGGACTCCACGCCAACACATCATATACACCTCTTCTTCCAGCTCTCTATTTAGGAAGGCTATTTAATGGGGACATTGGCAAGAGGAAGATGTTGCAAGCTAACAATCTCTGGTTTTGTAGCTAGTCCAATTTTTCTTTTAGGTTCCACTCAAAATTATAGAGATGAAGCCCAACCTCATGAAGCATCTTGAAGGCTCCTAGTTCCACCCATTTAAGAAGAAGAGCCCTATTGCATGAAGCAAGTCAAGATCATTTCCATTTGAGATAAGCAAGCCAAAGAAATTGAACTAATGAAGACCTTTCTTTCCAAAATTCCAAGCAATCCATTTGGGCCAGCCAACCTATGATTTGATTCACCTAATTTGAAGCATATTTGAAGACTAAATCTTAGAAGACACATGGAAGGCTTTTGATGAGGACACTTGGCGAAATAGGATGGCGCCACATGGAGATTCTAGTTTCTTCTATTGTTAGGATTAGTTACCTAGAAGTTTCTCAATGTAATTAGTTACCAACTAAATCTGAATTAGTTGGCTTCTTAATCCACCTTTTTGCTACCCATTATGGCTGTCCTTGGCCTATAAATAGGATAAAGGCCTCCTCTTGTAAAGTAATGAATGATTTGAGTTGAATGAAAGTTTTCTTGTTTGAGTTCTCTTCCATCTTGCCAAGTTCTCTTCAGTTCCTCCTAGAATTTTGAGTGTTTTCTTTGAGTTTGAGTTGGAGTGTTAAGTTTGATCTTAAATTGGAGTGAGTATTTTGAGTTTGAAGAGCCATAGTTCCATTTCCAAGTTCTTATACATAAAATCCAAATAATCCAAGAAGAAGTGGAAGTGCTGTTTAAAAATTCCAGCAACTCTCTTCACTTCTCTTGTTGATTCCTTCCTTTTTTTATTAATTTCTTTGAATTTCGACCTCACCTTGATTCTTTGTAGGTTCTTCTTGGTGATTTAAAGATGATGATGAAGGCTCTATGCCATGGATCAAAGCTCCAATGGTGAATCCAAGAAAGGAGTATAGATCTTGTCTCTATCCTTCAATTTTTGAGTGGTGAGTGATTCCCTTCCACTTGAGCTTTGATTTCTCTTCATTGTTGAAAAAAAGATCCTCTTTATCCTTAGATCTGAGGTTCTTAAAGGTTGCTTAGCCTAGTTTGAGGGTTTCTATGCCTTTAGATTTTCTCTTTTATTTTTTTTGAAAGGAAGCTTGCACAAGGGTGTCAGATTTTCTGCTCACTTAGTTCCTAGCTCGAAATTCTTCATCTCTTCCACCCATGAATCTGGTCATATCTGGAGCTCTAATGCTAGTATGTTGTTTTTTGGTAAGTAGATCATATCTCCACATGCCCATTTCTTCAAATTCATCCCCCATCAATTTTTTGGTATCAGAGATTTGGTTCTAGGTTAAGCTTTGCAGGCCACTGGAATTCTGTCTCACTATCTTTTGAGATTCAATGATTTTTTGTATTTTCTACATTGATCAAAAAAATCAAAAAGAATACTTTCCCATTACCATATTATGTCAGAATTTTAAATATAAAATTAAAGGAAATATTTCCTTTGATTTTTGGATTTAAAAATCTATGTTCTTAGGTCATTTCTGAAGCTCTACCCAGAATTCTGTTTCTGCCTTCCATTTCATTTAATTTTTAAAAAAATATAAAAATATTATTTTTTAATTTTTTAATTATATATCTGAGATCCAGACTTCGATTCTTATTATTTTCTATTGAAATTTTAAATTTTAGAGAGATTTATAGCTTGGAATTAAAAATTTGAATTCAGGTTGTTAAGAGTTTAAAATTAATTAAACTATTTTCAAACTACCTTCTCAACCAGAATTTTAATTAATTTGAAGTCAAAATTTAAAATCCAAGATTCCATATCTAATAGATAACCAAGATAGTTTTATTTTGAATTTTTTGGATTTAAAAATTTTAAATTTTGAATTTTCAAATTCAGGTTAGCTGGAGGTTAGTTGGAAGCTGAAATTTACATTTTAACCATTTTTCTTCCAAGGACGAATTTTCTAATCAAATTTTGAAATTAACAATTTTAAAATTGGTTGCTGGAATCTAGACTTCAAGATTTGAGTTAATCAATTTAAATTTGTATTATTTGAAATTTTTAAATTGGGTTAAAAATTCATGTATTTGTGATTGTGCTCATTGTTTTGCTGAAATTGTTTGCATCCATTTTTAAAATATCCTAAGGGCAATCAATATTACATAAGAGAAAGAGGCCATTATCTTTTCTTAGCCCAAAACAATCACCTATATTTGCATTGACCTAAACCCTAAAGTAAAATCAAGTAGGAACCTAAACTAGGGACTCCCACAAGTCGGGTTCAAGTGCAAGGTAAGACAAAGTATTATTTGAGTTTGTACTTATTCCTTGAAATTGGTGCTAAGGCTAGAGGTCAAATGGCAAATTCCTTAAGCGAACTTGTGGTTTTTAATTAGGACCTTGCGAAAGCGAGGGGAGCCTCCCGCAACCTCACCTCTTACCTGGCCAGTGGATAGGGTAATTACATACTTAAGTATTACCTAGTTAAGTCTTGTATTCTGAACTTTTAGATCTAGGAACCCTAGAATTAGGTCTTGTTTGCTTGTCCATTATATTGCTTACCCTTGTACTGTGTCCTATATCAAAGTTTCACCCTTAGTCTAGTTTATCCATGGACCCCAATCTTGAATCTTTATGAGGACCCTAACTAAAAAATTTGATATCCTGACTAAATAATTAGGATCAATGAACAAAAGGTTAGGGCAAGTGAATAATCAAATCGAGAACATCGAAAAAGATCACTTGACTCGTACTAATCCTAAATCACCTCCTATTGATCCAATAGTCCATTATCATGATCTCACCCCTAAGTATAAACTTAGATATCCCTGTCAAGGCTTTGTAGATCAGGAGGAGAGAGTCTTTAGGAGCAATCGACCCTATGCACCCACTTTTGATGGAAACCCTGAGCTATATGTCAATTAGGAGAAGGAAATGGATCAGTACTTTGAGTTTGATGAAATGTCGGAAGAAAGGAAGTGTTAATTTGCCAAATTAAAGCTAATCTGACATGCTAAGTCATATTGGGGATATGTTGAGCATAAAAGTTATTATAGTGGGGATCAAATAATTACTTGGAGAGATATGAAGAGTAAGTTGAGAGAAAAGTACCTAGGCAAATCTTATAAGAAAAATCTTCCAATCCAATGGTACAAATTGAGACAAGATGAGAAAACTGTGTTTAAATATATTTCTAAATTCAATAAGTATGAGGGAGATGAAGAAGAGACTGAACCCACTGAGAATTTAGAGGAAAGATCTCCTGAACCTATTGAAGAATTAAAAGATGAAATAGAATCAAAATCTTATCCAAATGAAGGCCTAGAAAGAGAAAATCCTAAACCCATTGAAGAACTTAAGGAAGAAGTTTATGAAGCTGGGTCTAACCTTATGGACGAATATGATCAAGAGCAATTACTTGAAGATAAAATAATTACTTAGCTTAAAGAAATCAACAACGGGGATGATCAAAATGAAATCCAAGGACAAAACCATGGAGATCAACTTGAGGATAACATTGAAGATCTGGAATTAATTGATGTTGAAGGTTTAGATCTAGAGATCGATGAAGGATCACATATTTGGGTATTGACCGTCAAAGAACAAAACCCTACGGATCAGCCCCAAGAAGCTGTAGAGCCCTTGAAATCCCTGCAAAATATTTTTCCTAACAATTTTTCTATCCCTAATTCTTCATTTCTAAACATCCACCATCCCGATCCACCATTACATTTCATTCACTCTTCTATTCAATCTGGCTGGGACATCCACCATACCATTGATCTATTCCCAGTGATATTCAATAGTTACTTTCTTAAAACTCTATGGTATATGTTGGGAGCCAAATTAAGATTTACTGCCACTTACTTGAAGATATGTGCAAGAGTCTTAGAAGCCTTTAAGGGGAATATTGGAAATTAGGAGCTTTTGTTTCCTAGCTTAACAATAAAATTCAGTCCTTAGATAATAAAATCCATTTGAGCTTGTCTTTTGTTTTAGTATCATTTGAGTTTGTTTTGTCATTTGGTGTCATCCATGCATAAGTCTACAGAATCATATGCACATCTTAGGGATTTGCACAGAGAGATTAGTAAGAAAATCCAAATGAGCAATGAGAGCTACAAACATATGGCTGATTCTCTTAGAAGGGCCAAAGAATTTCAAGTAGGGGACTTTGTGATGATCAGGCTAAAACCTGAACAGTTTTCACTGGGAACTATGAAGAAACTCCATGCCTGTGGTGCAAGTCCTTTCAAAATAATAAAAAGAATAGGACCTAATGCTTATGTGCATTAGCTCTACTTTTAATATCTCAGATATGGTAGGATACAAGAAGCCCACAATGATTCCCAGTTAGTTCCTAGAACCTGATCCTTCCCTTGAGAGTGAACCAACCCCAGAGTGTCCACCAGCCACACTACCAAAGCAGGGAGAAAGAATTGAAAGGATCATAGATGATAAGATTATCACTACCCAGAATAAAGATTACCAATGATACTTGATCCATTTGCAAGGTAGACCTGATTCTAAAGATTCATGGATCACTCAAGAAGAACTACAAAGGATCAATCCAGATCTACTTGAATACTACCAAATCCAAAATGATCCATACTCATCAGGGCCGAGTTCTTTTCACCTGGGGAGAATTAATGGGGACATTGGCAAGAGGAAGAAGTTGCAAGCAAACAATCTCTGGTTTTGTAGCTAGTCCAATTTTTTCTTAGGTTCTACTCAAAATTATGGAGATGAAGCCCAACCTCATGAAGCATCTTGAAGGCTCCTAGTTCCACCCATTTAAGAAGAAGAGCCCTATTGCATGAAGCAAGTCAAGACCATTTCCATTTGAGATAAGCAAGCCAAAGAAATTCAACTAATGAAGACCTTTCTTTCCAAAATTCCAAGCAATCCATTTGGGCCGTCCAACCTATGATTTGATTCACCTAATTTGAAGCATATTTGAAGACTAAATCTTAGAAGACACATGGAAGGCTTTTGATAAGGACACTTGGCGAAATAGGATGGCGCCACATGGAGATTCTAGTTTCTTCTATTGTTAGGATTAGTTACCTAAAAGCTTCTCAATGTAATTAGTTACCAACTAAATATGAATTAGTTGGCTTCTTAATCCACCTTTTTGCTACCCATTATGGCTGCCCTTGACCTATAAATAGGACCAAGGCCTCCTCTTGTAAAGCAATGAATGATTAGAGTTGAATGAAAGTTTCCTTGTTTGAGTTCTCTTCCATCTTGCCAAGTTCTCTTGAGTTCTTCCTAGAATTTTGAGTGTTTTCTTTGAGTTTGAGTTGGAGTGTTAAGTTTGATCTTAAATTGGAGTGAGTGTTTTGAGTTTGAAGAGCCATAGTTCCATTTCTAAGTTCTTATACATAAGATCCAAATAGTCCAAGAAGAAGAGGAAGTGCTGCCCAAAAATTCCAGCAACTCTCTTCACTTCTCTTGTTGATTCATTCCTTTTTTCATTAATTTCTTTGAATTTTGACCTCACCTTGACTCTTTGCAGGTTCTTCTTGGTGATTTGAAGATGATGATGAAGGCTCCATGCCATCGATCAAAGCTCCAATGGTGAATCCAAGAAGGGAGTATAGATCTTGTCTTTAGCCTTCAATTTTTGAGTGGTGAGTGATTCCCTTCGACTTGAGCTTTGATTTCTCTTCATTATTGGGAAAAGACCCTCTTGATCCTTAGATCTGAGGTTCTTAATGGTTGCTTAGCCTAGTTTGAGGGTTTCTATGCCTTTAGATCCTCTCTTTTATTTTTTTTGAAAGGAAGCTTGCACAAGGATGTCAGATTTTCTGCTCACCTAGTTCCTAGCTCCAAATTCATCATCCCTTCCACCCATGAATCTGGCTATATTTGGAGCTCTAATGCTAGTATGTTGTTGCTAGGTAAGTAGATCACATCTCCATACACCCATTTCTTCAAATTTGTCACCCATCACTATTTTTACATCCATTTACCAGATTTCAAAATCAAAATATGCCACTAATGCAAGCATAATTTGAATGGACTTGAGCATTGTCATAGAAGAAAATATCATATCATAGTCAATACCATAATATTGATGATATCCCTTGGCAACTAGATGAGCTTTATATATCTTTACCTTCTCATCTACATCCCTTTTTCTTTTGAAATTCTACTTACACCCTATGGATTTTATCCTTTCAAGTGGGTCAATTAGTATCCATACATCATTGACTTTTATAGACTCTATTTTGAAATTCATGGCTTCTAGCCATTTATCAAGTCAGCACTCTACATTGCATCCATATAGATGAGCGAATCTTCATTATTTTCATCAAGCTCAATGGCATCACCATCCCGAACCAGAAAATTGAATTATCTATCCGGCTGATGTGGTACTATATCAGATCTCCTTAATGATGCTTCTATAATGGACTTTGGGTTTGATTCCATCAAATCTAATTCTATGGATTCAATCAATGGTGTCAATTCTTCTACCTATCGAATCTGTTCAAGTTCAGTCTTAGAGGTAGAAGTTTCTTCTTCAAGGAACTCCTTTTCCAAAATGATTATCCTATTACTGACGAGCACCTTTTGTTCATCAGTAAGGTAAAAGAAATAACCCTTAGTCTCTTTCGAATATCCTATAAAAATATACTTATCAGACCTAGATCCGAGCTTGTCTATTTTTAAATGTTTGATATAAGCTGGGCACCTTGAGACTCTTAGGTGTGAGAACATCAACTTATGCCCAATCCATATCTCAAATGATATTTTGTTAACATACTTGTTCACAAGTAATAGGCTGACTCAAGAGCATATCCGCAAAAGGAGATTAGTAGACTAGCAAAGCCCATCTGGACCAAACCATGTCTAACAAAGTTTGATTTCTTCTTTCGAACACTCCATTTAATTAATGTGTCCCTAGATGTGTCCATTGAGAGAGAATCTCATTCTCCTCTAGATAAGTCAAAAACTCACTAATAAGATATTCTCCTCCTCGATCTAATTGAAAGTTTTTAATATACTTTATAGTTTATTTATCTATCTTATTATAATATCATCAAAATATTTCAAATGATTCAAATTTATATCTCATAAAGTAGATTTAACCGAACCTTGAAAGGTCATCTATAAATGTAATAACTAGAAATACCTATCCCTGGCATTAACATTCATTAATTCACATATATCAATATATACTAAACTCAGAACTTTAGTGGCCCTTTCACCTTTTCTAGTAAAAGGTAACTTGGCATCTTACAAAGAAGGTAAAATTCAAAGGTTGATAATGATTCATAATCATTGACCTCAAGGAGACCTTCTTATCTTAACCTATTAATTCTATTCTTGTTAATATGACCTAGCCTATAGTACCGAAGATAAGTATCACTGATATTATCTATCCTAGGGCATTTGCTTAATGTGTACACTATATTAACAGGCTATGCTAAAATATAAATATTATTTTTTAATTATCCATGTATTATAGTAACATCATCCAAAATGATATCATAATAATCACCTTTTATAAATAAATGAAAATTACTCTTGGCCAAAAGATCTATAGAAATAACATTCATCATAAAACTTAGACAACAATGATAATCATCTAAAATAACATTGTTTTCATTGAATACAATCTTCATAATTTTTAAGGCTATAACTGGAACTGCTCTTTTATCTTCAACATTCAAAAATCTCTCACCGTCTTCAAATCTTCTACTCATATGAAATCTCTACAATGTATTGCAAATATTAATAGGGCTTCCAATATTTAATATCCAAGAGTAGTATCATAAATGAAAAAAATTATAAGGCATTGTTATATAAGTACCTTGTCCAGTGACTGCTTGCTGATTCTCATTCTTCCTTGGCCTATTCGAGTCCAGTGAGACAATGTAAAGAGGACAATTCCTCTTCCAATATACATGCTTCTTATAGAAGAAGCACTCTACTTGGCTCTGGTTGGACTTATTTTTCTTGGTCTGACTTATTGAACATGTTGCATCTTTTTTTTATTTTTCTTCTCTTTCTTAAAGAGATGATGTCTTGTTAAAGTAGATCCTTCCACTATATTCGTCGAACCCTTGCAAAACTAATGATCCTTCTCATAAGTCTGCAGCAACCCTAGCAGATCGTGGTAGTTAAATGTAGGCGTAGTCATTTTGAAATGACTAAGAAAGTTGAGGTTGGGCTTCGATAAGGAATTCAATATCACATCTTTTCCTAGCTACTCATGTAGGCAAAATCCAAATTTTTTTAGGCTCTCGATTAGTTTGATCATATACAATACATGATCAGTGACCAATATCCCTTCGCTCATCTTGGCATTAAAAATGGTACAAGACATTTCGCAGATTTTAACATCATTAGGATTGCTAAGAGATTCTTTCAACACTTGAAGTATATCCTCTGGTTGAGTATCCTCGAATATGCAACTGAACTCATAATTTATGGATACCAGCATAATGCATCAAACTGTGGTTCAATCATTGAGCCACGTTTGATAAGTGTCTCTAACCAGGCCTCGGGCATTCAGTGCAAGCTCCTTAGATATCAGATCCATAGATTCGTTCATACTCTAGGACTATTTTCAGCTTTCAATACCAATTAATAAAATTAGATACTGTCAGCTATTTATTATCCAATAATGAATGGAGCGACAATGTATTGGCCATGTTTAACACTAAAAAAGAAAAGAGAATAAGACCTATTAGTACAAGAATCATTTAATCCTAAAGACTTGAACTTTAATGTAAAAGTCATCCCATTATTTTGTTCAAATTGATAGCCGCTACCTCCAATCTTAGAAATTATATTAATTCATTAGTGGGTATTAGAATTCTATAAACTATACATAAGCCTGAGTGTGTTTCAGCCTATCTATGTGGATCTAAAGGTAGGTTCTTAATCAATTATTTCTTTAAATAACTTCTAGTATTCAATTTTGCCCAAAGCACTTCTTTAGCAGGCATATGGTTTCTCCATTGAAAATCCTGATTAGGTCCAACTATTAACATGACCAACTCAGTTCTTCTAACTAACAAATGACTAGCCCGAGTGTGATGATCGCTATTGTAGGTGGTCAAAAATAAAACCTAACTCACTACTATAGCTAGGATGAGTAGAGATTGTATCCTCGGGGATCAACAATATTTATTTCACGAAAAAAATAGTAAAGAAGATTATTTGTAGAGGATTAGATTAAGAATATTAGTTATTAAAAGAAAGTAGCTAATTAATTAATTAATTCAAGATAGCAGGAGAAGTAATCCAGGAATCGAAATCTACCATGTAAATAGGCTTTATTTTTTTTTTATATTATAATAACAATAATTCTTACAAATTCAGTGTTAGAATTTATCTCGTGTTAGGCACGGATCATATCTAGAGATCATGATGCATCTGTTTAGAGCATAAACTATCTAATTTAATTACAAAGTTAAGGATTTAATCTACCATACTATGATCTATCTCACTTAGGTACGTATCGTATTCTGAGATCACGGCTATACCATGTCAAAATCTTAATAAAAAAATAATTCAAAAGATGTATAAAAGAAAAGCATAATTTTTATTATATAGGAATCAAGTACAAAAGGAAAAATAAAACATAATTATAGGTTTCATCTTCATCTCAGGTTGAAGAAGTCTAGCCACGCATCACTACTGCCAGTATCTCTCCCATAATTTCTTTCTTTTCCAAGCCTAAAATACTGATCTAAACAAGAGAGTAAGAAAATAAATCAGTACAAAATTGCTATGAAAATCAGTACCTGGATTATTGCCTAGGGTCCACCTTTTATAAAGCTCATCAAGAGCTTTCTCCTGATCAAATTTAAAGTCAATCTGGATCAAAATCATCCATATATCATGAGAAGTAGTTTCAATCATCCAAATCTGCATCTTGATGGGGTGATCGATGCATTCCTTCCTTCTTAGGAAAATAGAGTCTGAACTTCTTACTAAATCCCAAATGCATGAGATCCCTTCTTTTACTAGGACTTGAACTTTGCTTCTCCCAATTCCAGTGGCAGTGGATGGATAGTGGCATTGATGGTGGTGGGAGGCAACGAGAGGTGGCATCCAAGCGATTCAGGTGATTGTGGCATGGAGAAACGAACAACAGGCAATTTGGGCGGTCGATTAAGGGAAAGGATGGATGCTAGCACCTAGGTGGCTTGAAGGGAGCTTCTCCAGTAGCCTCTTTAGTGGTGGACGATGATTGACGAGTTGATGACAGCGGGAGGCAACAAGAGGTGGCCTATGGCAGTAACCAAATAGAGAAGAGAAAGAAACATGAAGGGTGATGACTGGGTAGCTTCTCGGCAGTGAGGGGTGGTCTTTGATGGCGTTGACGATGGAAGGAAGTAGCGCTCAGGTGAAACATGATCGATTTCTATCCATGGTCCACAGCTCTGAGCCATGGATTAAAACCATGGCTGCCGTAGACTAGCCAGCCTCTCTGTGAACCAGCCAGCCGGTCCATGGTGGATCGGCTGCTTCAAAATTCATGTGATTCGTTAATGAACTTCAAAGTTAAATTTTGGCTCATTCGAACTTCGATTTGAGTGCCATATAAGCCATTGGACTTCAAAAATCAAGCTCTTTCAATGCATGAACTCCTTTTCTGCAAAACATCAAAAAAATCAATTCTTAATAAATATAAATTAGTTAATATTTATTTTAATGGTTAAATTGGAATAATTAATAGACTTATCATATGCCCCAACTTAATCAATGCTAGTTCCCTAGCAATGTAATCTTAATATAATCATGTATCACTAAGATCCTCCTTTATAAAATTAAATCTAGGTTAAATGTTAAAATAAATTAGCTAGTATAACTAAGTATTGAGTTTTCAAAGTAAATTTCACAGTCAGAACTATTAGAAACTTTCTTAAAGTTCATCCATATATCTACAGCACTTGTATTTGTAATGGCTAACTTGGCATTTCGGTACTAGCTTATACAGAATAATGGTATCTTCACTTATCATCTATTTTGGTTAATTTTCTATACACCGCTGAGGTAGCTTTTACACTGCTTGATTTTTTTTCTTTTTTCTAGCAATATCTTCACACTTCCCACTTTTTGATGTGAACAACAATGCTTACTTAGGTGAAGGTACTAGGTTACTCGATGGGAAATCAATGTTTAGAACTTGCTCCTTTTTTCAGGTAGATAGCTCTTTCCTCAAATTCAAGTTTCTTTCAATGGGGTGTATATCAATTATCAATTTTTAGTAATAATTGAATCTCCAATTGATCTTACAGTTAATACCTATTTTATCTTGTCACTGTGCATGTACGATGGAAATTTTAATAGTCTTCAGGTGACCTAGGTAGGTTGCTAAAAGTCGACCAGCTAGTCTAATCCTTGGCTCGCTACAATAATTAGCAAATACTTTCTAACTCTATTACCTCTTCCTAGTCTATTTTTCTTAAGAATTTCTTTCATAACACATGATTTATATTTTTTTTTCAAATTTTTTAAAAATTTTCAAGGTGTTTTCAAAATAATTTTTAAAAAGGTTTTTCTTTGCCTCGCAACTTAATTTTCATTATCCTTTATGGAGTAAGAAAAAATAAAATAAGAAGAGATACCACCTGGATGATATATGCATCGTGTTATGCCAAGAGTGATCGTGCGGAGTAGTTCATTATTCCTAGAAATAAGAATCACTTAAATAGAAGTCAGAAGATAATAAGAATTTGGGTTTCCTTCCAAAAAGTGCTAAGTTTAATATCTTCAGCCAGACATCAAGGCCTACTCTAGTTCGTATAAAATCATAACCTCCTCAACTTCTTCAATGGCTAATTCCAAGAATGGTTTTAGGCATTGTCCATTAACTTTGACGATGGCACCATTACTTGGGTTTTCAATTTCTATAGCTCCATGTGGAAAGACTTCTTTCATTATGTATGATCCAGTTTATCTAGATCTTAATTTTCCTAGAAATAGGTGATGCCTTGAATTATATAAGAGAACTTTTTACCCACGAGTAAAAAATTTTCTAAAGATAGCTTTGTCATGGAAGGTTTTAGTTCTTTCCTTATAAATTTTAGTGTTCTCATATGTTTTGTTTCTAATTTTCTTAAGTTCATCCACATATATTTTTCTCTAACCTCTGGTTGTATCCAAATCTATGTTCAATTATTTTATGACCCATATTGCCCTATGTTCTAATTCTACCGGCAAGTGGCATGCCATACCAAACACAAGCCTATTTAGAAATATTTCTAAATTGGTCTTGAAGGCAATGCGATATGCCTATAGTGCATCCACTTGCTTCACTGACCAATCTTTTCTATTAGAGCTCATAGTCTTCTCTAGGATCTATTTGATTTATCGATTAGAAACTTCTACTTGCCCACTTGTTTGCAGGTGATAGGGTGTAGCCATCTTATGGGTGATGTTATACTTTCTCATCAATAATGCAAAGGATTGGTTACAGAATTATGTTCTGCAATCACTGATGATAGCCTTTGGAATACCAAAGCGACAGAGGATATTTTTCTTGAGAAATTTTATAACAATTTTGCTATCATTGATTTTACAAGGTATTGCCTCTACCCACTTGGATACATAATCTATGACTATCAAAATATACTCATTTCCAAAATATTTTGAAAACAGTCCCATGAAGTCAACTCCCCATACATCAAAAAATTTTTAATCAATATTGGATTCATAGGTATCATATCTTTCTTTATGATTTGGCCTATTTGCTAGCATCTAGCATAATTTTTTCAATATTCATAAGCATCATTGTGTTGGGTCTCATGTGGTGCTTCCAAGCTCAGGGGATCAAGGCTAAGGCCATGGTCCAATGATCATGATGCTGTCATGGAATTTCTAGGGTTAGTTTGGATCCAAGGATGAAAAGCTGCCTTTCAGGTCTTGAGATTCAAGGGACATAGGCCTCAAGGGGCCAACTTGTATTGGGATGGTTTTGAGTCTTAGGTATGTATGATTGGGCTGAGTCAAGATTGTACTTGGGCTTGAAAAACTCAATTATGAATTAAGTTAGCCTATGGGAGTTTTAGGGTTAGGTCATGGTGACCTAGTATATATATACTTTGTATATGGGACTGATTAGAGCCATCATAATGAAATAACCTTTTCTCCCTGATATCCATCTTCTTCCTCCCTCTCTTCCTCTCTAGTTTGTCACTCTCTATTAGGGTAATATCAGCATCCAAGCCACCATACCCTAGGAAGGAAAGAATTCATTAACACCTAGGGACTCCTAGTCCAAGTAGGAAACCCAGCGCCTAGCATGTTTGGAGTCATCCCTCTCTCTATCCTTTTGGAGCTCGACCAAAAGCATTGGAGGGCTGAATCCTTACTAGTTGGAGGTCCCAAGAGAGGTGGTTTCATGTTCATATCATATTTGGAACATTCAGGACAATTTGAACAAGTTAGGAGATTTCTGCACAAGAAGGCTGAATTCCTGCCAAGCTGATTGCTTCAATTCCCTATTACTGTCACTTTCAGTATAATGTTCTAAGGTTGGTTATTGGTAGAAGGTTGTCCACGCATCTGGGAACATCCTCCAACAAGTGGTATCAGAGCCCAAGTTGCGTGGAATTCATGGGAGATGCCAGAAGTTGTAGATCTTCAATTACTGAAATTTCAGCAAGGGCCTGTCAAGGTACTTCTCAATCCTATGATATTTTTTTTATTATTGTATGTTTGGCTAGGATCCAGCCATGAGTACCAGCATGAAGGTGGATTTCAAGAAGTTTTATGGAAAAGAAAACTTTGACATATGGAAAGGTTGGGTTGAATATCTCCTTGTCTAGTTGGAACTGGATCAAGCTTTGGAGGAAAAGCCTGACGAGGTGTCAGAGAAGCAATGGATGTCCATGGAAAAGAAGGCATGTGCAATGATCAGAGGGGGCTTGGTAGATGTGGCTCTCTATTCTGTGATAGAGGAGATGACTCCAAAAGGTCTCTGGTTGAAGTTGCATATACTTTACATAAGGAAGAACATATACAACAAGTTGATGCTAAAGAAGTGACTCTATAGCCTTCGAATGCAAGAAGGCAGAAACATAGTAGATCACATTCAGAAGTTCGACCGGATGTGCAATGAGTTGCTGAATATTGGAGTCAAGTTCAAAGAGGAGGACAAGTCCTTCCTGTTGCCATGCTCACTTCCCCCTTCCTTTGATGCTTTGGTTACTATGCTATTTACGACAAGGAGACCCTAGAGTATGAAGACATGGTCTCAGTGCTGCGTTCCAATGAGCAGAGGGAAAAACTAACCAAAGAAGAAGTTCCCCAGCAGGGCTTGGTCATTAGGGAAAGGTTCAGAAGAGGAAAAGAGAGGTCCAAGTAGAGAGGACGGTCAAGTCCAGAAAGAAGAGCAAGAGCAGGAAAGATGCAAGGTGCTTTAAGTGCAATGAGATTGGGCACGTTCAACAGGATTATCCTCAGTTAAAGAAAAAGAAGGGAGACTGTTGACCCCTGGAATAATTTTGATGATAACCAAACATTGGAGCATGCATTTGATTATTGACTATCTTTTAAGTATTCTCAAAGTTTTTGTAGGAAGTTTTCATTGAACAACCTTCCTTCCTACAACATTGTAGAATGTCAAGTTAATTTTTGTTGAAATTCTGTGTAAAGAAGAGCCCAAAGAAAAATCAATCATCTATTCATAAACAAGGGCCACTTCTATGTAGTTTTCTAGTTTAATTTTCTCAAGATCAATCTTTGAAGGAGTTGGAAAGTTTTTGAGCTATTTTGAAGTCACTGGAAGAAGTCTGAAGAAGATTAAACAATTGAGGACCCAGGTCACAAGAGCTGACTCAAAACTGGCGAGCCGACTCGAAGTTTGGCAAGGTAAGAAGTATTCTGGCAAGTAGACATTCGAGCCGACTCGAGTAGAAGAGTCGACTCGGGCAAAGTTCAATTCCAAAGTTCTAAGATTTCGAGCCGACTCGAGGGTATCCGAGTTGACTCGTCTAGAGTGAAGTTTTCTCAGACTTATACCAAGCCGACTCGAGTAATGAAGAGCTGACTCTTCCAGAGTACTGAAAATCTCAGTTCTGAAGAACCAGCCCAGTGAGCCGACTCGAAGCAGAAGAGCTGACTTGACCAAAGTGAGATTTTGATCTACCTGAGGATCCGAGCCGACTCAACCCATCCAAGCCAACTTGAGTGCCAGTTTCAGGTTGTAAAGGCTAGTTCCAGAACTCTTATTTTGAATCCAAAACGGTCTCCAACAGTCATATTTCGAATCCCAATGAACTACAACGGCTATAACCACTTGAAATTAGTTGGAGGGAGTATTTATAAATGATTTGAACCACTTTTGGAGAAGTTAATGAGAAGGGAATGAGAAATTAAAGAGCTTTCACTAAACATTCAATAGAACTCACTAGAGAGCATTCAAAGCAAGCACTCAAAACTTCACTAACTCTTATCAGAATCTTGAGGCATTTATTGAGGAAGTTAAGAAGCCTTGAAGAGCATTCAAAAAGTGCAATCAAGAGGGCTTCTCAAGTGTTGCAGCTGCAACCATTCAACAACTTCGGTTTGTTATATTGTTGCTTTGTTCTTCTAACTCTTCATTTGAGTTGTACCAAGCATAGCAAGGGCTATAACTTGGAGTTTGTTAGGTTATTGGTGAGCCTTAAAAATTAAGTATAGTGGGTTGTTAGTGATCCTATTCAAAACTAACTTTGTATTGAGTTTTTGGTGAGCTCGGGATAAAACCAAGGTTGGGTTATTGATTATGAGCCCGTGAAAACAATCCGGCTATTTTCCAAGGGTGAATATAGTGGAAATCCCAAGTGGTATCATGGGTAGCGGACGTAGGAGTGAGGTTGCTCCGAATTACTATAAATTTGTTGTGTTTGTGATTGTGTTTCATGTTCTTACTTGCTTCCGCAGTAGTTACTTTAATTCACAGCACATACCACACTAAGAACTTAAAAAGGAGCACATACTTGCACAAATTTTTTAAATATCAAATTCACCCCCCCTCTTCGGTAAGCCACCTGGGCAATAACTGGTATCAGAGTAGTGTCTCTAAATTTTAATTAGAGTAAAGATTAATGGCAAACCCTACGAGTACTTCTTTGGCAGAAGGCCAATCCACAAATAGACCTCCATTGTTCATAGGCACTAACTACACTTATTGGAAAGCCCGAATAAAAATATATATTCAGGTTGTAGACTTTCAATTATGGAAGGTCATTCTTAAGGGACCTCAAATATCCATGATAAAAGTTGATGGCATGGATGTCCCAAAACCTGAAGAGGAATGGGATGAACACGACATGAAAATGGGTGGCTGAACGCCAAAGCCATGAACTTGTTATATTGTGCTTTGGATGCCAATGAGTTTAATCGAATTTCTGCTTGCACATCAGAAAAAGAAATTTAGGATAAACTCGAGGTAACCCATGAAAGAACTTTCCAAGTGAAAACCTCAAAGATTAATCTTCTTGTACATAATTATGAACTGTTCAAGATAGAACCCAATGAGACTATTTCTGCCATGTTCTCATGTTTTACATATATTATTAATAATTTAAAAAGTCTTGGCAGGACTTACTCTAATGGAGATCTTGTGCAAAAGATATTAAGATCACTTCCAGATAAGTAGGACCCAAAAGTAACTGTCATTCAGGAAGCAAAGGATTTAAATACTCTACTATTGGATGAGCTATTAGGATCCTTGATTACTCGTGAGCTAGCTATGCAGCATAGAAGTGAAGATGATCTGAAAAAAAAAAAATCAATTGCCTTCAAAGCTACTGCAGAGATGAAGAAACAAGAAGAAGAAATTGATGATAAAAGCCCCTCCTTCGAAGATGATCTTGAAGATGAAGACATTGCACTTGTAGTGAGGAGATTTTGAAAGTTTATGGGTAAGAAAAAGGAAAAATATTGGAAAAAGTTTCATAGGAAAGGAGAATACAGCAAGGACAAGGAAAAAGATAAAGATAAAGAGCAATAACCCATCTGCTATGAATGCAAAAAACCTGGACATTTTAGATCATAATGTTTGAATTTGAAGAAAACTTTCAAAAAAAAGAAAAAAAAAAGCTATGGTTGCGACTTGGAGCGATAGTGAGGAGTCTACTTTGAATGAGGAAGAAGAGACCAGCAAAACAGCGAATAGATGCCTAATGGGTCTTGAAGATGAGGCAATGTCCCTTGATCCTCATGAAGAATTTACTTTTGAAGAGCTAAATAATGCATTTCATGAATTGTTAGCTGAGTATAAAAAGGCTGGTTTGAAAATAAAATCTTTGAAAAATAGCAATGATATTTTGATAAAAGAAAAAGAAAAGATTTCAGAAAAGAATAAGATTTTACAAAAAGAATTGAGTGGCTTTTCTGAAAAATATACTACTTTGGAAACTGAAAAGAATGGTTTTCTTGAAAAGAACAAAGCTTTATATGAAGAAAATGTTAGCTTGTAAAAAGAAGATGAAAAACTTAAACCTTTAGTTGAAAAGCTAACATTGAGTTCAAATAAACTTGAATTGATTTTGAAAGATCAAAGAAACTCAATTAATAAAGCTGGAATTTGTTATAATTCTTTGCAAACAAATAGAATTTTAGCAACAAAGTTTATACCCTCAAAAGCTTATGTACCTAAGTTTTCAAATCAAAGGTCATTTGTATCAAATGCTTTTACATCTGCATCTAGAGCCTTAACTTTTGTATCTTTGCAAAATTCAAGAATTATTTGTGATGCATGCAATGGGGTTGGTCACAAGTTATTTCAATATAATTTCAAAAGAATTGTTAGAAGTAAGATTAGAAAGATTTGGGTTTCCAAAGGAACCACTTCTACTGACCTGCAATGATCCAACAAAGCCTGGGTACCTAAAAGAACTCCATGACCATTTTGCAGGAATGTCTTGCAGCCCAGAATACAAAAAAAAGATGGTATCTAGATAGCGGCTATTCAAGATATATGATGGGTGACAAGGATCAATTCATCATCCTAGAGATGAAGGATGGAGGAATGGTCACTTTTGGTGACAATGGTAAGGGGAAAATAATTAGCATCAGTAAGATCAGAATAACCCCTTCTACATTTATTCAAAATATATTGCTAGTTGACAAATTAAAACATAATTTGCTAAGTATTAGTCAATTATGTGATAGAGGCTTCAAGGTTGTCTTTGAATCATTTATGTGTTTTGAAACTAACTCACTTATTCTAGCACCAAGCTCATTGGTCATAGACTTGGAAACATATATATGGTAGATTTGAATGATCAAGCCATGTCTAGTAGTACAAGTCTTATGGCAATGAATGCTAAAACCAAGGAGTCTAGCTTACTTGGGCATAGCAGATTAGGTCATGCTAGTATGCATATAATTACTAAATTAATTTTCAAAGATCTAGTTAGAGGTTTCCTAAATTCAAAGTTGATTTTGAACATGTTTGTGATGCATGCCAACTAGGTAAACAAACTAAGGGGAGTTTTAAATCGACAAGCATGGTTTCTACTTCTAGACCACTTGAGCTACTACACATGGACCTATTTGGACCAACTAGGACTACAAGCCTTGGTGGTATGAAATATGGACTCGTGATAGTAGATGATTTTTTGAGATTTACTTAGATTTTATTTATTGCACATAAAGATGAAGCATTTAAAATGTTTCAAAAATTTTATAAGAAAGTTTCAAATTAAAAAAATCTTTTAGCTATTTCAATAAGAAGTGATCACAGCACAGAATTTGAAAATCAATATTTTGATGATTATTGTACTGAGCATGGCATTGATCACAACTTTCCCACTCCTAGAACACCACAGCAAAATGGTGTTGTAGAGAGGAAGAATAAAACTTTGGAAGAGATGGCCTGAACAATGTTATATGAAGGAAATCTTCCAAGATAATTTTGGGCAGAAGCGATGAACACTACTTACTACATTTTAAATCGTATTTTGATAAGACTAATTTTGAAGAAAACCCCCTATAAACTTTGGAATGACAAAAAGCCTAACATTAATTACTTTCATATTTTTGGTTGTAAATACTTTGTGTTAAACAATAAAAATGATAACCTAGAAAAGTTTGATGCTAAATCCGATGAAGCTATTTTTCTTGGTTATTCAATCAATAGCAAAGCTTATAGAGTGTTTAATAAAAGAACATTAACAGTAGAACAATCTATTTACGTAATCTTTGATAAATCTAACCCCTCACTTTCTAGAAAAAAAGAGTGTATAGACAATGATGCAGGTACACTTGATCAAGCAATGGAAGACATGAGCTTAAAGGATAAACCAACTTGAGAAGGAGAAGAAATAGTAAGTAGAGATCATAGTGATCTACCAAGAGAATAGAGGCATGTAACTTCACTCTAGAGATTTAATTATTGGTGATCCCTCACAAGGTGTTAGGACTACGTCTTCACTTAGAGAAGCACATGACTATCTAGCTTTTGTTTCACAAGTAGAACCACGTAGTATAGAAGAGGCTGAAAATGATCCCATTTAGATGATAGCCATGCATGAAGAACTTAATCAATTTGAAAGAAATAATGTATGGACCTTAGTAAATAGACCCTCAGACCATCCAGTAATAGGAACCAAATGGGTTTATAGGAATAAGTTAGATAAACAAGGAAAAGTAATTAGAAATAAAGCAAGATTAGTGGCAAAATGTTATAATTAAGAAGAAGGAATAGATTTTGATGAGACCTATGCACCCGTAGCAAGATTAGAAGCCATTAGATTACTACTTGCATTTGCTTGCTACATGAATTTCAAATTATTTTAAATGGATGTAAAAAGTACATTTTTGAATGGTTTTATATTTGAAGAAGTTTTTGTCGAACAACCACTAGGTTTTTAAAGTTATACTTTTCCAAATCATGTTTTCAAACTTAATAAAGCAATGTATGGATTGAAACAAGCACCTAGAGGCTGGTATGATAGGTTAAGCAAGTTCTTACTTAAAAATAATTTTGTTAGAGGTAATATAGATACAACTTTGTTTATCAAGAAGAAAGAGAATGATATGTTAGTTATACAGATTTATGTAGATGACATTATTTTTGGTGCAACTAATTAGAATATTTGTAGAAAATTTACTGAGTTAATATAGGATGAATTTGAGATGAGCTTAATGGGTGAACTGACTTACTTCCTCGGACTCCAAATTAAGTAAACAAAGGAAGGGATTTTTATCAACCAAGCAAAGCAAATCAAGAAAATTATTAAGAAGTTTGGTATGGAGTCATCTAAAGAAATGAGCACACCCATAAGCCCTACATGCAAATTAGACAAAGATGAAGATGGCAACAACATTGATCAAAAGCTTTATCGAGGTATGATCGGACCACTATTGTACTTAACTAGTAGTAAGCCTGATATCTTGTTCAATGTGTGCATATGTTTTAGATTCTAATCAAATCCTAAAGAATCACATTTAATTGCTGTTAAAAAAATCATAAAATATCTAAAAGGAACAAGTAATCTTGATTTATGGTATTCTAAGCAATCTTCATTAAATTTAATTGGCTTTTCTGATGCTGATTATGGTAGATGTAAAATTGATAGAAATAGCACTAGTGGTACTTGTCAGTTTCTAGGGTTGAACTTAATTTTATGGCACTGTAAGAAACAAAACTTCATAGCATTTTCTACTGCTGAGATAGAGTATGTGGCTACTGGGAGTTGTTGTGCACAAGTGTTATGGATTAAGCAATAACTAAAAGACTATGGTATTATACAAACTAAAATTTCTATCAAATGTGATAATACAAGTGCTATCAATCTTACAAAAAATCCTATTCAGCATTCAAGAACAAAGCATATTGAAATTAGATATCACTTCATGAGGGATCATGTACAAAATGGAGATATTGAACTTGAATTCATTCCAACTGAAAACCAACTTGCTGACATCTTTACTAAGCCACTTAATGAAGAAAGATTTGAAATGATTAGTAGTGAGTTAGATTTGTGTGATCCTTTTTAGGTTTTTTGATCTAATTTCTTCTAAAACTAAGAAAAATTTTCTAGAAGACCTCCTACATCAATTTAAGGACAATGACCACCTTATCTAGAGTGCTACTATCCTTAGGAGTCTTTTTGCTAACTTTTTAGAGCCTTTTCAAGCATTTTTGCTCGAGCCAACTCGAGCAGACATGCTTCTGGCTGAGTCGACTCGATTGTTGGGTTAGGGCTTTTTATATAAAACCCATAAGACAAAACTAAGGCTTATGTTTCCTGTTGAACCTTAGCCAGACCTCCAAAAACCCTTCCAAAGCATAGGGACCACTCTTCCTACCCTCTTTCCTTGAGTTTCAACCTCTTTCCATCTTTGATTTCCGAAATGGCTCCAAAAAGGATAGTGAGAAAATGCGCTCGGGCTGTCGACTCTAGTGCTCAATGTGAAAGGAGAAGCAAAAGAAGAGAAGAAGAAGAGTCAGCTCGAAGGTAGCAAAAAGAAAAAGAAATATAAAATGAGTCACCTTTACCCCCAAGGCAGGTAATCTCAATGGCTAACCGACCTGTCACTAGTGGTTGAAGGATAGTGTTCTCATTTTTGGAGGAATTAGGAGTAAAGATAGGGGATTGGAGTGAAAACCAGGGTTGGAGCTTTTTCTATTCTTTAGACATCCCTACCTATCCTAATTTGGTGAGAGTATTCTTTGAGAATCTTACCCTAAGAGAGTATTACATTGAATCAATGGTAAAGGGGGTAAGACTGATTGTGGATGAGGAAAAGCTAAGCAACATTCTACAAATGCCAAATGAGGGTGTGAATCACTTGGTACTGAAGAACAAGCAAAAAGCTTTGAGGCTAATTTTGGAAAGATCAGATGTGGACACAATTAAGAATGTGCAGGCAAATATGCTTTCATTGGAAATGAGATTGTTGCACAACATAATCAGTAGGATTTTCTTGCCTAGGACCGGTCGCTTTGACTGGGTAAGCGAACGGGACCTAATATTCATGAAACATTTGATTGAGGGGGAGGCCCTCAATCTACCGTACATCATGCTAGTACAGATAAGAGAGGTAGCCAGAAAAGTAAAGGCATGCCTGCCATATGGAATGGTCTTTACACTACTCTTTTGGGAGGCTGGATTAGACTTGACTGGAGAGGATGGTAGACCTTTACACCACATGGATACCTATTTGGTGAAATCCCTTCAAAGGATGGGTTACCATCTAGTAGAAGGAATTTGGTTGAAAAGGATGTCTGGACAGAAAGCTACTACATCTTCAGATGAGGATAAGGATGATCAGATAGGATATCCAACTGGTGATACTAAGACTACAACAGATAGAGGAGATGATGGTACACAGGCTGAGATTGATGAGCATGGTCAAACACAGAGAGAGCTTGACAGTCCCAGGACACCCCTAGCACCTTCTATTGGACATGCTTTTGGACCTTCTACTTCAGCACCATCAACTTTACAGGCCTTCATAGCCCAGCATATCAGACTACTTTCTGAGTCCCTAACGAGCTCTTTTGCTTCGATGTTTGGCAACCTTTGTCAAACAGTCGACACTTGATTACAGGAGATCAGGGCACAGCTGGCACAGTTGACCACCAGGGTGGAGTAAGTGGAGAGAAAATCGCATCAGTAAGAGGACATTCATTCTATTATTAGAGACCTGCATGTGAACTTCGACAGATTGAGAGGAGTTGCTGATTCTTTCAATGCTTAGCATGTAGTTGAGATGCAGTGCATTCAGAGGGGAGTAGAAGAACTGAAGAATGAGCTGCGATAGTTTGGGTCTTCATATCTAGATTATCATCTACTATCAAGGCATTCAGAGCATCTTCCTCCAGGCAGCCACTATGTTGGCTCCACCTAGTGATTTTGATGAATAACAAAACATTAAGTACATATTGTATACTAATGTTTATTCTTAGCTATAAGTTTTCAGGAAGCAAGCACCTCAAATTCTCAAAAGTTTAAGTATCATGGCACGCGGTGGCACAGAGCATTTTTCGCAACTTAGGACATCCTCCTCATACAAAAAGGGCTTTTACATGTTTAATTATTGATTTATTATGTTCTATTTTAGTTTCAAAATATGTGCTTGTGTATTTGGCTTAATTTGCACTTGATTATGAGTTTTTCAAGGTCAAGTGTCGACACATGGGAAGTCAAGTGTCGACACTTTAGCATTTGGCATGCAGAAAAATCCCTTGGCACTCCAAGTGTCGACACCCAGAACTCAAGTATCGATACCTGCAATTCAAGTGTCGACACTTAGGTTTTCAAGTATCGACTCATGGCCTGAGATTTTTGAAAATACAGAACTTTATCATTGGAGGGTTTTTGTGTCAAGTATCGACACCTGTGCATCAAGTGTTGACACTTAAAAGTTCATGTGTCGACACCTAGAAATCATGTGTCGACACCTGACAGCCAAGTGTCGACACCTGATGCCAAGTGTCGACACTTGAAGTCTGACAGCCCTAATGGATCTATTTTTCTGACTTGCGGAAATCACTTTTCAAGCTCCTAACGGCTAGATTCGAGGCTCCAATGGTCACAAACCATTTTTTGGAAGTTTTTAATTGTATTTAACCTTCACCAACTTCATTATAAAGTAATTGAAGTGTATTGAAGTCCATTGATAGCCAAAAAGCCAAGATTCTCTCAAGAACTTCACTTCAAGAGCCTTTTAGAGTTTGATTCCTTGAAAAAGCTTACAAGCCTATCCTTACATCATTCCAAAAGAAGAGTTTAAAGGATATTCCAAGGAGGAGACAAGACAAAGGATCAACTTGAACTTCAAAGCTTCTATTCTACTTTTGAAGAGAGTTTGTCTTATTTTTTAAATTATATATCAGATTTTATCTTGTGATTTGACCTTGCTTTCAAGGGTGTCTTGAAAGAAGGTTGTTGTGGTTTGTTGGTAAGCCAAAGGGACAAAACCAACTAGGGTTAATTTATGAGCCCAAAGATAAAACAAGTGTTGAGGTTTGTTGGTGAGCCTAGGTGATAAAACCAACATAGGTTTTGACTTGTGAGCCTTTTGAAAAACAAGTCGGCTGTAATCTTGATTGGATTATAGTAGAATTCCCAAGGATGGCTTGGAGAGTGGATGTAGGTGCTAGGTTTGCACCGAACCACTATAAACTTTGTGTTTGTGTGTGATTGCCTTCTCACCTTTCTTTCTCTTTGTTTATTGCAATTCATTTACTGCCTTCCACTACATTCAATCTAGTGCATTGAATTTATTACTCACAAGCACCATTAGACCTTCACATTACTGCTTTAGATTTTAAAAGATCCAATTCACCCCCCCTCTTGGGCTCCATTTCTGGGCAACAAGTGATATCAGAGCATCGGTACTCTCTTGTAGGTCCAAGGATCTTGAGTAAAAGATCATGGCTGCACCAATAGGAATGGATGTTGTTGAAGGTCAAGCTTTAAATCGTCGCCCACTCTTCAATGGCACAAATTACACATATTGGAAAACACGTATGCGCATATTCATTCAAGCTATTGATTATAATCTGTGGAGGACAATTGTAAAAGGTCCTCATCAGCCTACTATGATGGTTAATGGCATTCTCACTCCAAAAATGGAAGATGATTGGGATGAGAATGACATTAAGCAAATAGAGCTTAATGCTAAGGCTATGAATTTGTTATTTTGCTCTCTTGATCTAAGTGAATTCAATAGAATATCTAATTGTCTCTCCACCAAGGAGATTTGGGACACACTTGAGGTTACCCATGAAGGTACACACCAAGTGAAAACAATTAAGGTCAACATGCTCATTCATACTTATGAAATGTTTAGAATGAAACCTACTGAGTCTATTAGTGAGATGTATATTAGGTTCACAAATATTGTGAATGGCATGAGAAGCTCAGGAAAAGTTGTTTCTAATGGTAAACTTGTAAACAAACTTCTCAGGTCTCTACCGGCTTCTTAGGATGCAAAGGTGACTGCTATTGAGAAGCCAAGGATGTCAACACTCTTCCACTTAAATAATTATTGGGCTCACTGATGACTTATGAGCTCTCCCTCAAATAAAAGAATGCGGAAGTCGACAAAAAGAAGAAAGTAATCGCTTTCAAACCTACTGCAAGAGAAGAATCAAGCGATGACTCTGAAGAAGATGATGAAGAAGATGAGACGGCTCTAATGGCAAGAAAATTCAGAAGGTTCATGAGGAAGAAAAATCTCAACTTCAAGAAGAAACACCTGAAAGGTGAGCCAAGTAAAGAGAAAGACAAGGAGAAAGATAAGGAGTAGCCCACTTGCTTTGAATGCAAGAAACCAGGTCATTTTAAGGTGGACTGCCCCTTACTCAAGAAAAGAAGAAGAAAATCAAGAGAAAAGGCCATGATGGCAACCTGGAGTGACAGCGAGGACTCCAGCTCTGAGGAAGAATAGCAGGAGGTTGCAAACTTCTGTCTAATGGCGGATAATGACGAGGTACAATCTAAAACTGATAATGAATTTACATTTGATAAACTTCATGAAGTTTTTGATGAGTTAGTTATTGAATTTCAAAAACTAAAGTCAAAACATAAAGATTTGAAAAAGCAAAATTTGGATTTAGCCAAAGCAAATGATAAGTTTTCTAATGAAAATGATTTCCTACTTCTTCAAAATAAAAAATTAAATGATAAGATTTCTATTCTTGAAAAGGAAAAAGAAGTTTTGAAAGAGAAAAGCCTTTCAGTTTCAAATGAAAATCTTTCAAAACAAAACAAAAAAATTTTGGATGAAAACAAAAAATATAAAAAAGAAATTGAAAAGTTAAAACCTTTTGTAGATAAATTTACATACAGTTCTGAAAAGTTAAACATGCTTTTAAATAACCAAAGAGCTGTTTTTGATAAAGCAGGTTTAGGGTTTAGAATTCATAAGAAACAAAAACTTTTCAAAAATTTCTTTGTGCTTGCATCTTCATCCATTACCTGTTATGCATGTGGTACTATAGGGCATAAATCTTATATGTGCAATAAAAGAAGATTGAGTAACATAAAGAAAGTTTGGGTTTCAAAAGGAACCAATGCCACTAACCTAAAAGGACCCAAGATGACTTGGGTACCTAAAGTCTCCACTTGATTTTTATTGCAGGTATGCTTGCAACCAATAAGAAAAGAATGTGGTACCTTGATAGCGGTTTCTCAAGGCATATGACCGGAGATGTGGAGCAGTTCTCACCACTCGAATATCAAAATGGTGGCTTTGTGACTTTTGGTGATAATGGAAAGGGTAAAATTGCCGGTATTGGTAAAGTCCATATCACCCCCACTACTTACATTGATAATGTTTTATATGTTGATGGTTTGAAACATAACTTGCTTAGTATTAGTCAATTTTATGACAAGGATTTTAATGTTGTTTTCTAATCTTCTATGTGCATTGTTTCTAGTTTAGATGACAATGGCATCAAGTTCATTGGTCATAGGCATGGCAATATTTATATGGTTGATCTTGATGATCTTCCTGTTCAAAATGGTCAATGCCTAGTGGCAATGGAAGCCAAGATCAATAAAACTAGTTGGCTTTGGCATCATAGACTAGGACATGCTAGTATGCATTTGATTTCAAAACTTAGCAAAAAGAATTTGATAAAAGATGTGCCAAAACTCAGTTTTGAAAAAGACAAGATTTGCAATGCATGTCAGCTTAGAAAACAAACCAAATTCTCTTTAAAACTAAAGGGAGTAATCTCTACATCTAGACCCTTAGAGTTGCTTCACATGGAACTCTTTGGGCCAACTAGAACATCTAGTTTGGGAGGTAAGAAGTACGATCTAGTTATTGTAGATGATTTCTCAAGATTTACATGGGTCATATTTTTAGCACACAAAGATGAAACGCTTTCTGAATTCATTAGATTTCATAAACGAGTTTCAAATAAAAAAGGTGTTTCAATCATATCTTTGAGAAGTGATCATGGAACCGAATTTGAAAATGCTGATTTTGATAAATTTTGTATAGAAAATGGCATTCATCACAATTTTTAGCACCTAGGACACCTCAACAAAATGGGGTGGTAGAAAGGAAAAATAGAACTATTGAAGAAATGGCACACACCATGCTTTGTGAAAATGACCTACCTAGATATTTTTGGGTGGAAGCCATAAATACTGCATGCTATGTTTTAAATCGAGTTTTAATTCAACCAATTTTAAAGAAAACACCATATGAGCTTTGGAAGGGTAGAAAACCTTCAATTCATTATTTTCATGTTTTTGGATGCCGTTGTTTCATTTTAAACAATGGTAAAGATAATTTGAGTAAATTTGATGCCAAGTCAGATGAGGGTGTCTTTCTAGGCTACTCTACATCTAGCAAGGCATACAAGGTCTTCAACAGAAGAACACTTGTTGAAGAATCCATACATGTAGTATTTAATGAGTCTGACTAGAAATCTTCTAGAAAAGAAGATGTACATTCTAATGAAACAGGTACTAAAAGAACTGAAGAAATGAATACAAATGAAGAACCTGTCAAGGAACAAGAAGATGATCAAAACATTGAAGGAGATCAAGTACAAGGTGATGAAAACACATCTACTGTTGATCCACTACCAAAAGAATGGAGGTATGCTCATGGACACCCAAAAGAACTAATTATTGGTGATCCATCTAAAGGTGTAAGTACTCGATCATCCCTTAGAAATATCTGTGATTATTTAGCATTTGTTTCTCAAATTGAACCTAAAACTATTGAGGAAGCTAAATGTGATAGTAATTGGATAAATACTATGCAAGATGAACTTAACCAATTCAAAAGAAATAATATTTGGACATTAGTAGATAGGCCTTCGAATACTTCAATTATAAGCACAAAATGGATATTCAAAAATAAACTTGATGAAAATGGTATTGTTACAAGAAATAAGGCTAGACTAGTTGCCAAAGGATACAATCAGGAGGAAGGAATCAATTTTGATGAAACATTTGCTCCTGTGGCTAGACTTGAGGCAATTAGGCTATTGTTGGCTTTTGCTTGCTTTATAAATTTTAAATTGTTTCAAATGGATGTTAAAAGTGCCTTTTTAAATGGTTTTATTGAAGAAAAGGTTTATGTTGAACAACCACCTGGTTTTGAAAATTCTGAATTTTCAAATCATGTTTTCAAACTTCATAAAGCTTTGTATGGTTTGAAACAAGCTCCTAGAGCTTGGTATGATCGTTCAAGTTCTTACCTGCTCAAAAATAATTTTGTTAGAGGTAATGTAGACAAAACTTTATTTTTGAAGAAAAAGAATGATGATCTCTTAGTAGTGCAAATCTGTGTAGATGATATCATATTTGGTGCTACTAACGAATCTCTTTGTTAAGAATTTGCAAAGTTAATGTAGGGTGAGTTCGAGATGAGCATGATGGGAGAACTAAATTTCTTCCTCAGACTCCAAATAAAGCAAACCAAAGAGAGGATCTTCATCAACCAAGCAAAGTACACAAAAGAAATACTCAAGAAGTTTGGGATGGAGAACACCAAGCCTTTAGGTACCCCTATGAGCTCTTCTTGTAGACTTGACAAGGATGAATCAAGTAAATCTATTGACCAAAAATTATATCATGGCATGATCGATTCATTGCTATATCTTCCTGCCAGTAGGCCAGATATCAAGTTTTATGTATGTATGTGTGCTGGATATCAGTCTAATCCTAAAGAGTTTCATCTTTTGGCTGTTAAATGCATACTTAGATATCTATCTGGCTCAATTAAAATTGGTTTATGGTACTCTAGAGATTTTTCATTTGAATTGATTGCTTATTCTGATGCTGACTTTGCTGGGTGTAAACTTGATCGTAAAAGTACTAGTGGAACCTGTCAGTTTCTTGGAGTAAATTTGATATCTTGGAGTAGCAAGAAACAAAATTCAGTTGCTCTATCTACGGCGGAAGCTGAATATATAGCAGCTGAAAGCTGTTGTGCTCAAATCCTTTGGATTAAACAACAACTCGAAGATTTTGACATTAAACTAATTAAGACACCCATAAGATGTGACAATACTAGTGCAATCAATCTATCTAAGAATCCTGTGTAACATTCAAGAAGTAAACACATTGAAATAAGACATCATTTCATAAGAGATCATATACAAAATTCTAATGTAATACTTGAATTTGTGTGTACTGATGATCAATTAGCCGATGTGTTTACCAAACCATTGAGTGAAGAGAGATTTTGTCTGATTAGAAGAGAGTTAGGTATCATTGATCCATTCTCCTAGAACTCTCTCAAACTTCATCTTATCCAAGGTATTTTACTCAAAAAATACTTGCATTTAGACCCAAAAACATTTAAATACTTCCTTAAATTTTTTGAAATTTTTTTTATTTTTTTTGGGATTTTCTTGGCCAAGTGTTGACACTTGGGTTTTGCGAAGTGTCGACACCTGACCAAGTGTCGACACTTGACAAATCCCAAGTGTCGACACTCACGAAATTTTTTCTATTTTTTTAAGGTAAACTGAATGGTTTTTGTTTCATTTTTCCCCCGTCTCTATCAAGCAAGAGTGGTCCCCAAAGCTCCACAAACTTCCAAATCTTCCCATTTCCCGTTTACCCACTGAAAATCAGGTATTTCCTTTTTTCTATTTTTGTTTTTGTTATTTTCAAACCGTGTAACCTAGGTTTAGAGTTTTTTGTGCAATTTCAATGATTTTTAATCCAATTTTTTGATGTTTTCAGTTGATTGGAAGACTCCATTTAGAAGGAATCATGCTTGAATGCATTCCTTTTGTTTTTCTCATGGATTTTTGACCGATTTCCCATTTATTTCGTCCATTTTTCCTTAAAATCACTGTTGGATTGATTTTTGGCCAAAAAATCTTAGGGTTTTCATCTGAAATCTGATTTTTCCAAGCTATTTATTGGATTTCATTCTTGTGGGAAGAGTAATTCCATGCTTTTTACTGATTTTGTTGATTGATTTCTTGGTTTTGACCTAAAACCCAAATGAATTTTGCTTAAACCATAGGTTTATGTTATACATTTTAATTTATTTAAGATTACTAATTTTCCTGGACTTAAAAAAAGGGGGGTGTGTTTTGACCAAAGTATATTTGATGGGATAAACCCTTATATGTTATTATGACCCTCGACTTCTTGTAATTTAAAGCTATTTTACACCCAATTTCTTATGATTTTACCCTCGATTTCTTTTGTCAAAAGTAATTCATCCTTGATTTCCTGCATTTTACAACTTAAATATGGCTAATCCCAGTTTTTCAAAGCTTACGTTAGCATATTCTTTAAAATCTAGAATTTCTAAGTTTAGAAAGCCCAGTTTCCCTCAGCCTATCTAGTTATGTGCTTAGTTAAAATTGTCCCCCTAGTTTACACTTCCTCAACCTTCCTTGGTCAGCTTGCTGTGATGGGTCCCAGGAAGAGACTTGCAGTTAGGGAGAGACCTAGTCAGGGTGAAGAGAGGAGATCCAAGGCCAGACAGGACACTGGGCAGGCTAGCAGTTCAGCGGCACCAGTTCTTCCCCCTGTAGAGAGGATGGCAGAGAAGGCAGTGGCTTCCGGGAGGAGAGTCGACCTTGCTATCTTTGATCGGCACCATTTTCCCATCTGTCAGATACTCACAGATGCAGGTCTAGTACCCTTCTGCACTATGCAGGAGAAGTAATACCCTCATCTTGTGAGGGAGTTTTACGTGCCATGGATTGTTGACAACTCCTTTGGACCACTACAGTTTGAGGAGTTGAGATCTCTTTATCAGTGGAGTTGCTGAGCAGGATCTAGGAGATCCCACATCGGGGAGTCAGCGTATTTGGTGTAGAGGACAGAGAGGCTGCATTCAGGTGTATCCTCGAGTGGGAGGATGTTTGTGGTGTGACAATAGTCACTGCAAACCAGTTATCATTGGAGATGCACCTGTTACACCACATCACCGCATGCATACTTCTATCAAAGTCAGGGAGATTCGACTTTATTACAGAGAGAGAATTGATGGTGATGACCAGCCTGATAGAGAGGAGACAGATTGATTTGCCATCACTGATGCTTGTATAGATGCATGACGCTGTGACCCAGAGGCATCATTGTCTACCATACGGTATGGGTTTGACCCGACTCTTTAGAGCGTGTGGAGTATCCTTGGAGGGGGAGATACCCAAGAAGATCTTGCACACGGATGTGTATGATGAGAGGTCACTTCATCGCATGGGCTACAGACTGGTAGCAGGCCATGGGTCCGGAGGGAGTCTGGCCAGGAGCCAGATGAGGAGGACGAGATATAAGAGGCAGAGGCAGGGCTATCAGGGCCAGTTAGTTCACCTGCTCAGGCTACTCATGAGACAGAGCCTGTGACACCTACTGCTACTCTTTTAGCTACTCCTCCAGTGTCTACTAGATTATCTTATGAGGAGGATTCTTATCAGCAGTTCGTGGAGGTTCGAGATGAGCTTGTTGGTCTTGGAGTTCGGTTGACTCAGATGCGGATCGAGATAGAGGGCCTTAGAGCCCACACTACTTTTGAGCTCACTGAGCTTCATCGATTGGTGGAGACAGGGTTTGCACGCATGGAGAACTCTTCAAATCTTTTACAGCCCCTGTAGCTCCACTAGCTGATGATGATGGCGGTGATGACAGACATGATGGTGATGATGGCAGTGATGGTGGTCATGATGGTGGTGGTGATGGCACTGGTGATGGTGGTGACTATACTGAGGGGAGTTAGGACAGAGCCACTGATATTATTGACAGTGACAGTGATAGTGATGATGGCACTGACAGATATGAGGTTATCAGCCATGATCCCCCAGCTACCCCTGCAGATCTTCCACCAGCTGACTTGGTTGATTCCACACCAGACTTTGTTATACCTGCTGATCTTCTTTCACCTCCTTCCACTAGATCATCTAAGGTTGTACTCGCTTTAGATCCTTTTGGCCGCACTAGGAGTCGTCGGGCTTTAGCCCAGGGACCTCCTAAGGCCTTAGCCTCTAGATCTAGGATCAGTGCTCCTTTCAGTCTTGAGTTTCTATCTGATGAGGACTAGCCTCACAGATGATTTATGTTTTATGTTGTATCTTGACTATTTCTGTTTACTTTTATTGACTGTTGATGTATCTTGGTATGTTTCTATATTGCTGTTGAGTCAGCAAATTTTGTAACTGAAAACCTCATATTATATATATATGTGATTTTTTTGATACTTACATCGTTTCACTATGATTAATGTGCTTGAATTGATATGATACTCTTATCATTTTGGCTATGATACCTGATAATGTTAACTTTGAAATCTTAACTCTAATGTTAACTTTGAATTCAGCTATGATTGAATTCAACTCCGTTACTTTTTCTCTCCATGCTTGTTTTGAGGGGGAGTTTACTCCCTTTTTCTAATGACTAATAAAAAGGGGGAGTATGACTAATTTCCAATTTGATCTGATAAATTTCAAAATTTCATATTGCCTATTCTAATTAGAATTGTCTAATTAAGGAGAAGATTTATTCTTCCTATCTATGCAAGTTGTGGTTTATATGAGCTTCATAAATCATCATATCTAAAATTTGAAAATTAATGTTGAATTACTCAAGATTTTGTCATCATCAAAAAGGGGGAGATTGTTGGCTCCACCCGGTGATTTTGATGAATAACAAAACATTGAGTACATATTGTATACTAATGTTTATTCTCAGCTATGAGTTTTCAGGAAGCAAGCACCTCAAATTCTCAAAAGTTTAAGTATCATGGCACGCGGTGGCACGGAGCATTTTTCATAATTTAGGACATCTTCTTCGTACAAAAAAGGCTTTTGCATGTTCAATTATTGATTGATTATGTTCCATTTTAGTTTCAAAATATATGCTTGTGTTTTTGGCTTAATTTGCACTTGATTATGAGTTTTTTAAGGTCAAGTGTCGACACCTGGGAAGTCAAGTGTCGACACTTCAGCATTTGGCATGCAGAAAAATCTCTTGGCATGCCAAGTGTCGACACCTAGAACTCAAGTGTCGACACTTAGGTTTCCAAGTATCAACTCATGGCCTGAGATTTTTGAAAATACAAAACTTTGCCATTGAAGGATTTTTGTGTCAAGTGTCGACATCTTTGCATCAAGTGTCGATACTTGAAAGTTCAAGTATCGATACCTAGAAATCAAGTGTCGACACTTGACAGCCAAGTGTCGACACTTGAAGTCTGACAGTCCTAACGGATCTATTTTTCTGACTTGCAGAAATCACTTTTCAAGCTCCCAATGGCTAGATTCGAGGCTCCAATAGTCACAAACCATTTTTTGAAAGTTTTTAGTTGTATTTAACCTTCACCAACTTCATTCTAAAATAATTGAAGTGTATTGAAGTCCATTGATGGCCAAAAAGCCAAGATTCTCTCAAGAACTTCACTTCAAGAGCCATTTAAAGTTTGATTCCTTGAAAAAGCTTACAAGCCAATCCTTACATCATTCCAAAAGAAGAGTTTGAGGGATATTCCAAGGAGGAGACAAGACAAAGCATCAACTTGAGCTTTAAAGCTTCTATTCTACTCTTGAAGAGAGTTTGTCTTATTTTTTAAATTGTATATCTGATTTTATCTCGTGATTTGACCTTGCTTTCAAGGGTGTCTTGAAAGAAGGTTGTTGTGGTTTGTTGGTAAGCCAAAGGGACAAAACCAACTAGGGTTAACTTATGAGCCCGAAGAAAAAACAAGTGTTGAGGTTTGTTGGTGAGCATAGGTGATAAAACCAACATAAGTTTTGATATGTGAGCCTTTTGAAAAATAAGTCGGCTATAATCTTGATTGGATTATAGTAGAATCTCCATGGCTTGGGGAGTGGATGTAGGTGCTAGGTTTGCACCAAACCACTATAAACTTTGTGTTTGTGTGTGATTGCCTTCTCACCTTTCTTGCTCTTTGTTCATTACAATTCATTTGCTGCTTTCCGCTGCATTCAATCTAGTGCATTGAATTTATTACTCACAAACACCACTAGACCTTCACATTACTGCTTTAAATTTTAAAAGACCCAATTCACCCCCCCTCTTGGGCTCCATTTCTAGGCAACACACCAGCACACTCACCTTCTCCACTAGCTTAGACACCACCATTTGTACCACCAGGACTATTTGATCCTACACCTATTTCTTCATAACCTGCTTTACCATCTTTAGTAGAACCTAGTGTGCCACCTTCTAATGTTAAAGTAGAGCCAACACCCTCTAGAGCCAGACCTAAATCTAGGGCTAAAGGAAAACTTAAAGCTCCTAAGGCCCGTACTAGAACTAGATATAGGGATCTTAGATTTAAACCTATGAAAACCAAGACCTCCTCAATTAGTTTAGAAATTGGCTCTTCCGCTAGTGAGGAAGAAGACTAGTTTGTTTCTTTGTGTTGTTTCTTTTTTATGTATCTTTTGGATGTATTACTTTCAGATCTATTGTACTTTCCTTCAAAGTAATGAAATGCTTTCTTTTGCAAATCATTGTGTACTTTGATGATGAGCTCTCTTATTATTATATCTTATTGCTTCTTTAAATGATCTCAAAGATTAATCTCTTTAATTGACCTAATAAGGGGGAGAAACACCTCACCAGAGTGTTAATGAAGAATTTCAAATAAAAAAATTCTATAAGAAAGTGAAATTATGTTATCAATGTTCTTATTCTATTTAAAAAGATAAAGTAATTTGCTTCTAAACACCTTTTTGACTAATGAAAAAAAGGAGGAGTACTTGTATGTGCATGGAAAACTAGCAAAATCTTTTGGCAAATCTATTGAAATCTTTTGGCAAAATATATTAAAACTATGCTTGGATTGAGTGAAACAGGGGGAGTCATCCCTATTATTCACAATTTGCTATAATAATAGCTCTGATACAATCCTGATATAGTAAATCTGAAATTTTCTTTTTGAAACAACTCTGTTATTCTTTGATAACCAAGCTTTGATACATTTTGTGCACTGATATATTTTATCTTGATAATTTTTTTGCCTAAGCTCTGATACATTCTGTCTTGATACTTTTTTAAGCTCCGATACATTCTGTCTTGATACTTTTTTTTAAGCTCCGATACATTCTGTCTTGATACTTTTTTAAGCTTTGATACATTTCTAACTTCAATGTATTTTAGGCAAAAGCAGCTTTTGATAGATATTAACTCTGATACCCATTAGATCTAATTCAAAAGCTTTAATACTCTATTGATAAGCCCTGATACTTTCAATACTTTCATGATACTTGTTGATTCACATGAATATATCTTAATATTAAAAGTCATGCATAAGTTACTTTGATATGTTTAAATGTTTATATAACTATAAAGTTTTTCCATGCCTAATATTTTGTCATCATCAAAAAGGGAGAGATTGTTGACCCCTGGAATGATTTTGATGATAACCAAACATTGGAGCATGCATTTGATTGCTAACTATCTTTCAAGTGTTCTCAAAGTTTTTGTAGGATATTTTCATTGAACAACCTTCCTTCCTACAACATTGAAGAATGTCAAGTTATTTTTTGTTGAAATTCTATGTAACGAAGAGCCCAAAAACATCAATCATGTATTCATAAAAAAAGGGCCACTTTTATGTAGTTTTCTAGTTTAATTTTCTCAAGATCAGTCTTAAAAGGAGTTGGAAACTTTTTGAGATGTTTTGAAGTCACTGGAAGAAGTCTGAAGAAGATTGAACAATTAAGGACCTAAGTCACAAGAGCTGACTCAAAACTAGCGAGCCGACTTGAAGTTTGGCACGGCAAGAAGTATTCTGGCACGAAGACATTCGATCCGACTCGAGTCAAAAGAGCCAATTCGGGTAGAGTTCACTTCTGAAGTTATAAGAATTTGAGTCAACTCGAGGGTATCCGAGCTGACTCATCCAGAGTGAAGTTTTCTCAGACTGACAACCGAGCTGATTCTTCCAGAGTGCTAAAAATCTCAATTCCGAAGAACCAACCCGGTGAGCCGACTCGAAGTAGAAGAGCTGACTCGACCAGAGTGAAGTTTTGACCTACCTGAGGATCCAAGCTAACTCGACCCATCCAAGCCAACTCGAGTGCCAGTTTTAGGTTAGTAACAGCTAGTTCTAGAACTCTTATTTTGAATCCAAAACGGTCTTCAACGGTCATATTTCGAATCCCAACTATCTACAATGGCTATAACCACTTGAAATCAGTTGGAGGGAGTATTTATAAATGATTTGAACCACTTTTGGAGAAGTTAATGAGAAGGGAATGAGAAATTAAAGAGCTTTCACTGAACATTCAATAGAACTCACTAGAGAGCATTCAAAGCAAGCACTCAAGACTTCACCAACTCTTATCAGAATCTTGAGGCATTCATTAAGAAAGTTAAGAAGCCTTGAAGAGCATTCAAAGTGCAATCAAGAGGGCTTCTCAAGTACTACAACTGCAACCATCCGATAATTTTGATTTATCATATTATTGCTTTATTCTTCTAACTCTTCATTTGAATTGTACAGGGACTATAACTTGGAGTTTGCTAGGTTATTGGTGAGTCTTAAAAGTCAAATGTTGTGGGTTGTTAGTGATCTCATTCCAAACTAACTTTGTATTAGGTTTTTGGTGAGCCCGGGATAAAACCAAGGTTGGGTTTTGGATTGTGAGCCTGTGAAAACATTCTAGCTATATTTTGAGGGTGAATATAGTGAAAATCTCAAGTGGTACTTGATAGTGGACATAGGAGCGAGGTTGCTCCGAACCACTATAAATTTGTTGTGTTTGTGATTGTGTTTCCTGTTCTTACTTGCTTCCATAGTAGTTACTTTAATTCACAACACATACCACACTAAGAACTTAAAAAGGAGCACATACTTGCAAAAAAATTTTAAATACCCAATTCACCCCCCCTCTTGGGTAAGCCACTTGGGCAACAGAGACACAAGAGGATTGGATTCGGTGAGTGCCATGGCTGATAAAGAGATGGAGGATGACCTCTTGGTAGTACCAAATGATCATAGATTATACACAGATATGTGGATCCTGGATTCATCATGTTCTCATCATTATACCCTGAATCGATCTTGGTTTTTTATCTATACCAAGAAGGATGAGGGAAGTGTGACACTTGATGATGATCACTCATGCAAGGTCGTTGGTAGTGGGAGTGTATGAGTGAGGATGTTCAATGGGATCATGAGGACACTGACCAATGTTAAGCATGTTCTTGAGCTGAAGAAAAATCTAGTGTCACTTGTCTACCTGGAGTGACGTGGTTACAACTTCAGTAGTCTAGCGAGGAGTGGAGTACTTAATATCTCCCACTCAAAATATTGATCCATCTCAATAATCTCTACAGGATGGAGGGATCAGTTGTGATGGGGCAATCTGATACAGCAGTGGCAGCACAAGACCCATGGGGAGACTATAGATTGTGGCACTACCACCTGGGCCACATGGGAGATCATGGGATGAAGGAACTGAGCAAGCATGGATCAATTCTAGATTTGTTGGTGACATTTTAGATGTTTGTGAGCCATGCCAGATGGAAAAGCAGAGGAAGATCCACTTTAGTAGCAATTCAGCCCACTATGTAGCTCCATTGGAGCTAGTTCACACTGATGTGTGGGGACCATCTCCAGTTTTAGCCAGAAACAGAGTGAGGTACTTCTTGACCATGATAAATGATTTTTCAAGGAAAGTGTGAGTCTACTTCATGAGATAAAAATCAGAGGTCTTCTCAAGGTTCAAGGTATGGAAAGCAGAAGTTGAGAAGGAGTAAGGTCGCAGTGTAAAGTGCTTGAGGTCCGACAACGGTGGTGAGTTCACCAGCAGGGAGTTCCAGCACTTTTATGAGAAGTGTGGCATCAAAAGGCACTTCTCAATCAGAGGGACTCCTCTACAAAATGGCATGGCTAAGAGAATCAATCGAACCCTAATGGAGAAGGCAAGATGCATGAGGCTACAGGCAGGGCTTCCTAAGGCATTCTGGGTTGATACAGTTGACACAGCCTGCTATTTGGTCAATCGATCACCGCAAATAAAGTTAGATGGTAGTATTCCAGAGGAGAGATGGACTGGAAGAAGGATTGGGCTTTGCCATTGATGCGGGATGAAATGGAATGATGCAATCTAAAAGGAGATAGTAGTAACTAAATGAAAAATGAAGTGAAGTTAGGCTACTTTTTCATGTAAACAAAACTGAAAACTTCATGCAGAGATTTGCATGTTAAACTAGACTTGAATGAGAACATTCAAAATAGTAAAGAGAAAGGATCTTTGTGGCTAAGAAACCATATAGGATAGGACTTAATTACTCTAATATTTCATATCTGAAAACACTGAAAGAGGGATACACGGTCATTAACATTTCAGCAATTAGAAGGATTACACTCAAGGATGAAGCTCTTGGATGACAAGAAGATTCCTCTAGATGGTAGGACTTCTTGTCTCTATTTCTTGTCTCGGAAGACCTTCTTCTTTGAAACCTGGAAATCCCGAGGATCCTACACAAACCATATTTGAATTAGAAAGGAATTTGAAAGGTGGAATACTAATGAAATGAAGGTAGAAGTTGAGAAGAAATTTTCAAGTGGAATGGAAGAAGCTTGGCTGGCCTCCTTGTATGATCTCCTTGCCTTGGAAGATGGAATGGGATGATTAGATGGAAGGGAAAATAACTCTTGGCATGGAAGATTGATTGTAGTAGCTAAGGGTCTCTCACCCACTCCCTCTCGGAGGACAATTGATAACACAAATGGAATAGAAGAAACTTTAATTTTTCATTCATATCATCATCATTTACAAGAGAGCTTGGAGTATATTTTATAAGCCTCCAAAGAACTTTGAAAATTTGAAATACATGGAGCTTTTCATGGGAAGTTCCTAGCTATAAGGGTGGAAATTCAATTTTCATGGAGATTTTCATGGGAGCTAGCTATAATGGTGGAATGTTGAAACCCCTTGGCCGACTCCTTTGAATTTGAATTCCCTTTGGTGATGTGGCTTGATGAGGTGTACACCAAGTGGTTGGAAGGTTAACATTGCATCCAACAATGCTTGCTGAAGTGGCATCCTCCTTGGATTGAATTGTTGGAGTGGTTGAATGCATCCAATCTTCAAGTGAGCTTGCTTACATTGAACCAATTCCAAACCTCTTGGACCCAACTACTAAACTCACTAAATACAAGACCAATTCAACCCTAATTGGACTCAAAAACCCAAATGGACTCAAAAGAAACCAAATTGAAATAAACCCAACCTAATTACATGACTCAAATTCAATTAAAGAAGTAAAATTATTCTATTTACAAGACACAAGTTTAATGAAAGAATTAAAGCCATACTGAATTAGACTGAAGCCTCTTTCGAACCTTGTGAAAGAAATAGGGTCAGGTGGTTTGACAAGATCCTACACTAGGCATGCAAACAGGGCACGGGAGCATAGGGGATTTAAAAAACAATTTTAAAAACCTGCGCAGCGGAAAACAGCTCCGCCCAGAAAACTAATCTATTCAAGTTGCATGTATTAAAATAGGCATGTAACAAAGCATATAATATTTGTAAAATATATAAATAAATACATTTATTTATGCATGATAAAATAAAATTTTTCATACCTTTATTTCACCTGGAATAACTCTGGAATAACTGCTGGAATAGCTGGGATAACAGGAATAACTTTATTCCTGTTGTCTTCTTCCTTTGGACGTTTGGGAGCTTTGTTTTTGCTCTTCAAAACAGCGACCAAACGACGATGTCCGGAGCTCCTTTTCCTCCCGAATCGAAGCAGCGGCAAGGGAGAATGGTCTTCTTCGATTTCAAACCAAAATCTGCAAGAAAAACACATGTATAGGGTGTACAAAATCACCAAAGTTGCTGCCAGAAAAATTCTGCTGCAGAAAAATAGCAGCCTTCTTCCTTGCGTTTGGATCTGTAGCAACGAATCTAGCTCGACCCTCTTGCTCCAAGGAGTAAAGGGATACTCCCTCTAGAGGGGAGACACGCCCGGGGTTCTCCGATCTTTCTCCACGAGCGGTGCTAGCCGCTGGAAGGAGCAATGGTCACGGTAAGTTGCAGCAATTTTTTTTCTTTGCTGCAGAGCAGATTTTTGAGCACCACAAAGAGGGGATTGATGCCTTGTTTCTCTCCCTCACACACTCCGAATCCCAGCTCAACGAACACTCAATGGAAGCAAGGTTTGAGCTCTCAAAAAAGGAACACTCAGCCTCTCAAAGAAGACCATTCCCTAGTTGCTATTGCACAGTGTAAAAAAAAAAACTTTTTTTTTGAAACAGGGGACTACTGGAATATATAAAGAGCAGCAAGGAGAAGGGAGTTGGAGAGGCTGGGAAAGCCAAGCGGTAGTAGCTGCTGTTCACCAATTAAACAGCCAATAAATAGGGATTAAAGAGAATGGGTGGAGGGAGGAGAAGAGACGCCCAACGACGTTCGGATGAAGGGTTTTGGTCGTTTGAGCTTCCAACGCTTGGGGTCCAACCAGCAACGTGTAAACATTTACACGGTAAAAGGAACACCAATTCAAAACCGATCCAAGCAAAAAACGATCCAATCCCTTGGTCCAAAAATCGATCCAATTAAAAGGGGTTCAATTCAATTTAATTGGTTCAAGCCCAAAGAATTGGGTTCAATTGGTTCACAACCAATTGGAGGCCGAAACGAACTTTGAATTAGTTTAAAACTGATTCAGAAAAATCCTGGCGTAGTCCTGGTCAGCCTGGAACAATTTCTGGTAGACACAGACAAGGGCAAGATGGGGAAAAGAGTGCTCAAAAATACCGTGACCATAAAATCGAGACGATTCCCAATCGTAATCGGTATCCAGATCAGAGAGTTATCCTCTATGGCGTGTGACCTCATAGGTTTGAACCTAAACGGTAGCACTAGAACAATTCTAGTACCAGCACAGGAAACCATCTAGCAATGGGTCCCGGCATCCGGATAGGTCGAAGATGCGGGAGCAAACTATCGAACCTCTGGCATATGGTTACCGTATAATTCATCCCTTTGACCTCTAATACTCAAGACGACTGAGATTGGGCTGCCAACCCAGACAGAGTCAGTCCACTACGTGTCTCAACCTCGCAAGCCCAGTGACTCTTCACTAGGGCTACCCCGGTCGAGGATTTGCTAAATTGAGATACCGCGAGACATTCAATCCAAACTGTTTGGATAGGTCAATTCCATCTTGGTCCATCACTGCTCCATAAGTACTTGCCTATACCCAGAAACCTTCCGTCACTGGATTAAAAATCCGGGTAGTCCGGCACCAAAGCACAGGGAGTTGCTTGCAAGCTACCGTGATGAACTCAGGTCAGAGGGACACATATACCCATATCCAATCGTGAGTTTCCCTTTGGCAGAAAGGGGCTGCACGGAGTCACGTTCAATGAGATATCACATATCCCACTTGCAGATCACATCAGTGTCACCACACTCATTTGGTCAAGAGGACAACCAAACAATGTGAACTGCAACAACCTATACTTGATATATTGCCGTCCAGTACAATATATCCTTTGGTTGTGAACCGGGTTTAAGGACCACTCAATACATCATCTCTGTATCGAAGTCAGTGTAGTCCTAAGGACTTCATCACATGGAAAGAGCTCATTTCAGGAAAATATAATATGTGATGAGCTACCAAAAAATAATATTTTATTAATTCATAAAATGAATACAATACTCAGCACAACCACCTACAACCCAGGTGCTTGGCTTTGGGACACAATTCCCAACAACTCCCACTTATACTAAAGCCAATCAGAAGAGTATCTAATACCCATTTCCCATTTATAATAGTCGAACTCTTTTATTCCGAGGGTTTTAGTGAAGGGGTCGGCCAGATTTTCTTTTCCATCGATCTTCAGAAGATTGATATCGCCTCGTTCTACGATCTCTCACGAGGTGGTAGCGCCACAGAATGTGCTTGGTGCGGTGATGAGCTTTAGGCTCCTTAGCTTGAGCAATGGCTCTAATGCTGTCACAATACACCAGAACAGGACCATCTAGGGAAGGTGCCACCCCTAGCTCTCCAAGGAACTTCCGCAACCATACAGCTTCCTTTGCTGCATCTGATGCTGCAATATATTCTGCTTCGCATACCGAGTCTGCAACAGTTGCCTGCTTGGAACTTTTCCAGCAAATCGCTCCTCCATTTAGGGTAAATACAAACCCTGACACACTCTTGCTATCATCTCTATCCGACTGGAAACTGGAGTCAGAGTTCCCCATAAGTTTCAAGTTAGGTTCTCCATAAATCAGCCATTGATCTTTAGTATTTCTCAAATACTTAAGGATGGACTTAACCACCTTCCAATGCACCTCACCTAGGTCAGATAGGTATCTGCACACTACTCCTAGTGAGTATGCCACGTCTGGTCTAGTACAAGTCATAGCATACATGATAGAGCCTACTGCAGAAGCATAAGGTACTCTACTCATGCGCTCTCTTTCCTCAGGTGTTGTCGCACAATCCTTCTTGGAAAGAATAATTCCAGAACCTATCGGGAGATACCCTTTCTTGGAATTTTCCTTGCTGAACCGTTTCAGCACGGTGTCAATGTACGTAGACTGGGACAATCCCAAAAGCTTCTTAGATCTATCTCTATAGATCTTCATACCTAGTATGTAAGAAGCTTCACCCAAGTCCTTCATGGAGAACTGAGATGATAACCAGACCTTTATTCCTTGTATTGCTGCGACATCATTCCCGATTAAGAGAATGTCGTCAACATACAGTACTAGGAATACAATCATAGAACCATTAACCCATTTATAGATGCATGGTTCTTCTCCGTTTCTAACGAAGCCGTACGATTTGATACACCTATCAAACCGTAAGTTCCAACTTTGAGATGCTTGCTTGAGTCCATAGATGGACCTCTGCAACTTGCATACTTTTGATTCATCTATGGATGTGAACCCTTCAGGCTGTATCATATACACCTCCTCTTCCAGCTCCCCATTTAGGAAAGTGGTTCGGACATCCATCTGCCAGATCTCGTAATCAAAATATGCTGCCAGAGCAAGCATGATCCGAATGGATTTGAGCATTGCCACAGGGGAGAAAGTCTCGTCATAATCGATACCATATCGCTGACGATACCCCTCGGCAACCAGACGGGCTTTATAGGTCTCTACCTTTCCATCTGCACCCCTTTTTCGTTTGAAGATCCATTTACACCCGATGGGTTTTATTCCTTCAAGCGGATCAACCAATGTCCGAACATTGTTGATTTCCATGGACTCCATTTCGGATCGCATGGCTCCAAGCCATGCCTCAGAGTCAGATCTCTGAAGAGCATCCATATAGGTGATCGGATCCTCATTGTTCTCATCGAGCTCAATGGGATCACCATCCCGGACCAAGAAACTGTAGTATCTGTCCGGCTGACGCGGTATTCTACCGGATCTCCTAATGGGTTCTGGGTGTGATTCAATCACAGCCGGTTCTACGATGTCCTTAGAGTGTGCAGGTTCTTCTATTGGCTGAACTTCATCAAGTTCAATCTTAGAAGCTAAAATTCCATCTCCAAGGAATTCTTTTTTCAAAAAGATAGCTCTAAGAGCAACGAACACCTTTTGTTCATTTTCCAAGTAGAAGAAATACCCTTTGGTTTCCTTAGGATAACCAATGAATAAACACCGATCAGACCTAGGACCAAGTTTGTCTGAGTCTAAATGCTTTACGTAAGCCGGACAACCCCAGATTCGAAGGTGTGAGATTGAGGGTTTACGTCCAGTCCACATCTCATACAGAGTGGAGACAACAGACTTACTTGGAACATCATTTAATAAGTAACAGGCTATCTGAAGCGCATATCCCCAAAAGGATAGCGACAAAGTTGCAAAACCCATCATGGATCGAACCATGTCCAAAAAGGTTCGATTCCTCCTTTCGGACACACCATTCAACTGTGGTGTTCCTAGAGGAGTCCACTGAGAGAGAATTCCATTCTCCTCAAGATATGTCAAAAAAGCACCAGATAAGTATTCACCACCTCGATCAGATTGAAGAGTTTTAATACTTTTTCCTGTTTGCTTTTCTACTTCATTACGTTATCGTTTGAACATTTCAAATGACTCAGACTTATGTCTCATTAGAAAGACATAACCGAACCTTGAAAAGTCGTCTATAAAAGTAATGAAATATTTGTATCCTCCTCTGGCACTAACTGTCATCGGTCCACATACATCAGTATGTATTAGACTTAGAAGTTCTGTAGCTCGTTCACCTTTTCCGGAAAAAGGTGACTTGGTCATTTTATCAAGTAAACAGGATTCACAAGTGGGCAGTGATTCAAAATCACTAACCTCGAGGAGTCCATCTCCTCGCATCTTATTTATCATATTTTGGTTAATATGACCTAGCCTACAGTGCCAAAGATACAAATCGTTGACATTATCTAACCTTGGGCGTTCTCTAGAAGTGTACATTACACTAACAGGCCTTGATAGTACATATATGCCATTATTTAATCTAGCTTTCATCATCACAGAGTTATTCAAAATAACATTGCAAAAATCTCCCTTTATTGATAGTTCAAAACCACAATTGGCCAAAAGGCCTACAGAGATTATGCTCATAATGAAACTAGGACAATAGTGACAGTCGACTAGTTCGACAGTACAAGACTCAAAGACAAGACGTAGGACTCTGACCGCCAGTACTGGAACACGATTTCTATTCCCGATGCTCAGAAACTGTTATCCATCTTCAAATCTTCTGCTAATTTGAAGTCCCTGTGACAAATTATAAACATGAATTGGACTACCAGTATCCAATACCCAGTTAGCAGTATCAACAATTGAGTAATTACAAGGTTTTATCATATAAATACCTTGTTCAGCAGACTTCTGCTTCCTCGCCCTGTTCGGATCAAGGGACGCAATATAAAGAGGACAGTTCCTCTTCCAGTGTCCCTTCTTCTTGCAGTAGAAGCACTCTGCAAAAGACTGATCAGCCTTATACTTCCTGGTCTGACTAGGGCCAGGAGCATTCTGCACCTTCTTTCCCTTCTTATTAATTTTCTTCTTCCCTTTCTTAAAGGGACGACGACCTCTACTTCCTCCCATTAAATTTACCACCCCCTTATTCAGTTGGTGGTCTTTCTCGAAAGTTTGCAGCAACCCTAAAAGATCATGGTAGTTTACTGCAGGCTTGTTCATTCTGTAATGATCGAGAAAATCAAGATAGGAGGAGGGAAGAGAATTCTGGATCGCATCCTTGCCGAGCTGCTCATGCAAGGGGCATCCGAGTTTGCCCAACTTTTCAATCAACTTGATCATGTACAGTACATGATCAGTGACTGAACCACCATTTGGCATCATGGAATTGTAGATGGCACAAGACACTTTGTACCGTCGTTCTACATCATCCGGGGTGCCGAAGGATTCCTTCAACTTTTGAAGGATTTCATGAGGTTGGGCCTCCTCGAATTTGCGACTGAACTCGTCGTTCATTGCCGCTAACATAATGCAACGGACAGTAGTCCGATCAGAGACCCACTTCAGATAAGCATCTTTGACCGCACTCCGTGCATTAGCGGGAGGGATTTCAGGTGCTGGATCCGTTATCACATAGAGGATCCGTTCATGCTCCAGAACGATTCTCAATCTTCGATACCAACTATCAAAGTTGTGACCTTTTAACTTCTCGTTATCGAGAAGTGACCAGAGCGATAAGTTAGAAGACATCTGAAAGGAAAATAAGACCAAATTAGTGTATGAATTAATAATTTAACCATAAGACATGGACTTTAGTCTAAAGGTTTCTCCCACTAATTTTTCAGATTGGTAGCCTCTAACTCCAATCCGTGAAAAACACCTTTTCAAGTGGGTACTGAAATCCAATAGGCCTCGCATGAGCCCGACTTTAGCCGGCTCACCCATACGAGCCTAAAGGTAGGTTCGTAAACCAATTGTTTCCCTAAACAATTTTCAGTATTTCATTTTGCCCCAGAGAACACCCCAATCGACCTTGGGGCCTCCTATTGCGGGTCTCTGGTTAGGTCCAACCATTAATATGACAAATCCAATGCTTCCAGCTAACTAAAGACCAAGCTCGACTTTGGCCGGCCCACCTGGTCCCTTTAAGGAGGTTGCACTGAACCATCATCGATCAGATAGAAATTCCAGTCGCCAGATGTACCCCCGTTCTTTGGAATTGCCGATGCACACCAAGCTAGTGGACATATTTTTAATTGACTTAATGGGAGGCTAAGACACTGTCAACACCATGACTTAGTTTTTTTAAGGACCTAAAAATTTTAGAGGATTTTTAGTTGTGACAGAAGAAATGACAAGGACATGGATTATCCTCCCACTGAATCAATCAGATTCCAGGAGGGTTGATATGAATCAACAAATGATCCATGGGCACCTATAGATCAGTCAGACCGATCAACCTGTGTGACATGGGTTAACTCGAGTCATTGAGCTTTTCCAATCAGTTCTGGTCGACTCGACTAGCCAGGTAGGTGAGATCATGGGTGAGTATCCACCATTTACCATCTTTCCTAGACACCAACCAAGTTGGCCAGGAAAGAGGTAGCCTCATACAACCATGATCACAATGCCAAACCTACCTCGACACCAGTCGGTTTACCAGACTCGATCAGATTAGCCTAAAGACTCGGGCGTCCACTAAGCCACTAATTGGATCCATTTTAGATGAATGGATCAACTAATCTAACTATTAGATAGTTCTAAAGAAGGACCTTAATCAACTTTTGATTAATCTTCTTTTATCCGATTCAACTAAACCTAGGTCTAACCCAGTTAAGGACCTAATTAGAGAACTAACCCAATTAACCCAAAATGGCTTATTCATGTCAAATTAGATTTCATAAAGCTAATAATTTAATAAGCCAAATTCTTAATTAAAATAATTTTTAATTAAGTCTTTATATATTTACATAACAAAAATCATGCATCTATATATTTTGCAAATTTTATATCCAATATAAAACATGCCTAAAAACATGCCAATTTCATGTATCTAAAAATTAAAACAATTTTTTTAAATTTATATCCTTTAAGGATCCTTCTGAAAAAGCCAACACAGACGATCCGTATCGTGTCAAAGACACACGGTCATGGTGAATGTCTCAACTAGGTTCTAAAAAGAATTTGATACACTCATTGATTAAACTATTTAATCTACATACATGCATACATGAATAAATTACACCTGTAACCTGGCTCTGATACCACTGAAAGAAATAGGGTCAGGTGGTTTGAGTCCATCCCCACACCCAGTAGCATTGGAAGCTCCATCCACGTGAAGCACCCAGATGGACTTCATCTTCTTCGGGACTTCTTCTTCTTCTATCGAAGATGCTTCGTCCTCAGACTTCCAGGTGCACTCAGCAAAAAATTGAAGAGCACTTGGGCCTTCATAGCCATTCACGGTTGAAAGTTGATGTCGAATTCACTTAGCTTCATAGCCCACTTGGCTATCCTTCCAGAGGTGTCTGGAGATCGGAGAATGCCTTTAAGAGGTTGATCGGTTAGAACCACAACTGCGTGGGCTTGAAAATATGGCCGTAGTCGCTTTGCCGCAATCACCAAAGAGTAGATCAGCTTCTACATCCTTGCATATTGCGTTTCGGCATCATGCATGACCTTGCTGATATAGTAGATCGGCTTGTGGGACCCGTCTTCCCCTTTTCGGACAAGAACTGAACTGACTGCTTCATCTGAAGCAGAGAGGTATAGGTAGAGGACCTCGCCTTCTTGTGGCTTGGAGAGCAATGGCGAGGTCTCCAGCTACTTCTTCAGTTCCTTAAAGGCAGCACGACAGTCTTCAGACCATTCAAAGCCCTTTGATTGCTAGAGTACTTTGAAGAACGGAAGACATTTCTTGACTGACCGAGAGATAAATCTGCCTAGGGAGGCAATTCTCCCTGTCAACTGCTGGACTTCCTTTTTGTAGGAGGGATGTCTCATATCTTTCAAGACTTGAATCTTCTCAGGGTTTGCCTCAATCCCTCATTTAGTGACAAGGAAGCCCAGATATTTGCCTGAAGTGACCCCAAAGGCATACTTTGCCGGGTTCAGCTTCATGCGGTAGTGTCGGAGAGTGCTGAATGATTCCTCCAAGTCATGGATGTGATCTCTCCGGAGGAGGCTCTTGATGATCATGTCATCAACATAGGCCTCCATGTTTCTTCCCAGTTGATTTTCGAACACCTTGTTGATCAGCCTTTGAAAGATTGCTCCGGCATTTTTGAGGCCGAACGGCAACATCTTGTAGCAGTAAAGACCTTTGTCAGTGATGAAAGCCTTCTTCTCCTCATCTTGTGGATCCATTCTAATTTGGTTGTGCCAGAGAAAGCATCCATGAAACTCAATAACTGGTGGCCGACGGTAGCGTCGACCAACTGATCAATCTTCGGGAGATAAAAGCTATCTTTTAGGCAAGCCTTGTTGAGGTCTGTATAGTCGATGCAGATCCTCCACTTGCCACTATCTTTCTTTACCATTACCACGTTGGCCAACCACTCAGGGTAGCGGGCCTCTCTGATGAACCCTACTTTAAGGAGCATGCCAACTTCTTCGTCCACAGCTTGCTGTCTTTCAGGAGCAAAGCTCCTTTTCTTCTGCCACACCAGCTTGTACCCAGGGGTTACTTTCAGCCGATAAGTAATTACTTCAGCAGGAATCCCTGGCATATCCGAAGCCGATCAGGTGAAAACATCGGTGTTGTCCCTGAGGAAATGAATCAACTCCGTTCTGGTCTCCTCATCTAGTGTGCTCCCGATCTGCACAACTCTGGAGGGATCTTCCTCTTGCAAAGGTACTGAGACAGTCCTCTCCATAGGCTCACCAAGATTTGTAGTTGCATCCCTCGGATCTAGCTGATCCAGAGTTGTCGAATCCTTGAAATGCCTATCTTCAATCATCAGACACTGCCGTGCCGTCCTTTGGTTTCCTCTAACTTCTCCAACATCATTCCTGATGGGGAAGTGCACCAAGAGGTAGTGAGAGGAGATCACGGTTCGGAACTTGTGCAAGGTAGGTCACCCAAGAATAATATTGTATGCTGAGGGGATCCGGACTACCATGAAGTTGATCGGCAGTGTCTTTTATCGAGGATCGGTGCCAAGGGTTACAGGCAACACTATTTTCCCCTCAGCATAAACCTAGTTGCCCCCAAAACTATAGAGCGGTATGGGAGATCTTTGCAGTTGATGTCTAGGCAAACACATTTTAGAGAAAGCATCATAGATCAAGATATCAGTCGAACTTCCATTATCAACAAGGATTCGCTGTACATCATAATTGGCCACTACGGCCGAGATTACAAGAGGGTCGTAGTGTGGGAGTCGAACTCCTGCGAGGTCGTCGTCGGAGAAGAGGATGGCGTTGTTGTCTTTAAGTTGCTTTGGGGCTTCATCCTCATCCCTTCTCCAGTTGGTGAGTCGGTGTATCATCCCTGCACCTCTGTTGGTGGGCCTTTGATTTGGCAATTCAGCCTCTTCGGGAGGTGGCTGGGGAACAGTTGCTTCCGACCGAGGTCCTTGACAACCGAGGTCCTTGACGACCGATGTACCACCCCAAGTACCCTCTCTTGATGAGATCCTCAATCGCATCCTTGAGCTGGATGCACTCTTCTGTGTTGTGGCCGTGGTCCCGGTGGAATCGGCAATATTTGTTCCTGTTCCTAATGGAAGAGGAGGCCTTCATGGGATGGGACCGTTGGAGATAGTTTTCTTTTTCTATCTCCATGAGGATCATTTCTCAAGGGAGGTTGAGGGGGGTGTAAGTGTCAAACCTTCCTCCCAAAGCTCTGGGCCTGGGAGGACTTCTTCGGCGGTCTGTATATTTGTCGTCGATGTTATTGGAAGTTTGGGAACCTTGTCCCCTGTTATTCTCCTTTTTTGAAGGGGGTTTCCCTTCAATTAGTTATCGATTCGCCGCCTGCTCTTCAGCATCGGCATATTTTTGAGCCCTTGATAGGAGCTCAGCGTAGCTTCTAGGGAACTTCTTATTCAGAAAAAAAGTTAGCCTGGAGGTACGAAGCCCCTTCTTCAGTGCTGACATGGCCACGTGCTTATTGAGATCAAGGATCTCAAGTGTGGCCGCATTAAACCTAGAGATATAATCTCGCAGGCTTTCTTCTTCATTCTGATGAAGGAGGAACAGTGTGTCCGTATTCCGAGGAGTCTTGTGGCAGGTCCTACAATGCAAGACAAATAATTTTTCTAACTCGAAAAAATAATCGATGGTACCTGGGTGCAGGCTCAAGTACCACATCCGAGCGGACTTCTTCAAGGTAGCTGGGAATGTTAAGCAGTAGATCACGTCCGAAGCTCCTTGGATAATCATATGGGCCTCGAAGCTGCCCAAATGGTCAAGGGGGTCGGAGGTGCCGTCGTAGGATTCCATCTAGGGAACCCTGAAGTGCCAAGGAATGACCTCGGCCATGATGCGGTCGGTGTAGGGTGGGCGTAGGTCACCCACAATCAAGTCATCGGGATCCTTCAGATCCTGCAATCTCTGCTCTCGCGCCTTTGCCATCTCTGATTCAATGGCTCTGAATCATTCGTCATAATCGGGAGTCTACTTCGGCGCTCTCTCCACAGAAGTGGAGTCTCCGGAGGAGGGTGAGGGAGTTTGCCTAGGCCTTTTCCCTTTCTGCGAGGAATTAGCGGACCTGGGCAATCTCGAAGTTTGGCCTTCAGGAGAGGGCCGAGAATGGGGGGAGGGATGCATAGAATCCTGTCGTGGGGCTCTCTATTTTTGGGATCGAGAGGTATGTCTAGAGGCGGCCGGTGGGTTTCCCACCGGAAAGGCTCTGTCTTGAAATTCCTGAACCATGGCCGCAAGGTTGGTGACCTGGTTCACAAGAGTTTCAAACTGCTGTAATCTCACAACAACTATGGGAGGTGGAACATCGTTCTCCTCTGGGGGTGCACCCCCCTGAGACGGAGCATGACTCCGGCTTGTAGAAGCGATTGGAGCTTTTTCTCTTGCCATCAAAAGCTTTTTTTTCTTTCCCTTGTATGGGAGGGAGCTTAAAGAATGTTAACGCCCCCCTACCTGGCATGCCAATCTGTTGGCGTGGAGTCCATGGATCGGCCAGTCAGAGCTGCTACGTCGCAGGACCGCTCCCTGGTTCACCTACAAAATAGGTCCCTTGCTGGAGTTGTTCCGGCAGGGGACACTCCGATGCCTAAGTCAGTGGCGAATCCCAACCACAGAATGGGGAAGGGTCTTGAGAGTGTGAGAGGAAAGCTCTTTGAGAATGTATGAGTGTATGTGAGCATGAGTGTTCGCGTACCTCTCAAGCTATCATTCTTACCATTATTTAAAAGAAGGCCTCTGGCTTGCGGCCCGCTCTTTTTTCGATGATCATGGAGAGCCAATCTCTCCCATGATTGACGATCGTGGGTTGTCATTGAGCGCTTCCTGCCAGATCGGAGGCGTGGCAATAGGAGTTGCGCGCCATGATCATGGCATGATGAGTGTCGATTATAACCGTTGGTTATAGTTGCCTTTCTGGACCAGATTGTAGTCCAAGCTTCGGGTTTTCCTTGCGTGGGCCGAAGACTTGGTATTTGCTCCGGGGTCGGAGATCGTGTCTACGGCGAGAACTGAAGTACGTGCCTTCAGAAGTCGATGAGAAGTTCGGTCTTCGATCAAGGCCGAAGACGTTATCCGAAGGATTGGCCTCCGGATGTTATGATCTGGTGTGAAGCCTAGGGTTGCCTGCAGTTGGCCTGTCCCTTGCTTGGTCCAAAGTCCTTGGTCCGGAGAGAAGGACTTCAACCAATCAAACCAGAGTTTTGGGCCGTAGCTGAACCGTGATATCCCAACATGATGCAATCTTAAGGGTTCACATCCGTAGATGAAACAAAGGTGTACAAGCTTCGAAGATCCATTTATGGATTGAAGTAGGCATTTCAGAGTTAGAATATGCATTTTGATAAAATGATCATAACATATAGCTTTGTTAGGAATGGAGAAGAGTCCTACATATACAAATGAGCTAATGGTTCAATTATAATATTTCTTATGTTAATGTGGATGACATTTTCTTATTCGGGAATGATATTCCTATATTGCAAGAAAAAAAAATGGCTATCTTCTTAATTCTCCATGAAGGACTTAGGAGAAGTATCCTTCATCTTTGGAAAGAAGATCTATAGGGATATATCTAAAAGGTTGCTAGGATTAATCTAGTACGTGTACATTGAGACCATGCTGAAGTAGTTCAGCATGGTGAATTCCAAAAAAGGCTATCTTCTAATAGGCCATGGAATTAATATCTCAAGAAGGATTGTTCATAAGTCCTCAAGAGAGAGAGTGTACGAGTAGGATTTCTTATACCTCGAGGAAGATCTATTATGTATGCTATGATATGTACAAGACCAGATATAGCATACTCACTTAGAGTTGTGAGTAGATACCAATTTAATCCAGGTGAAAATCATTGGAAGGTTGTAAAAACTATCCTTAAGTATTTTAGAAATACTAAGGATCAGTGGCTCATTTATGAAAGTTCTGACTTAAAACTAGTTGGTTATATTGACTCAAGTTTTTAGTCAGATAAGGATGATAGCAAAAGTATATTGGGTTATGTCTTTATGCTGAATGGATATATGTGGCATCCGATGTTGCAAAGAAAGCAGTTTGGCTATGGAAGTTCATCATCGAGCTTGGAGTGGCACCCTCCATTAATGGCCCTATTTCCTTATACTATGATAGCACTAGGGCCATGCTTAAGCAAAGCAACCAAAGGCTCATCAATAAACTAAGTACATTCTAGATAGATTCTATCTTGTTCGGGAGATAGTGGATCAAGGTGATATTGACCTTTAGAAGATCGATGAAAAAAAGAACATGGCTAACCCATTTACTAAAACCCTCATAATCAAAGAGTTCAATGATCACAAGTGGAAGATGGGTATTCAATACTGTTTTGGATGGGTCTAATCTAAGTGGGAGTTATTAGAAAATGTATCCTATAGCCAATTATCTAGATTGTAGATGGTTGAGCTCTTTATAATTTATACATAAATTATTAATAAAATAAAAGTTAGTTTTGGTAATTCATATTTTTTTGCATATTTCTTTGAACTCTTTTGAGATGAAGTCCTTAAAACTATTTCAATTCAATAAAGAAGGATTTATCGAGTAATTCTAAAATATGTTTACGATCAAATGATATGTTGTAACCTCAAACGACAATATTTATCGGGCATAGATTATTGTATGCCATATACGTTAGTTATCCTTATAACCAAGGAGTGTGAAGATACTGGTATGGCATGCAGATGAGTATAAGTGTACACTACACTGAACATGACCAACTATGTTGGGTACTCTGCGATCGAGAGTATCTCATAAAAGAATATGGATATAAGTATCCTTTTGACCTGAGATCACCACGGTGATTAGCAAGCAACTCATTGTACTTAGGTATTGGACTACCTAGATTTCTAATCTAGTGATAGAAGGTTACTAGGTGCAGTCAAGTACTTGTTAAGTCAGTAATGAGTCAAGATATGTTTGACTACTCCAAGGTGTTGGAGAAAATGTTCTACTATATTTTAATTTAGCAAGACCTTGGCCAGGACACTCTTTATGAGGAGTCACAAGATTTGTTAGGTTGAGATACATCTCGATATATTATTCAGGAGTTGGTAGTTGACTCAAAATCATCTTAAGCATTAGGTCAAAAGGATGAATTATATGAAAAACCATATGTCTAGATTCTTGAATGTTGCTTTGCAAAAACTTGACCTATCTGAACGTTGAGCACCATTGCTCAATGGTTGCATTGATTAGTTTAAGAATTGGTTCCTGGGCTATCAGCTTAGTATTTGAATATATAGAGTCACACATATAAGAAGTTTCTGACCGATCATGATGGCTAATTAATAATTAAAGATCATTAGTGACAAAATTATGAATATGATTAACAATTAACCCTATATAAATATTTTAAATTAATAATTAATTAATTATAAGAGGATTGATTAGAAATTAGATTGGTAATAGGCTTAATTTGATTTAGCAAAGAGGTTTAGGTTAAGTCTAATTGAATTTGGCTCAATTAGATTTCACCTAATTAGGTTATTCAATGCCCTGATCACTAAGGAATTTAAATTTTGATTTAAGTTGGATTTGAACTTAATTAATTATTGATTAATTAAGTTTAATTGGAGCCTAATTAGATTAGGTTCAAGGTATTTAAAATTAATGATTAATCAAGTTTAATTGGAGCCTAATTAGATTAGGTTCAAGGTATTTAAATAGATCAAACCAAATTAAATTAGGATTAGGAATAAATTTGATGAAGTCAAACTAAGAAACCAATTATGCATCCCTAGTGTTTATCCATGCCATTTCTCATGCCAATTTATTTTTTGTGTGGATGACTCCATGCTTAAAATTCAAAATGTCACTCTCCCTTAATTCTTATTTGATTAGTATTAGTTATATAATTTCTGGAAATTTTTTGATTGGGTTTTGAATTAGTTTTGGAGGAGTCCTATTAGGAATATGCTTCCTAATCTTATCCAAACTCTCCTTAATCCTATCCTAATCTACATGCCAAAACTTTCTACAATTATTATAGGATTGTATGACCATAGAAGATTTAAATTAGCATGAATCTAAAGGACATCACCATGGAAAAAAACTGAGAAGTGGGCATGGATACTAAATTGGCGTGAGAAATCTATTTGGGTGCTAGGGTTGAAGGGAGAGAGAAAATAAGAAAAAAAAGTAGAAAGAGCTTTCTTGAATTTTGTTTTCTTCCTCCTTGATTTATACCTCTCCATCATATTTTTGGATATCTTGGAAGGCTCAAGAAAGTCCAAGAAATAGATAATTTTTAGGCATCCAGTGGCCTTGGGAGGGATCTAGCAGTCATAGGAGGTTGATCACCTTAGAGCTTTATGTAGATGATTCATAAAGGCCAGATATCCTATATAGCTACGAAGTGATGTGAAAAGCCCTTACCACATGTTATCAACAGTGACGATCATAGACCCATGATTAAATTAAAATTAGTTTTCATATTATTTGTAGATTAGATCTACAGCATACATCAACTAGATCGATGTATGCTGATTTATTTTCTATACTACATATCATATTATAATATTGATTAGGGTTTATTAAAATTATTCTAAATGCATTTTTTTTATTTAAAATAGTTTTAAAATAGATTATCTTCACTGCTAATTATAAAAAATCATGCATGAAATCCTGATGATTTTCAACAGGGACTCTACCTCGCATTGAACCCTAGGTGATTATCTATACTGCATATCATGTTACAATCTTGATTAGAATTTATTAGAATTATTCTAAGTACATGTTTTTTATTTAAAATAGTTTTAAAATAGATTATCTTCACTATAAATTATAAAAAAAATATGCATGAAATCCTAAGTGATTTTCAATAAAGACTCCATCTCGCACTGGACTCCCTGCTAAAAGGTAGTTCTTTCTTGCTTTTTTTCTTACAAAATGATTTTACTACCACACAAAACCTTCAAGATTCTATCATCCTCTCCATGTGTAGTGTTTGAATTAAGTTTACTTAGAAAAATTAGATTCTTGCAAAAACTAGTATGAATTGGATATTGTCCAGTTTCTTTACTTTTCCATCATGTGCCTTTAAGTTGACTATCCTGATACCCTCGATCACACAGCTTGATCTATCTGATAAGTGGATAGAACCCTCTTTCTTTAAAAAGTTGAACAGCTTCACTCTATAATAAATGTGATATGGACAGGCAAAATCTAAAATCCACTGAGAAGAAGAAGATACCTCATCGGATACCATAAGTGCATCACTAATGTATCCATCATAGTTACTATAATTGACCACCGCCACCATAGCCTTCATTTAATCTTTGAGTTGTGGATAATCTTTGATAAGATACCCTAACTTGTCTTTCTGGTAATACTTGATTCTACTCGCTTTCGATTGCCTGTCTCTTTATTTGCTTTTTTAGAAATCGTTAATGCTGAGTTTCTATCTGAACTCAAAGCTTGGTTTTTCTATCTAAGAACCACATTCTAGAGTAACGTCGAAGTGACCTCCTCTATTTTGATAGTGCTCTTCTCCACTAAAAGAGTAGTCACCAAGGACTCGAAGGACTATGATAGGGATGAAAGCAAGACCAGTGCTCTGGTCTTCTCAACATTTTCACTAACATTGAGGAGATCTATGAGGATCCTCGGGAAGTTACTTAGGTGCTCCTACATGCCTTATCCCTCAATCATCTGTAGTAGGTAGAATTGCTTCTAAAGGAACAACATGTTGGTAAGGGACATCGCTATGTACAGCTCCTTGAGCTTTCCCATAGCACCATCAAAAAAGTCTCACTCGATACATGAATCACCATATTATCCATCAGGTATAAGCGGATCATCTAACTACCTACATCTGGAGCTACCTTCAAGTCTTTTCTTTCATAGTGGTTGGTCTCTTCTTGCACATGAAAGCATTGATTAGCCCTTGTTAGATAAGCACATCTTTCACCCTCATTCGCTAGAGGGAGAAATTGCTATTCTCGTCGAACTAGCTGATTTCTAACATGATTGTGCCTGTCCTCTTTGTTGCCGACTGGATCATCATGGCCCATAGCTCCAGTGCATCGTCACCGTATAGGGTGCCTCCTTCTCCCACCGGGGGTGCTACCTCCTTCCTGGGGGTCAGCCCTTCAACCCGCTCGGCCTGCAAAATAGAGGAGACCCGGGCTGGGAATTTCGGTGAGGACACTCCGACGATCAAGTCAGTGAGATGATCGAAGAAAACAAAACCCCTGAGATGGAGAGCTTGGGGGACTCCCTCGCCTCACGGGGTGACATGATAAAGATATTCAAATAATATAAAGAATAAGATGATAATGCCTAAGTGGTAGAAAGAAGGAATGGAGAGTGGGGAGCGGGAAGGTTCTCCAGTCGGTCCCTTGGCTATTGAGCTTTTGATGGCCTGCTTGCTTAGCTCTCCCCGCTCCTCCTGCATCTGCCTCTTACCTTTCTTACCTTACGGCTTGCATGATGGCCTTGGCCGGACTTGGGGTCGCATCCTGGTGCCCTCATGTAGTGTGTTCACCAGAGGGGCTCGCCACTGCTCATGGCTTCTCCTTCTTCTCTTTCCCCTCTCGGAATGGTCCTTCCGAAGAAGGAAGAGATCCCTAGGCCTCTTGGAGCCTCTTCTTCTCTCTCAGACTAGTCTTCCTCCCAACCTTCGGTGAGCTCTCTCTAGAGAGCTCTCTTGAGAGCTCTCCGGGAAACCTTCTTCTCCCGAACTCCTCTCTCTCTCCCCTTCTCTCTCTCTCTTCCCCCCTCTCTCTCTCTTTGAGGGACCACCCAAGCATTTTCATTTTTTATAGCTTTGGCCGGATTCTTCTTATGGGGGAACTCTGGGCCTCGCGCCATGTGAGTCGGTGTCCTCCAGCCATATAGTGGTCGACGTGGCGGCACACTATGGGACCCTGGGTCTGACGGGGCTTACCTTGTGCAGAGCATGCGGGCGGCATGTTGCAGAACTGGCATTGGTGGCAAGACATGTGCTACCTTTTGGAGGTTGCAGGTGGTAAAGGACCTCCATGCCGTGGTTTGAATTCTTGTTGATCTTTCCCTCCTTCATCGCTGGCGGGAATTCTAGCCTTTGTATAACAGGGAAGGACTGCCTGAAGAGGTCCACCTTCGGCAGCATAAGCTCAACCCCGACCGGGAGATGATCTCAAATGGAGGGCTCACCTCATGAGCTCAACCCCAGCTAGGAGCTAACCTCGATGAGAGGGCTCGCTTCATGAGCTCTGCCTCGATCGGGAGCTAGCCTCAGATGGAGGGCTCACTCCATAAGCTCGACTCTAGCTGGGAGCTGACCTTGGTAGGGGGCTTGCTTCATGAGCTTGACCCCGACCGGGGGCTGACCTCGGCATTCCACCGGGGGCCGTGTCTAGGTGGTAGCCCCCACCCATGCAGCTACTGGCTGGCGGTTGTGTATGCTCCATGTTAGTGAATGTTGCCACATCAGATGCCCCCTACTCTTGAGCCTGGAGAATGAAGCGTTGCTCGAGGCGATGGGAGTAACGACCATGCTGACATGGAGGGGCGCACCTTCTGCACCATTAATGCTTCGACTGGTCGTGCCCCGAAGATCGCTCCTTATCTTTAATGGAGTGATGTGCTTAGTTTTTTAATGGAGGGATCATCAATGCCCTGGTTGGATCAAGGCATCCGTTTCATGAACCGAAGTGTCGGGAGGTGCTCGGAGTCAACACATGGTGACTTTCGGTTGGCTGTGCAGCTTTTAAAAGGCATTTGGGTGTAGGTTGCCAAGGTTCCGCAAAGCTTCGTTCCTTCTTCTTCAATCCCTTCTCTCTTTTTTTGAGCTTGAATCTACTACTCGGCCTCTCAGGCTACTGGGGGCCTCTTTTCGAAGTGAGGGACGTTCTGACGAGGGTGATTCTTCTTCTCCTTTCAATCAGAATGCTTTGTGTTCCCTCCACTTTGCTTGCTGTTTTTCCTTTCTTCGGCTTAGATTGCTTCTGGGGGGCTCCTTAGCTTGCCAAGCCATGAGTCAGGCATTCGATGATGGAAATTTAGGGACTTCTCACCAACATCGCCAGGCCATGAGCAAGGCAACCAGATGCTGGGCTTTCAAGGTATCCCGATCTGGTTCGCCATGCTGTGAGTCAAGGGGCAGATGGTTGGACATCTGGAGTTTCTTGGTAGACATCTTTGGATTGTGAGTAAGGCAGTGGATATGGGGCTTCATGAGTTTTCTGGCTTATAGGTGCCAAACTATGAGTTTCACGGTAGATGGTAGGGTTCCAAAAATATCCAATTGCACCATAAGACTGTGAGCGGGGTGACTGAGCATGGGTCTGTCGGAAGGACCAGGCTTGGAGATTGCCTACCTATGGGCCTCTTGGTAGATGGCGGGTTGCCCTGTCGTCGCCTCAGGGTTGTGAGCTCGGTCGATGAAGGCGGGCCTGATGTGGGGCCTAGCTTGTTGAAGAGGATGTTGCCATGCTTTGAGTCTCATGGTAGATGGCATATTGGTACTGCCTCTGGGCTGTGAGCATGGCTGAGGAAGGCAGGCCTGATGGAGGGGCCCGCATTTTTGATGAGGATGCTAAATTGTGAGTCATGCATAGATAGCATCTTTGTGCTGCCTTTGGGCTATGAGCTTGACTGATGGAGGCGGGCCTGATGGGGAGGCCAGCTTGTTGAAGAGAATGTTTCCATGCTGTGAGTCTCGCGGTAGATGGCATCTTAGTGCCACCTCCAGGCTATGAGCATGGCCGAGGAAGGCGGGCCAGATGGAGGGGCTCATGTTATTGATAAGGAGCTGAATTGTGAGTAACATGGTAGAGGGCATCTTGGTGCCACCTCTCGATTGTGAGCTCGGCTGATGGAGGTAGGCCAGATGAGGGGCCCGCATTATTGAAGAGGATGTTGCCATGCAGTGAGTCTCGTGGTAGATGGCATCTTGGTGCCGCCTCCGGGCTATGAGCATGGCTAAGGAAGGTGGGCCTGATGTGGGGCCCGGCTTATTGAAGAGGATGCTGAACTATGAGTCACCGGTAGGTGTCGGGTTGCTGATGTGGGACAACTCTAAGATTGCTAAACATGCAAGAAAAATAGTAAACTAATTTTTTTAGAATTTTTATATAATTTTAATTTGCAGGATAAATTTTGAAAATCAAATAAAGATTAACAGGATGAATATCAATGCAAAGAATCATTATAATCGCAAGCATGCTCATGCAAAATAATAAAAGTCAGGACTCGAGAATTGAAAATTTTCTGGCTTAGGATAGCTAACCTTCAATCAAAATAAAAATTAAGAGTAGGAGAGTTGTCCCAGTCAAAGATTGAAGAACTAGCCATTGAAGAGATCACTCAACACTCAGATTGGATCTTGGATGATGAAGCTTTAGTTTCCTTAAAGTAAAAGGCTAATTTGGGTGGTTCTAAAGGCAAAGGAAGCCTCCTCTGGGAAGGGGAAACACCTCGAAGATCCTGCATGCATCAGAGGTTAATAAAATAAATAAAAAAACAAAAAAAAAACTAGGGTTTTGAGGGAATCAGGATTAGGGTTAGAAGAGCTAGCAGCCTAGGGAAGGAGATGATCCTTAGCTTGTTGGGTGGCTAGGGCTTCTTCTCCTTGGGTGTAGCTGATGAAGACTTGGGTTTGGCAGCAAGGGTCAGCTAGGGCACACAAGAGAAACCACAAAACATAAGAACACCAACTCGAGAACACAAAACAAGCTCGCAAGCTCAAAATTTCAGCATGGTTTTATTTCATAAGATTGAAGTACTTACAAGAAGAAGAGGGGTGGGATATTTATAGAGTTTCTATGCCCTCTCCCTCTCCTTGTTAGGATTTTAGTCCTCTCCTAGTTAGGATAGGTTTATACGCTTTGAATAGGAGAAAAACTATACAAGTAACCTAAAACTAGGAGTATACAAGTTGAATGAAACATAAACTTGTTTTCCTTCTTTTATTTGGACTCTTCCACCATGCTTGGACTTGGTTAGCTCATGAAGGATGCCTCCTCTTGGCATGTTGGGCTTCAAGGGGCAGCAAGGGGTGGCCAAGAAGGGTTAGGGTGCATGGGCTTGGGCCTCCTGGAAGCAGGGCACCTGGGTTCCTAGGGCAAGCATATTCCTGGTATCCAAAGAGCATCTTGGTTCTTAAGTGATTGGGCTTTGCTCCTAGGCTTGGGATTTCAAGGCCCGAGGTGCTGGAATATCTTGAGAATCATGGAGTACCTGGCATATGGCATATTCCGGAGCATCTGGAGGGAATGTAGCATCTAGAATGGCATTAGGGCATCTAGAGAGTATCTGGAGGGTATCCAGGGCTCTGGGGTGTCAAACAAGATCCCATAAGCTGATGTAAATACCTCTAGCTCCTGGATGAGGCCTGGTGAACTCCAAAATAGGGTAACCTTCTCTCTTGTGCAAAAATTGGACTCTCATTGGACTAATACTCAAGTACAGGACTCAATGACTGACTAGGGTTGAGACAAGTTAACTTGTCTCAACTTATTACAGGACTCAATCTACTTTGTTATAAAATTATGATACATGGCTAAGTAGACCAGATAGGGCCCTGTAATCTGTGTCTGATCCTGGTGCCCCCACCAATTCTCCCAGGATGGGAGGAACTTGATCCTGTCGAGTAAGGATCAATTTGGCTCTCATACTGCTCAAGGAGGGTCTGGGTTGAGGCACTGCAGATCCTCCCTCACCAGTGCTCCACAAGTCCTCAGATTTTGACCAACCTTGCCAACGGACCAAATACCTCTGATAGCCTCTATCTCGGGTATCGATGGCTTGATCGTCCAGGGTTCTCTCAATCTTTTCCTCACTTATTGGCCAAATTATATGTGGACACTCTGGGATGGGTTCTCTCTCAAAGGGAGGGATAGGCTCAAGGTGTTCATTGGGTATCACTACTGGCTCCCTATGCTCTACAAGGTCTGCGATGTTGAAGGTGGAGCTAATACCTAAATCAGGTGATATCTCAAGCGCATAGGCATTGGGTCCAACACTCTTCATTATTTTGAATTGGCCAGCTTTGTGAGCATAAAATTCTTAACAATCACATAATCCTCTGCAGAAAATTCTATCTCTCTTTTGGGAATTAGCCAAGTTATTATATAGTTCATTACTTATGTTCAGTTTTTTTGACTAATTTTCTGATGCAAATGCTGTGCAGAGGCTAGTGTAGGTGTGGATAGATGAATTAGAATTGTGGCTTTATTGGACTCAAGACTAACACCTAATAGACTCGACTAGACATCCCTATCAAAGGAAAGTTATTGGACTCCATGGGTCAAGACCTAACACTCTATAGACTCTTTAGATTTTATCCTAGCATGGTATGCATATGAAAATTTACCATGGACTCATAGCAAATTTTATAAGGTACTCCAGAAGTAATATGCAAACCAAACATGTGCAATGAATGTATGCATTATGCTTATCTTTATAAAATGCAGGTGAATGATTAAAGAAATATAAGAAAACTCAAGAAAAGGTAAAAAATACGAGGTGGATTCGGGGTTAGTCTGGTGGGGTAGAAAGTAAGAAGGAGGTTCTGGGTTGATCGGGTAGAAAAGGAGATAAGAATGGGTTTCAGGGATGATGCCTACACAAATGATGTTGACCTTATGGGTTTGAGATATATCTAAAGGGTCTGCATAATGGAAGAAAGGGTCATTGATTTTAGGGAAGAGATCAAGTGGAGTCAAAGAGGTGACTTCATCCTGAGGGTACTGATTTAAAAAGATCAAGTCCTTAATAAACTCTTTTGGCTCATGAAATTCAAGACTAAGCTCTATAATTGGGCTTTCTTCTAAAGTCTTTTCAGATAGAGTTGCAGTCACAGGGTCATGGGTTTCTTCTTCTAATGGTTCTTCCACTATGGGTTGGGTATGGTTAGGTTCAGCTAACTCTGGATTGGCTTCTACCTGGTATCACCTGGTCAACTAATTCTAGGTCATCTATAGGTATCTCTTCTTCTTCCTCATACTCCTTCACTAAGCTCACATCAACTTCATATATCTCCTCTTCTAGGTCATTCTGGTGAACCAATGGAGTGGTAAGAGGGGGTTGGCTAAGGAAAAACTGACTAATGATTGGGGTGGCAGGGGTGGGTTGGCTAAGGGGTTACTGGCTAGTACTAGGCTCAAATCTAGGGGTATTAATCCTATGGGATTCAGGTTGACTAAGAAAAATTGGGCTATATATTCTGACACGGACCTATTTCCTTGATTTAACCTTTCCCATTGGTCTAGAAGGCACTGTTGGTAGTATGGGGGAACATATTTTTCTCTAAGTTTTAGCTTCATGGCCATCCAAGTATCTATGGGAGCTTTGTATCATTGTCTGATTAGGCTCTCTACATCTCTCCAGTATAACCTAGCATGGCCAATTAACCCAAGTTTGGCAAATTCACAATTCTTTTCATCACTCAAGTCATACCATTCAAAATATAATTCCATGTCTCCTTCCCAATATATGTAGACCTTGGGATCTAAGGTGCCATCAAAGGTGGGTGCTTCTGGCCTGAAGTTTCTAGTGGTTCACTCATCCTAGTCTATGAACTCATAATTGGGTTTCCTAGGGCTGGGCTTCTGGTATGGGTCAGAGTATTGAGCTCTCCTAGGGTTGGGCTCCAAGTGTGGGTCATGGTATGGGGTTCTCCTAGGGTTGGGCTACTGGTATGGGTCAGAGTATGGGGCTCTCCTAGGATGGACTCCAAGTATGGGTCATGGTATGAGGTTCTCTTAGGGTTGGGCTCCGAGTATGGGTCAGGGTATTGGGATTTCTTAGGGTTGGACTCAGGTTTAGGTCTGGGATGGGTTTTAGGGGTTTTCTCTAGGTTTCCTAATTGGTCTCCCATCTGGTCATACCTATTGGCTAAGTGGTCAAGCCTATTATGGGTTTGGGTATTTAGCTAGGTTTGGGATTGGGTCAATTGGGTGGTAATGGGGGATAAAAATGAAATGATGAATGGAGAGTTTTAACAAGCTAACCAGCAAGCAAACTTGAGCAATTAATTATCAAATAAATGGGCTAAATTAATCCAAGAAAAAAATTTTCATAAGGAGACTAGTTGATCTAATTTTCAAGACCTGCAATGTATATCTAGTTCAAAATAAGGATTAGGATCTTCATGGCAAGAAAACCATCACTACTAGGGAAAGTTAACCTTCAAATGATCAGATCTAATAAAGCTTAGGAAGAGTTTTCCTATCGACAATGATGGCTAATTATTTGATGGAAGAAGGAGCTCTCATCACTCAAGGATTGAAGCCTAGAAGTCAAGATTGGCACTCTCTACTTTGAAACTCACCTTGGTCTTGATCCATGGCATGGAGACCTTCATCCTTGACCTAGGAACATGAGAGAACTTACAAAGAAATTTGGGATTAGACATAGAAGAAGAATTGGAGTTGGAATGGAAACAAAGAAAAAAAAGGAAGAAGAAGAAAGTGGCCGGCGACTTAAGACTTGGAGCTTGATCATAGATCCATCAATGGGAATCCCATCCTTTACTCTTTGCAAAAGCACTCTTCACTCTCAAACTCAAACTTAGAAAACTCTCATTCTCTCCTTGGATAAGGATCTATACACTCAAACTAGCTAGAAAACTTTCACTCCAAATAAGAACTCAAGAAAACCAGAACACAAGGAAACAATCATTTCATTAATTCAAATCATAGCATAAAATGAATACAATGAAAGCCTAGAGGCCCTATTTATAGGCTCCAATGCTAGGAATTTCATCAAAGGATGGACAAGAGGGGATAAAGATGGCTTAGTTGGCTCCAACAATTTTTAGGTAAGTGGTTTTAACTAAAAATAAATTATTGGTAAAAAGTTACAACCACTTTGACATGTGGCATCTAGAAGATCCTAATATGGCTTCCAAATGCTGATGTGGAGGCTTAGGTGTCATAAGTTATGGCATCCCACATGTCAAATATTGTTGGGGTTATGGATGGAATCTTTATGTTCCCCATAAAACTCTTGTTGTAGTGTAATTCCTTCTCCCCCAAGGTTATTTGATGAGTTGTTCCCCCATGTGCTTCAAATCTTGGCATAAATTGGGCTTGGGCTTGGTCTTGAAGAGGCTTGAATGGTTGGTCTTGGACTTGAAGAGGACACTCTCTATCATGCTTTGGGCTTGAGCCGAATGGGCTTCTTCCATGTGTTGGCTTATGAGCCAGATCATGCTTCAAGAAAATTTGGCTTATAAACATGCTTCAAGAAAATTAATGGGCTTCTTCCATGTGTTGGCTTATGAGCCAAATCATGCTTCAAAATAATTTGGCTTATGAACATGTTTCAAGAAACTTTATAACTTGCTTCAGAAACTTTATTGACTATAGCTGCAAAAACAAAGTGAGTTAATCAAAGTATATATTCTTATTATGGATGTCCCCATTAGGTGGTCAATTGGGTATTTAGCTGGTTTTGGGATTGGGTCAGTTGGGTGGTCAATTGGTTCATTTGGGCATTCATCTGGTTCATCTGGGTGGTCAATTAGGTAATAATCTAGTCACTAAAGGTCTTCATTAAAATCTCAAAATTGGATTCCATGGTTAGATTGGGTGGGGTTGAGACTACTAGTTGAGCTCTTAATCTAATGCAAACAATCAATCAAGGGATTATGATATAATCAAGCATACAAGGTTAACACATACTAGGGTTTGCTAGACCTAAAGCCAAAACCTAGTAAGTTAACTCAACTTATACTCAATACAACACCTAATCCTTCCATTAGCCAGGTAAGAGGTTGGGTGGTGGGAGGCTTTCCTTGCTTGTCATAGGGTCCTAATTAAAAGCCACCAGTCCACTTAAGGCATTTGCCTCTGAACCTCTAGCCTTTGACACTAGCTTTCAGTAATAGATGATAGGTTGGGTGCACTAGTTCTCTCACTAGACTCGGACCCGACCTATTGGTGTCCCTAGCTCTCTAGAGCATATCAAGTCTAATTAATTTTAATGAAGGCTTGGGTTCTGATGAGGATGGTTGTTTTGGATCCAAGATAGGTGATGAAATCTAGCCCTGGTCTAAGATAGTGAGAGTGCCCTTAAGATGAGTTTAATGATATGATGCACAATCGATGAACCTTAATGCAATCTAGTAACAAAACAGAGAATAATTTTTTTTTTTGATTTTTTTATGAGGTGGCAACTTAAATTTAAGTTGGTTAAGTTATCAAACAAAATTGGCTTGGGTTGGGAGGGGTTTTGTTGTTGATTAGGTTAGATTAAGTCAAGTATACAGAATTAGCAGAAATTAAAAATTTTTTATTCGATCTTTGATGCAGAGGTTAGCATAGATTTCAATGAAAAGAAATTATAAAAAATTTACAAAATAGAGATTGATGTGTGAGGATGCTTCCTACCAAATTTCATGAAAAAAAAAATGGTATGATGATGCAAAACCTAGGGTTTCTAACTGGGTGTAGAAAGATTTCTGGTTAGGGTTTCTAGGATGCTGATTTTTTTATAATTTTAGGTTTTGTAAAATCTGAAAAATATATCAGTAAAATAAAGGATTCAATAGATATGAAGTGATGCAAATTTCAAAGAAAAATAAAATACTTAAGATGGTGAAATAGATCAAGGTGTGGACTCCTAACACAAGATTTAGCAGTGCAAAAATCTCAAACAACAATTAGGGTTTGAATTATGAATTTTTTTGATGAACAGTTTAAATCTGAAAAACTCCAAAAAAATCACAAAAAATATAGCACAAAATAGAGACAAATTAACATGAAAATCAAAGAAAAATAAAATTTTTTGATGGGGGAAACAATCCTATGTTTTGACTGGTTATGCAGGACACAACATGCAGAAATCTAGACTATGATGCGAGAACATGCCCTAAACTGTGCTCTGATACCAAACTGATGCGGGATGACTTTAAGATTGCTAAATATGTAGAAAAAATAGTAAACTAATTTTTTTTAAATTTTTTTTATAATTGTAATTTGCAGGTTAAATTCTCAAAATCAAGTAAAGACTAGTAGGATGAATAGCAATGCAAAGAATCATCATAATCACAGGCATGCTCATGCAAAATAATAAAAGTCAGAACCAAAGAATTGAAAAATTCTTGGCTTAGGATAGCTAACGTTCAATCAAAATAGAAATTAAGAGTAGGAAAGTTATACCAGACAGAGATTGAAGAACTAGCCATTGAAGAGATCACTCAACACTCAAATTAGAGCCTGGATGATGAAGCTTTAGTTTCCTTAAAGAAGAAGGCTGATTTGGGCGGTTCTGAAGGAAAAGAAAGCCTCTTCTTGGGAGAGAAAACACCTCGAGGATCCTGCATGTGTCAGAGGTTAATCAAAGAAACAAACAAACAAAGAAAAGAAACTAGGGTTTTGAGGGAATCGGGATTAGGGTTAGAAGAGCTGGCAGCCTTGAGAAGCAGATGATCCTTGGCTTGTTGGGTGACTAGGGCTTCTTCTCCTTGGGTATGGCTGATGAAGACTTGGGTTTGGCAGCAAGGGTTGGCTAGGGCACACAAGAGCAACCACAAAACACAAGAACACCAACACAAGAATACAAAACAAGCTCGCAAGCTCAAAATTTTAGCAGGGTTTTATTTCATAAGATTGAAGTACTTACAAGAGGAAGAGGGGTGGGGTATTTATAAAGTTCTCATGACCTCTCCTTGTTAGGATTTCAGTCCTCTCCTAGTTAGGATAGGTTTACACACTTTGAATGGAAGAAAAACTATACAAGTAACCTAAAACTAAGAGTATACAAGTTGAATGAAACATAAACTTGTTTTCCTTCTTTCATTTGGACTCTTCCACCATGCTTGGACTTGGTCAACTCATGAAGGATGCCTTCTCTTGGCATATTGGGCTTCAAGGGGCAGCCAAGAAGGGTTAGGGCGCATGGGCTTGGGCCTCCTGGAAGCTGGGGCACCTAGGGTCCTGGGGCAAGCATATTCCTGGTATCCAAAGAGCATCTTGGTTCTTAAGTGCTTGGGATTTGCTCTTGGGCTTGGGATTTCAAGGCCTGGGGTGCTGGAATATCCTGGGAATCATGGAGTGCCTGGCATCTGGCATATTTTGGAGCATCTGGAGGGAATCTGGCATCTAGAATGGCATCAGGGCATCAGGAGAGTTTCTGGAGGGTATCTAGGGCTCTAGGGTGTCAAACAAGATCCCATAAGCTGATGTAAATGCCTCTGGCTCCTGGGTGAGGCCTGGTGGAACTCCAAAATAGGGTGACCTCCTCTCTTGTATAAAAATTAGACTCTCACTGGACTAATATTCAAGTATAGGACTCAATGACTGACTAGGGTTGGGACAAGTCAACTAGTCTCAACTTATTACATGACTCAATCTACTTTGTTACAAAATGGTGACACATGGCTAAGTAGACCAGATAGGACCCAGTAATCTGTGTCTAATCCTGGTGCCCCCATAGTTGCCTTGCCACCACCTCCGGGCTATGAGCTCGATTGATGAAGGCAGGCCTGATGGGTGGCCTGTGTTGTTGAAGAGGATGCTGAACTGTGAGTCACATGGTAGGTGGTGGGTTGCCCTGCCGCCGCTTCTAGGCTATGAGCTCGGCTGATGGAGGCGGGCCTGATGGGGGAACCAGCTTGTTGAAGTGGATGCTGAAATGTGAGTCATGCGATAGGTGGCGGGTTACCCTACCGTTGCCTCCGGGCTGTGAGCTTGGCTGAGGAAGACGGGCCTGATGGGGGGCCCACATTGTTAAAGATGATGTTGCCATGCTGTGAGTCTCGTGGTAGATGGTAGAGTTCCAAGAATCCCCAACTGCACCTTAGTGGGGACACCGAAGGCACCATAATAAGATAGAGGCTTTTCAACCCTCTGTAAATTGATCAATAATTTATGAGTCCATCTATAATAAGGGCTTAGCTCATCTGAGTCCATTTTAGTTGTTATTTGAGTATTTTGAGTTGTTATTTCAGTTCTATACTTGTCAGCTCATGTTGAGCTAGTTCAGTCTAATGCTAGTCAGCTCATGTTGAGCTAATTTTATTTTTTTGAGTCCTATTCAACCATATTGAAGACTTAAGACCACATCATACAAGTAAAGACCAAGTCCAATTAGATTGAAGACATGGAAGTTTAGCCCAAGTCCAACCCAGCTTGAAGATTTGAAGACCCCAAGAGGAAAATCAGAAACCCTGATTCCTTGTAGATGCCCTCCAGATGCCCAGATTTCCTTCCAGATGCCAAAATATATTCATAGACCAAGGCATCCATGATTTTAGAGGTCCATCTGCATCCTAGCCCAAAGAAATCAAGCCCATGCGCCAAGCCCAAGCCCTTAAGAAGCAAGATACCAGGGAATATTCCTGCTACCTGGCTACCAGGCCACCCCAGCTTCCAGAGGCCCAAACCCATGCACCCGGGCTCCTTTGGGCCGGCCCCTTGCTGCTCTTAGAAGCCAAACACATCCCCCTAGGTGTCCTTGGAGTGTTGGCCAAGTCAAGAGAAGTTTTAGGGATTTTTTCTACCTAATGTTTCCTTATTTTCTAGCTAGGGTTTGAGAGGGAAAAGGATTCTCATGTAAAGACTAATGTGCCCTTACTTGGAGCCCAAGGTTAATGGTCTATTTAAGGGACCCTAGCCTCTTGTATGAGGGGAGAATTTTTGATATGAATTAAAACCTTGAGTTCTTCTATTGAGTTGTGTGATACCCTGCTATGTGCATAAAGGGGTTTGTGAGAGTTTTTCTTCCCAGTGCTGCAATCATCTTCCTGCTGCCAACAAGCCTCTCAGATCCCTGGACGCCCACTCCAAAAGAAGCCTTCCCTTACTATTTTCCCTTTGTTTTTTTGTTCTTTTATGAGTTTTCTAACCCCTGACAGGTCGTTTGCAGGTCCCCGAGTACCTACGAATCCAACGACTCCAGCCAAGCCTCAATCGGATCACCGAGCAGAAAGCCGAGTATTCGCCGGTCTTTGGCTCGATTTTCCAGGCCGCATCCATCGAGGAATGAGAGACCCCTTCACTGTAATCTTCACAGACATTGTCAGGTACACCCCTCTACCTCCAGTAGTTTTATTGTAGGAGAACTTGCCCTAACCGAGGCTTCTCAGCCCCGGCGGTCCTTCTTTGCTACTTTTCTAGGTCCTAATCTGCATGCTGATCTTCAAAAATTCATACAAAATTCCCTACAAATAATTTTGATCTAAAATTTGGGAGTTAATCACCTAACTCAACATGTAAAATATACAAAAACAATTGCATGCATATTAGTCCCCCATCATTTGGTATCAGAGCTTAGATTAGGGCTTATTTTCTGTAATTTTTTAGTCCGTATATATCCTGTTATTTTAATTATTTCTCCTTGATAAAAACTCCAAAAGTTCTGAAATTTATTTTTCTGGATTCATCATAATTCACAGTAATTTTAAGAATTTTCACAGATTTTATTATGGCCTGTGAATTTTCTGCAAGGCAAAATACAGCATACAAATTTCCAGCTCTATTTTTTTTCAGCAAGACAAGTTGGAAGTTTTAGGGTTTTGTTTAGCATTTTTGCATATCTTTTAATTTTAGTATATTTTTTGCATATTAGGCCATAATTTGCAAGTTTTCTTCTATTTAAGAAAATACCAAAACAAAATTACATATTCTCCAAAAATACCAAAAAAAAAAAAAAAATCTAAACCCTAATTTGCATCATCATCTGCCTGCCATCATTGCATAATCAACTTTTAAGGGCACTCTTGCTATATCAGATGGGGGGAGGATTTGATCACCTCTCCTTAGTCCAAAACCACACCCCTTGCATTCAGTCCCAAGCCTTAACCTAAAATTAACTAGACTTAATTTGCCCTAGTGGGTTAGGGACACCAACTGGTCGAGTTCGGGCTAAGTGTTAGATCACTGTGTCAAGACTAACCTGTGTGTTCCTTGTGCTTGATGTCTAGAATGGTGGTTTAGGGATTCAATCCCAAAGGGCTTGTGTGCTGGTCCGCCTACCTGGCCAATCTCTGATTGGTATCTAGGATTGGCAATCAGGGACCTAACACTCCCCTTACACCTGCCTGGCTGAGTACAGGGTTACTATAGGCTAGTTTGCCACCCTGATTGAGCATCTAGTTTGGACTCTAGGTCTAGTCAGCTATAGTCGGTCTGATCGAGTCTTGCATGAGCACTAGATCAGGAGTTTCATATCACCCACCTCCTTCACAAATGTCTGAACCCATGAAAAATTTACAAGCCCAAATAAAAGCCCTAGTTGATCAAATGGCCCAGATGGCTACCCAGATAACTACCCAGGTGACTACCCAGATGACCCAGTTAACTCAGTCTCGTATTCAAACCAATGATAGAATTGACCATCTTGCCAATAGGTTTGATCAGTTAAAAGTCCGGGTAGGGACCCCAAAAAAAACCCATGGGTCACAGTCTGAGCCAGATCCTGATTCCCCTCAACCTAGGAGGATCCCAAACCCTGATCTATACCATGAGGTCGAACCTAGGAGAGCCCCTTATCCTGACCCGTACTACAATCCTCAACCTAGGAGGATCCCAAATCCTGATCCATACCTTGAGGCTGCACCTAGGAGAGCCCATCGTCATGACCCAATCCCTAAGGTTAGCCCTAGAAGACCCAATCAGGATTTTATAGACCAGGAAGATAGATCCTATTTACCCTCTCCCTATAAGCCTAATATACCCACAACCTATAGATCTTATGACTCCAAATCCTATGAACCTAGAACCTATGAATCCATAACCTATGAACCTAGATCCTATGACTCTAGATCCCATGATCATAGATCCTATGCACCCACACCCTATGAGCCTAGTAGACCCAACACCCAATATTCTGACCCATATAGGGAGTCCAATCCTAGGAGAACCCAATATTCTGACCCATATAGGGAGTCCAACCCTAGGAGAACCCAGTATTCTGACCCATATAGGGATTCCAACCCTAGGAGGACCCAATATCCTGACCCATATAGAGAGCCCAACCTTAGGAGGACCCCATACCATGATCCATCCTTAGAACCTGACCATAGAGCTGACCCAAAATCCTATGACCCCAGATCCTATAATCCCATGACCCATAGATCTGCACCCTTGTCCTATGAGCCCAGAGAGCCCATAACCCCTAGGTATCAATCTAGTACTAGTCATGCTTCCCCTAGTCAATTTGAACCCCAAAGGATTAGTACCCCTAAATATGAGCCCAGTAGTGAGCCACTACCCCTTAGGCAAGCTGAACCTACTAGGATTAGTGTCCATAATTAGAAACCAGGACCTAGCCAATTTTTCCCTAGCCGACCTTCTCCAACCATTCCTGAGATTGACAAGGCTTACATTAACGTGGAAGTGTATGAAGCTGATGCGAGCCTAGTGGGTGAGTATGAGGGAGAAGAGGAGACACCTTTAGATGACCTAGAATTAGCTGACCCAATAGATACCCAGGTAGAAGCCAACCTAGAGGTAGTTGACCTTGACCACATCTAACCTAAAGCTATAGTGGAAGAACAAATAGAGGAAGAGAACCTAGGTACTGCTGCTAGAGCCTTACCTGAGGAAATCATAGAGGAGAGCCAAATTATAGAGTCTAGTCCTAAAATACAAGAACCAGAAGAATTTATTAAGGATTTGATCTCTTTGAATCAGTACCCTTAGGATGAGCCTCATCCTAAAGTTCCCATTAAGGACCTCTTCCCTAAGATTAGTAACCCATCCTTCCTGGTGGGGACACCGGAGGCACCAGAATAAGATAGAGGCTTTTCAATCCTCTATGAATTGATCAATAATTTATGAGTCCATCTGTAATAAGGGCTTAGCTCATCTGAGTCCATTTTAGTTGTTATTTGAGTATTTTGAGTTGTTATTTCAATTCTGTACTTGTTAGCTCATGTTGAGCTAGTTCAGTCCAATGCTAGTCAGCTCATGTTGAGCTAATTTTACTTTTTTGAGTCCTGTCCAAGCATACTGAAAACTCAAGACTATATCATACAAGTGAAGACCAAGTCCAACTAGATTGAAGACATGAAAGTATAGCCCATGTCCAACCCAGCTTGAAGATTTGAAGACCCCAGGAGGAAAATTCAGAAAAACCCTGATTTCTTGTAGATGCCCTCCAGATGCCCAGATTCCCTTCCAGATGCCAAAGTATATTCATAAATAAGGGCATCCATGATTCCAGAGGTCCATCTGCATCCTAGCCCAAAGAAATCAAGCCCAGGTGCCAAGCCCAAGCCCCTAAGAAGCAAGATACCAGGGAATATTCCTGCTACCTGGCTACCAGGCCACCCCAGCTTCCAGAGGCCCAAACCCATGCACCCGGGCCCCTTTGGGCCGGCCCCTTGCTGCTCCTAGAAGCCAAACACGCCCCCCTAGGCATCCTTGGAGTCTTGACCAAGTCAAGAAAACTTTTAGAGATTTTTCTACCTAATATTTCTTTATTTTCTAGCTAGGGTTTGAGAGGGAAAAGGATTCTTATGTAAAGACTTATGTACCCTTACTTGGAGCCCAAGGTTAAGGGTCTATTTAAGGGACCCTAGCCTCTTGTATGAAAAGAATTTTGATGAATGAAAACCTTGAGTTCTTCTATTGAGTTGTGTGATACCCTGCTGTGTGTATAAAGGGGTTTGCGAGAGTTCTTCTTCCCAGTGCTGTAATCATCTTCCTCCTGCCAACAAGCATCTCAGATCCCTGGATGCCCACTCCAAAAGAAGCCTTCCATTGCTATTTTTTCTTTGTTTTCTTGTTCCTTTGTGAGTTTTCTAACCCCTGACAGGTCGTTTGTAGGTCCCCGAGTTCTTACGAATCCAACGACTCCAGCCAAGCCTCAATCGGATCACCGAGCAGAAAGCTGGGTATCCGCGGGTCTTTGGCTCGATTTTCCAGGCCGCATCCTTCGAGGAACGAGAGACCCCTTCACTGCGATCTTCATAGACGTTGTCAAGTACACCCCTCTACCTCCAGTAGTTTTATTGCAGGAGAACTTGCCCTAACCGAGGCTTCTCAGCCCCGGTGGTCCTTCTTTGCTACTTTTCTAGGTCCTAATCTGCATGCTGATCTTCAAAAGTTCATACAAAATTCCCTACAAATAATTTTGATTCTAAATTCAGGAATTAATCACCTAACTCAACATTTAAAACATACAAAAAAAATTGCATGCATATTAGTTCCCCATCATTTGGTATCAGAGCTTAGATTAGGGCTTGTTTTCTATAATTTTTCAGTCCGTATATGCTCTATTTTTTAAATTATTTCTCCATATTAAAAACTCTAAAAAAATTTAAATTTATTTTGTTGGATTCACTATAATTCACAGTAATTTTCATAATTTTTTCAGATTTTATTATGGCCTGTGAAGTTTCTAAAAGCCGACATACAACCTACAAATTTTTGGCTCTGTTTTTTTTCAGCAAGACAAGTTTGGAAGTTTTAGGGTTTTATCTAGCATTTTTTGCATATCTTTTAATTTTAGTATATTTCTTGCATATTAGGCCATAATTTTCAAGTGTTATTCTATTTAAGAAATTACAAAAAAAAATACATATTCTCCAAAAATACCAAAAACATCAAAACCCTAATTTGCATCCTCATCTGCCTGCCATCATTGCATAATTTACTTTTAAGGGCACTCTTGCTATATCAGATGGGGGGAGGATTTGATCACCTCTCCTTAGCCCAAAACCACATCCCTTGCATTCGGTCCCAAGCCTTAACCTAAAATTAACTAGACTTAATTTGCCCTAGTGGGCTAGGGACACCAACTGGTCGGGTCCGAGCTAGTGTTAGATCACTGTGTCAAGTTAACCTGTGTGTGCCTTGTGCTCAGTGTCTAGAACGGTGGTTTAGGGATTCAATCCTGAAGGGCTTGTGTGCTGGTCCGCCTACCTGGCCAATCTCTGATTGGTGTCTAGGATTGGCAATCAGGGACCTAACACTCCCCTTACACCTGCCTGGCTGAGTACAGGGTTACTATAGGCTAGTTTGCCATCCTGATTGAGCATCTTGTTTGGACTCTAGGTCTAGTCAGCTATAGTCGGTCTGATCGAGTCTTGTATGAGCACTAGATCAGGAGTTTCATATCACCCACCTCCTTCACAAATGTCTGAACCCATGGAAAACTTACAAGCCCAAATAAAAGCCCTAGCTGATCAAATGTCCTAGATGGCTACCCAGATGACTACCCAGTTAACTCAGTCTGCTAACCAAACCAACAATAGAATTGACCATCTTGCCAATAGGTTTGACCAGTTAGAAGGCCGTGTAGAGACCATACAAAGAACCCATGGGTCACAGTCTGAGCCAGATCCAAATTCCCCTCAACCTAGGAGGACCCCAAACCCTGATCCATACCGAGAGGTTGAACCTAGGAGAGCCCCTCAGCCTGACCCATACAATAATACTGAACCTAGAAGAACCCCTTACCATGACCCTTATTATGATACTGAACCTAGAAGAACCCCTTACCATGACCCTTATTATGATACTGAACCCAGGAAAATCCAATACTCTGACCCATATAGGGAGTCCAATCCTAGGAGAACCCAATACTCTGATCCATATAGGGAGTCCAACCTTAGGAGAACCCAATATCCTGACCCATATAGGGAGCCCAACCTTAGGAGGACTCCATACCATGATCCATCCTTAGAACCTGACCATAGAGCTGACCCAAAATCCTATGACCCCAGATCCTATAATCCCCTGACCCATAGATCTGCACCCTTGTCCTATGAGCCTAGGGAGCCCATAACCCCTAGGTATCAATCTAGTACTAGTCATGCTTCCCCTAGTTAACTTGAATCCCATAGGATTAGTACCCCTAAATATGATCCCAGTAGTGAGCCACTACCCCTTAGGCAACCTGAACCTACTAGGATTAGTGTCCATAATCAGAAACTAGGACTTAGCCAATTTTCCCCTAGCCGGCCTTCTTCAACTATTCCTGAGATTGATAACGCTTACATTAACGCGGAAGTGTATGAAGCTGATGCGAGCCTAGTGGATGAGTATGAAGGAGAAGAGGAGACACCTTTAGTAGACCTAGAATTAGCTGACCCAGTAGATACCCAGGTAGAAAGCAACCCAGAGCTAGTTGACCTTGACCACATTCAACCTAAAGCTATAATGGAAGAACAAATAGAGGAAGAGAACCTAGGTACTGCTGCTAGAGCCTTACCTGAGGAAACCATAGAGGAGGGCCAAATTATAGAGTATAGTCCAAAAATACAAGAGCCAGAAGAATTTATTAAGGACCTGATCTCTTTGAATCAATACCTTCAAGATGAGTCCCCTCCTATAATTCCCATTATGGACCTCTTCCCTGAAATTGGTGACCCATCCTTCCATTATGCAAACCCTGTAGATATCGCTCAACCTCGTAAGGTTAACCTCATTAGTCTAGGATTAGTCCCTGACATGCCTTCTTATATCGAACTTTATCCAACTAACCTTGAACATTTTTCTCTACCCTACCAAACTAATTCTGAACCCACTTCCTATTTTCTGCCCTTTCCTAACACCTCCAGCATTTCTAGGATTATTAGATTGCATTGAACTGAGATTAGCATACTGCATGCATTCATTACGCATGTTAGGTTTGCATTATACTTCTGGCATACCCTCTAGCATTTGCTTGGAGTCCATTGTAAATACTCTTGTGCACACCACACTAGGGTCAGACCTAGATAGTCTATAGTCTCTTAGGTTTAGGCCCATAAAAGTCTAATAAATTTCCTTCGATTGGAATGCAAAGTCGAGTGTATTAGGTGTTCGTTTGAGTCCTTTGCATCATTTTGTTAGGAGTCTGCATGTGCCCAGCATGTTCACCACCTATACTAATTTTAAACAAACTGGCTAATTCCCGAAGATGGATGAAAGAATTTGATGTAGTGGATTCTATCTTGATTAGGCTTAGGCCTAAAAGAAGCTTCATGCTCGTAGAGCCGGACCTTTTAAAGTGATAGAGAAGGTTGGATCAAATGCCTAGGTGTTAGACTTGCCTTCGGATTTGGGCATTAGTTCTACCTTCAATATTACAGACCTGATTGAGTATAGGGAACCGGCAGCGCTACCTAGTAAGGCCTTTGGACCTATTCCTTTTCATTATGAGTGACCCTAACCTAGAGTGCCCACAAACAAATTTGGCCTGAGAGAGGAGAACGGATCGAGCGTATCCTGGACGATCAAGCCATCACGACCCAGGGCCATGACTATCAACGCTTCCTGGTCCGATGGCAAGGCCGGCCAGAGTCGGACGATTCATGAATTTCTCGAGAGGACTTGCAACGCCTCAACCCAGACCTTCTCGAGAGATATGTGAGTCAGTCTGACCTTCACTCGACAGGGTCGAGTTCCTCCTACCCCGGGATAATTGGTGGGGACACCGGAGGCACCAGAATAAGATAGAGGCTTTTCAATCCTCTGTGAATTGATCAATAATTTATGAGTCCATCTGTAATAAGGGCTTAGCTCATCTGAGTCCATTTTAGTTGTTATTTGAGTATTTTGAGTTGTTATTTCAGTTCTGTACTTGTCAGCTCTTGTTGAGCTAGTTCAGTCCAATGCTAGTCAGCTCATGTTGAGCTAAGTGTCTAGAACGGTGGTTTAGGGATTCAATACTGAAGGGCTTGTGTGCTGGTCCACCTACCTGGCCAATCTCTGATTGGTATCTAGGATTGGCAATCAGGGACCTAACACTCCCCTTACACCTGCCTGGCTGAGTACAGGATTACTATAGGCTAGTTTACCACCCTGATTGAGCATCTAGTTTGGACTCTAGGTCTAGTCAGCTATAGTCGGTCTGATCGAGTCTTGTATGAGCACTAGATCAGAAGTTTCATATCACCCACCTCCTTCACAAATATCTGAACCCATGGAAAACTTACAAGCCCAAATAAAAGCCCTAGCTGATCAAATGGCCCAGATGGCTACCCAGATGACTACCCAGTTAACTCAGTCTGCTAACCAAACCAACAATAGAATTGACCATCTTGCCAATAGGTTTGACCAGTTGAAGGCCGTGTAGAGACCATACAAAGAACCCATGGGTCACAGTCTGAGCCAAATCCAAATTCCCCTCAACCTAGGAGGATCCCAAACCCTGATCCATACCGAGAGGTTGAACCTAGGAGAGCCCCTCAGCCTGACCCATACAATAATACTGAACCTAGAAGAACCCCTTACCATGACCCTTATTATGATACTGAACCTAGAAGAACCCCTTACCATGACCCTTATTATGATACTGAACCTAGAAGAACCCCTTACCATGACCCTTATTATGATACTGAACCCAGGAAAACCCAATACTCTGACCCATATAGGGAGTCCAATCCTAGGAGAACCCAATACTCTGATCCATATAGGGAGTCCAACCCTAGGAGAACCCAATATCCTGACCCATATAGGGAGCCCAACCTTAGGAGGACTCCATACCATGATCCATCCTTAGAACCTGACCATAGAGCTGACCCAAAATCCTATGACCCCAGATCCTATAATCCCCTGACCCATAGATCTGCACCCTTGTCCTATGAGCCTAGGGAGCCCATAACCCCTAGGTATCAATCTAGTACTAGTCATGTTTCTCCTAGTCAACTTGAACCTCATAGGATTAGTACCCCTAAATATGAGCCCAGTAGTGAGCCACTACCCCTTAGGCAACCTGAACCTACTAGGATTAGTGTCCATAATCAGAAACTAGGACTTAGCCAATTTTCCCCTAGCTGACCTTCTCCAACTATTCCTGAGATTGACAAGGCTTACATTAATGCAAAAGTGTATGAAGCTGATGCGAGCCTAGTGGATGAGTATGAAGGAGAAGAGGAGACACCTTTAGTAGACCTAGAATTAGCTGACCCAGTAGATACCCAGGTAGAAACCAATCCAGAACTAGTTGACCTTGACCACATTCAACCTAAAGCTATAATGGAAAAACAAATAGAGGAAGAGAACCTAGGTACTGCTGCTTGAGCCTTACCTGAGGAAACCATAGAGGAGGGCCAAATTATAGAGTCTAGTCCAAAAATACAAGAGCCAGAAGAATTTATTAAGGACCTGATCTCTTTGAATCAATACCTTCAAGATGGGTACCCTCCTATAATTCCCATTAAGGACCTCTTCCCCGAAATTGGTGACCCATCCTTCCATTATGCAAATCCTGTAGATATAGCTCAACCTCGTAAGGTTAACCTCATTAGTCTAGGATTAGTCCCTGACATGCCTTCTTATATCGAACTTTATCCAACTAACCTTGAACATTTTTCTCTACCCTACCAAACTAATTTTGAACCCACTTCCTATTTTCTGCCATTTCCTAACACCTCCAGCATTTCTAGGATTATTAGATTGCATTTAACTGAGATTAGCATACTGCATGCATTCATTACGCATGTTAGGTTTGCATTATACTTCTGGCATACCCTCTGGCATTTGCTTGGAGTCCATTGTAAATACTCTTGTGCACACCACACTAGGGTCAGACCTAGATAGTCTATAGTCTCTTAGGTTTAGGCCCATAAAAGTCTAATAAATTTCCTTCAATAGGAATGCAAAGTCGAGTCTGTTAGGTGTCAGTATGAGTCCTTTGCATCATTTGTTAGGAGTCAGCATGTGCCCAGCATGTTCACCACCTATACTAATTTTAAACAAACTGGCTAATTCCCGAAGATGGATCAAAGAATTTGATGTAGTGGATTCTATCTTGGTTAGGCTTAGGCCTAAAAGAAGCTTCATGCTCGCAGAGCCGGACCTTTGAAAGTGATAGAAAAGATTGGATCAAATGCCTAGGTGTTAGACTTGCCTTCGGATTTGGGCATTAGTTGTACCTTCAATATTACAGACCTGGTTGAGTATAGGGAACCGGCAGCGATACCTAGTGAGGCCTTTGGACCTATTCCTTTTCATTGTGAGTGACCCTAACCTAGAGTGTCCACAAATAAATTTGGCCTGAGAGAGGAGAACGGATCGAGCATATCCTGGATGATCAAGCCATCACGAGCCAGGGCCATGACTATCAACGCTTCCTGGTCCGATGGCAAGGCCGGCTAGAGTCGGACGATTCGTGGATTTCTCGAGAGGACTTGCAATGCCTCAACCCAGACCTTCTCAAGAGATATATGAGCCAGTCTGACCTTCACTCGACAGGGTCGAGTTTTTCTTACCCCGGGAGAATTAGTGGGGACACCGAAGGCACCAGAATAAGATAGAGGCTTTTCAACCCTCTGTAAATTGATCAATAATTTATGAGTCCATCTGTAATAAGGGCTTAGCTCATCTGAGTCCATTTTAGTTGTTATTTGAATATTTTGAGTTGTTATTTCAGTTCTGTACTTGTCAGCTCATGTTGAGCTAGTTCAGTCCAATGCTAGTCAGCTCATGTTGAGCTAATTTTATTTTTTTTAGTCCTGTCCAAGCATACTGAAGACTCAAGACTATATCATACAAGTGAAGACCAAGTCTAACTAGATTGAAGACATGGAAGTATAGCCCAAGTCCAATCCAGCTTGAAGATTTGAAGATCCCAGGAGGAAAATTCAGAAAAACCATGATTTCTTGCAGAAGCCCTCCAGATGTCCAGATTCCCTTCCAGATGCCAAAGTATATTCATAAATAAGGGCATCCATGATTCCAGAGGTCCATCTGCATCCTAGCCCAAAGAAATCAAGCCCAGGTGCCAAGCCCAAGCCCCTAAGAAGCAAGATACCAAGGAATATTCCTGCTACCTGGCCACCCCAGCTTCCAAAGGCCCAAACCCATGCACCCGGGCCCCTTTGGGCCGGCCCCTTGCTGCTCCTAGAAGCCCAACACGCCCCCCTAGGCATCCTTGGAGTCTTGACCAAGTCAAAAAAATTTTAAGGGATTTTTCTACCTAATATTTCTTTATTTTCTAGCTAGGGTTTGAGAGGGAAAAGGATTCTTATGTAAAGACTTATGTACCCTTACTTGGAGCCCAAGGTTAAGGATCTATTTAAGGGACCCTAGCCTCTTGTATGAAAAGAATTTTGATGAATGAAAACCTTGAGTTCTTCTATTGAGTTGTGTGATACCCTGCTATGTGCATAAAGGGGTTTGCGAGAGTTCTTCTTCCCAGTGCTGCAATCATCTTCCTGCTGCCAACAAGCATCTCAGATCCCTGGATGCCCACTCCAAAAGAAGCCTTCCATTGCTATTTTTTCTTTGTTTTCTTGTTCCTTTGTGAGTTTTCTAACCCCTGACAGGTTGTTTGTAGGTCCCCAAGTTTCTACGAATCCAACGACTCCAGCCAAGCCTCAATCGGATTACCGAGCAGAAAGCCGGGTATCCGTGGGTCTTTGGCTCGGTTTTCCAGGTCGCATCTGTCGAGGAACGAGAGACCCCTTCACTACGATCTTCATAGACATTGTCAGGTACACCCCTCTACCTCCAGTAGTTTTATTGCAGGAGAACTTGCCTTAACCGAGGCTTCTCAGCCCTGGCGGTCCTTCTTTGCTACTTTTCTTGGTCCTAATCGGCATGCTGATCTTCAAAAATTCATACAAAATTCCCTACAAATAATTTTGATCTGAAATTCAGGAATTAATCACCTAACTCAACATGTAAAACATACAAAAAAAATGGCATGCATATTAGTTCCCCATCACTTCCATTATGCAAACCCCATAGATATACCGCAACCTCGTAAGGTTAGCCTCATTAGTCTAGGATTAGTCCTTGACATGCCTTCTTTTATCGAACTTTATCCAACTAACCTTGAACCTTTTTCCCTACCCTACCAAACTACTTCTGAACCCACTTCCTATTTTCTGCCCTTTCCTGACACCTCCAGCATTTCTAGGATCATTAGATTGCATTTAGTTGAGATTAGCATACTGCATGCATTCATCATGCATGTTAGGTTTGCATCTTACTTCTGGCATACTCTTTGGAATTTGCTAGGAGTTCACTATAAATTTTCATGTGCATGTCAAGCTAGGATCAAACCTAGAGAACCTATAATCTATTAGGTTTAGATCCAAAGAGTTCAATAAAATTTCCTTCGATAGGAATGCATAGTCGAGTCTGTTAGGTGTCAGTATGAGTCCTTTGCATCATTTGTTAGGAGTCAGCATGTGCCCAGCATGTTCACCACCTATACTAATTTTAAACAAACTGGCTAATTCCCGAAGATGGATCAAAGAATTTGATGTAGTGGATTCTATCTTGGTTAGGCTTAGGCCTAAAAGAAGCTTCATGCTCGCAGAGCCGGACCTTTGAAAGTGATAGAAAAGATTGGATCAAATGCCTAGGTGTTAGACTTGCCTTCGGATTTGGGCATTAGTTGTACCTTCAATATTACAGACCTGGTTGAGTATAGGGAACCGGCAGCGATACCTAGTGAGGCCTTTGGACCTATTCCTTTTCATTGTGAGTGACCCTAACCTAGAGTGTCCATAAATAAATTTGGCCTGAGAGAGGAGAACGGATCGAGCATATCCTGGATGATCAAGCCATCACGAGCCAGGGCCATGACTATAAATGCTTCCTGGTCTGATGGCAAGGCCGGCTAGAGTCGGACGATTCGTGGATTTCTCGAGAGGACTTGCAATGCCTCAACCCAGACCTTCTCAAGAGATATATGAGCCAGTCTGACCTTCACTCGACAGGGTCGAGTTCCTCTTACCCCGGGAGAATTAGTGGGGACACCGAAGGCACCAGAATAAGATAGAGGCTTTTCAACCCTCTGTAAATTGATCAATAATTTATGAGTCCATCTGTAATAAGGGCTTAGCTCATCTGAGTCCATTTTAGTTGTTATTTGAATATTTTGAGTTGTTATTTCAGTTCTGTACTTGTCAGCTCATGTTGAGCTAGTTCAGTCCAATGCTAGTCGGCTCATGTTGAGCTAATATTATTTTTTTGAGTCCTATTCAACCATATTGAAGACTCAAGACCACATCATACAAGTAAAGACCAAGTCCAATCAGATTGAAGACATGGAAGTTTAGCCCAAGTCCAACCCAGCTTGAAGATTTGAAGACCCAAGGAGGAAAATCAGAAACCCTGATTCCTTGCAGATGCCCTCCAGATGCCCAGATTTCCTTCCAGATGCCAAAATATATTCATAGACCAAGTCATCCATGATTTTAGAGGTCCATCTGTATCCTAGCCCAAAGAAATCAAGCCCAGGTGCCAAGCCCAAGCCCCTAAGAAGCAAGATACCAGGGAATATTCCTGCTACCTGGCTACCATGCCACCCCAGCTTCCAGAGGCCCAAACCCATGCACCCGGGCCCCTTTGGGCCGGCCCCTTGCTGCTCTTAGAAGCCCAACATGTCCCCCTAGGTGTCCTTGGAGTGTTGGCTAAGTTAAGAGAAATTTTAGGAATTTTTTCTACCTAATGTTTCCTTATTTTCTAGCTAGGGTTTGAGAGGGAAAAGGATTCTCATGTAAAGACTAATGTGCCCTTACTTGGAGCCCAAGGTTAAGGATCTATTTAAGGGACCCTAGCCTCTTGTATGAAGGGAGAATTTTTGATATGAATTAAAACCTTGAGTTCTTCTATTGAGTTGTGTGATACCCTACTGTGTGCATAAAGGGGTTTGTGAGTGTTTTTCTTTCCAGTGCTGCAATCATCTTCCTGCTGCCAACAAGCCTCTCAGATCCCTGGATGCCCACTCTAAAAGAAGCCTTTCCTTGCTATTTTCCCTTTGTTTTCTTGTTCCTTTATGAGTTTTCTAACCCCTGACAGGTCGTTTGCAGGTCTCCGAGTTCCTACGAATCCAATGACTCCAGCCAAGCCTCAATCGGATCACCGAGCAAAAAGCCGGGTATCCGCGGGTCTTTGGCTCTGTTTTCCAGGCCGCATCCATCGAGGAACGAGAGACCCCTTCGCTGTGATCTTCACAGACCTTGTCAGGTACACCCCTCTACCTCCAGTAGTTTTATTGTAGGAGAACTTGACCTAACCGAGGCTTCTCAGTCCCGGCGGTCCTTCTTTGCTACTTTTCTAGGTCCTAATCTGCATGCTGATCTTCAAAAATTCATACAAAATTTCCTACAAATAATTTTGATCTAAAATTCGGGAATTAATCACCTAACTCAACATGTAAAATATACAAAAAGAATTGCATGCATATTAGTCCCCCATCACACCTCAAGACTGTGAGCAGTGCGACTGAGCACGGGTCTGTCGAAAGGACCCAGCTTGGAGATTACCTAGCTGTGGGCTTGATGGTGGGTTCCGCATTGTTGATGAGGATGTCGAACTATGAGTCATGATAACTACATTAAGCATAAATATAAAAGTATTAATTTAATATTAAAATATCATTATTCTTTCAAAATTTATACTTTTATATGTCATTTATAGGAAAGAACATTGCCAACATGGAGAGCCCGATTTTAGAAGTCCAACGGTGTGAACGGCACTCAAATCGGACTCAAAACGGGTCCAAAATAAATTTTTAAAGAATTAACTAAGAGTTTGCATGAAGTTTAAAGCAGCCGACCGGCCGCTCGGTCCACCGAACGACCCATGGGCCATGATCTGCCATTGACACGGTCCATGAAAGCAGAGCCATGGACCGCCATGCCCCAATGATGCCGAGACTCGCCGGAGAGCCGCCCCCACCGCCGAGGAGTTCGTCGGCACGCTCACCGCCGGCCGGAGAAGTCCTAGTGGCCAAAAAGACGCCTCCGAAATGGGCTGTTCACCGTGATTTGTTCCTCTTGGCCGAACCTCATCGAAACCACCATCTTCCATTGCCGAACCGCCTACCCAGTCCACCACCGGCCGGAGATGACGGTGGAGTGCTCTTCCTTGCCGTCGGGAGGGTCTTCACAGTGAGTTGCAGCCGATGATCTCTTTCGGTCTGAATTTCTTTTGGATTGAACCAGTGTACTGGGTTGGGCCAAACCGGGAAGAAGAATCTGGAGCACCACCGGATGAGCTGGAGATTGATGGAGCGTCTTCGTTGCAACCATGGAGCGGCTTCGTTGCAACTGTGGAGCGGCTTCATTGCAACCGTGGAGCGGTGTTCGTTGCTCTGTTGAGTTCATTGGAACCGTGGAGCGGGTTGGTCGGATCGATGGAGCGGCTTTGGAGCAGGGAGAGCCTATAAAAAGGGGTTCAGGGGAGCTAGAGAGGGAGATTCGATCATCTGGTCATTTATGTTTTTTTTCTTCTCCATCACAGAGTCTGCGAGTTCCATTCTTCCCCTATGTTCTTCTCCGTGCTTCTTCTTCTCCATCACAGAGAGCAGTGAGCCTTTTTCTTCTCCATTCCACAGAGAGCAGTGAGCTTTCTTCCCACCATTCCAGCTTAGTTGTAGAGGTCGACCCCATTCCAGAGTACAATCCATCTCTTCGTTCTCCCAAACTCTCGGCTCAGTCATAGTCTAGCCACAGACCGGATCCATCTGTTCTTCCCTGTAGTTCCTTTAGTTTTCTGCTATTCCACATATCCCAGCCTTATTCCCACTATTCCATCACTATTCCAAGCTTATCCCAATCCTATTCCAGCAACCCTATTCTCCACCGGTCAGCGCCATCTTCAACTTTTGAGCATGCATAAGTCACTGGAGGCCGGAACTTCACTTGGGAAAAGAGGGTTTTTATTTTTGGTTGTATTACTTTGATGTACTCCCTCTTACATGAAATAAAAGTGTCTTTTGATTAATCTTGTTCTTTTGCTTTTGAATCAGATGCATTGTTAGGGCAAAGCTTTGGAGGTAAGTCAAGTGAAATTACTCATGACTAATCTATTCCCAAGTGGGTACAGGTTGTGCTCTCGTGAGATAGATCATATCTAGGTTATTTCACTAGCATTTAGATCAATCTATTTCCAAAAAGGGATGGGCCGTGATTCATGGATACGGGCCATGCTCTCACTTGGATAGATCATTTCTTGAGTTACCTTTACTGCTAATTACTTGTTAATCTTCTTTTTAGTTTTAAGATTTCAATTTCTGTTGCACATTTATTGTTTTCAAAGTAATCAAGAAAGTCCTTGTGGATTCGACCCTTGCTCCTGCTATCCTATTCTAGAATAGTAGTTTTAAGGTAATTAAATCGATGCATTGCGATGTGCATCAGATTTTTGGTGCCATTGCCAGAGACTTTTGGCATTATTTTGAAAATTTCAAAAATTTAAAAAAAAAATCAAATTTCAAAAATTCAGAAAAAAATTTCAAATTTCAAAAATTTCAAAATTTTTGTTTTTTTTGTTCTATTTGATCTTCTGTTTAGAATTACTTAGGTAAACTTACTTTCCTGCAAAATCAAAAAGAAAAAAAAAATCATAATTCATTTGGGAATTAGATACTTAACCATCAAAATTAAAAAGAAAAGTAATTAGTTTAGTTTAATTTTGTTTGATAATTTCAAGATATGGATACCTTGCTTATTGCATCCATTTCATTTCTCCATAATTCATCTTAAGGGCACTTACCTCATTAATCAGATAAGGTGGGGATTTCATTACCCTTCCTTGGCCCACAAATCATTTTCCATTATTTGCATTCACCTAAGCCTTTAACCTTAAAATCAATTAGACACTAGCCCTAAGGAATTCGAGCTCAATAGGACAAGGGAACCCTAGAGTTATACCGAGTTCAGGTCAGTTAACTACTTGGTATCTAAGAAAAGTGGTTCAGGGATAAGAGCCCGAAGGGAGGTGCGTTGGTTCCGCTTACCTGGCCAATTTTTAATTGGTGTCTAAGGCAAGCGATAAGAGAACCTTCACCAACCTTACACATACCTGGCCAAGTTAGTTGGGTGATTTTGGACTTGGAGTGCTCAAAGATGACCTTGGAACAGTTAGGAGTTGTCTAGGTCTAAGCTAACCCTAGGATAGAGTTGTGTAAATTGTTTGTGTAAATTATGTAAAAAAAAAAAGATAAAAAGAAAAAAAAAATTCATCTAGTTCTAGGACTCTCTTAGGAGTTTTTCCTTTAGATCTTTTCTTTCCTTCCCCCTTCTCTTTTTTAAAAATAATAATAAAAAAATAATAAAATACCCAACCATGTACCAATTTCCTGAGTCTAGGTACGACCAAATTTATCAAGATCAAACTTATAACTCATATGACCAGGAGAAAATTTTGATGCTTATAACCCTGGTTGGGGGGCTCAATTAGATTTTTCGTGGCAACCACACCTAATAGTTGCCCCGGTACCCCAGTTAGATTTTTCATGGCAACCACACCCAGTAGTTTTCCCGGTATCCCAAAGACCTTCGTTTGCATATGCTTCTTATCACGATCTATCCTATTCAGATTATCAACCTTCTCCTAGTCCTTATAGCTTATCTTTTCAAGATGAGCTTTTACAAGCACTAGACCGATTTGAAATTAGTCAGAACCTACTTAAGATTAGTCAGAACTCATTTCTTCCTCAGACTAACCTAGAAGCCGATAGATTTGCCCCACATCAACAATCGATCATGCCTCTGCAGCAATCTATCGAGGAGCTTAATGTTTATGATTCGATTGAGACAGAAAAACCAAATTGGTGGGATGAACTACTTCCATCATCATCTTACTCACCAATGACTTCCTTTGATGATATGATAGAATTTATTGAGGCATCCCAGGAATTACAATAGAATAACATAGTAGGGGAAGCCATACCTCCTAGTTATCCCGAGAACTCATTAGATCCATTTACAGCTCAGTGTGAGGTAGATGATTTCAATGAAGATAAAGATATCATAGGGAGGGATGATCCACTTTTCAAACCTACCCCACTTTTGACGGAACAAGTTGAGCCAATACCTAGCCCCCCAATAGCTCCTCCATTAGAATCACTACCAGATTATTTAGAATTGACATCGCTTCCTGTCACACCTATTGACACCCTACCAGTGATATCTAATCAGGAAGACCTAATAGTTGGTGATCTAAAGATGAATAGACAAGCTGTTAGATGGGATGTGTATGACCTGAGGGATAATGATCTTAAGATGTTTGTGACTGATTCTTCTATGTTTGGCATTACTTTTGAAGATCGCCTCCAAAATCCATCTTTTATTTTGAAACGATGTATGGAGACAGACTTACAATTAACCCTGATAAAGTACCATCAGGAAGGGATGATATCAAGACATACCATACCCGAGAATGGGATTAGGGCAGACCTTTATGGTGATCGACAAATTTTTAAGCCCCCACCTCCACTCTCGGCCTAAAACACACAATCCCTTCCTAATCTTCTGCAAAATTGTTATAGGATTTTTCAATCTTGGTCTAGCACGCTTACCTCCTGTATTTTCTGGATCAGGGATAATCGTCATCGTAGATATTCTACGAACGTTTTTCTGCCATATTGACAAGGCCTCCTGATTGGCCTATCTTCTAAAATTTTCTTGAGGAATGTACCTAAGTTCAATATCTGTAACACACCCTCTTAGTGTCTAGCTGAAGACATTAAACATAGCGCTCCTGGGAGGCAACCCAGTTTATGCTTTTAATTTTTAACTAGTTACTTTCTTTTCTTTTTAGAAGAATAAAGTGAGGGAGCACAGTAACAAAAGAACCTACTACTTCATGAAACCTTCGAAGCACATTTTTCCAAGGTGTATTCTTTCCTATTATACTTCTCATTTTCTTTCCTATTCCATTGAGGACAATGTCGATTAAGTTGGGAGGTGAAGATTAACTTGACTTGCTTAGATCTTCGAGTGCGGTTAGAAATGATTAGGTTATGTGTACCTAATTATTGTCTCAAACTAGCGTTACTTATGCACCTTAATCAAATGATTGATTAATGGCCTAGATAATACTAGAGATTTTGAGGGATAAATTATTAAAGAAACTCAATAAATGGTAGGGTATAGACCATAAATAATTTCATGGAGTAATTCTAAAGCCTTTTGACCATTGATCTTAATAAAGAGTCTACTTTTTGGGGATATAAATCAAAAGATCAAGTATGCTAAGGTTTTTTCCTTTGAAAAAAAAAAAAAAAAAAAAAAAAAGAAAGTTAGTCTAGTCTCACAGCTTTACTTGAACTCTTACTAAGTAACCGGGCCCCTTCGTCTAAGTAAGCATTGTGGTTCACGTTAAAAGGTGAGAAGGTCAAGAAATCTGTTAAGCAATGGTATCTCCTTGAGTAACCGGGCCCCTTCGCCTAAGTAAGCATTGTGGTTCGTGTCAAAAAGGGAGAATACTAATACTTATGAGGCTTGGATATAACATATAAAAAAAAAATGAAGGGAAAAATCATCTAGCAGAAAGGTATTGAACTAAACCCCATAAAGTAAGAGGATTTTAAGAGTGAGATGGAAAGTTGGCAGAAGAAGAACTCTAGAAATCTTTATGAGCTCTACCTAACCTCTAAAAGAGTTAAATTAATAATCCAATAAAGTATCTTAGTAATAGTCTGACCAGGTATCATCTGCTTTTAGGGTTGCTTGGGTTAACATCTAATTCAAGGATGGGTTGATACACATAGATAATCTATCTGCTTTACTCGAGGACGAGCAAAGTTCAAGTTGGAAGGTATGATAACTACATTAAGGATAAATATAAAAGTATTAATTTAATATTAAAATATCATTATTCTTTCAAGATTAATACTTTTATATGTCATTTATAGGAAAGAACATCGCCAACATGGAGAGCCCAATTTTAGAAGTCCAACGACACGAACGGCACTCGAATCAGACTCAAAACGGGCCCAAAATGAATTTTTAAAGAATTAACTAAGAGTTTGCACGAAGTTTAAAGCAATCGGTCCATAGTGGACCAGCTGCTTGGTCCACCGAATGACCCATGGGCCGCGATCTGCCATTGACACGGTCCATGGAAGCAGACCCGTGGACCGCCATGCCCCAATGACACCGAGACTCGCGGGAGAGCCGCCCCCACCACCAGGGAGGTCACCGGCACACTCATCACCGACCGACGGTGGCCGGAAAGATGCCTCTGAAGTGGGCTGTTCACCGTGATTTGTTCCTCTTGGCCGAACCTCACCGAAACCACCATCTTCCACCGCTGGACCGCCTACCCAGTCCACCACCGGCCGGAGATAACGGTGGAGTGCTCTTCCTCGCCGCCGGGAGGGTCTTCATAGTGAGTTGCAGCCGATGATCTCTTTCGATCTGAATTTCTTTTGGACCAAATCGGTGTACTGGGTTGGACCGAACCGGGAAGAAGAATCTGGAGCACCACCGGATGAGCTGGAGATTGATGGAGCATCTTCGTTGCAACCATGGAGCGGCTTCGTTGCAACTATGGAGCGGTGTTCGTTGCTCTGTTGAGTTCATTGGAACCATGGAGCGGGTTGGTCGGATCGATGGAGTGGCTTTGGAGCAGGGAGAGCCTATAAAAAGGGGTTCACGGGAGCCAGAGAGGGAGATTCGATCATCCGGTCATTTGTGTTTTTTTTCTTCTCCATCACAGAGAGCAGTATGCCTTTTTTTTCTCCATTCCACAGAGAGCAATGAGCATTCTTCCCACCATTCTAGCTTAGTTGTAGAGGTCGACCCCATTCCAGAGTACAATCCATCTCTTCATTCTCCCAAACTCTCAGCTCAGTTAGAGTTCAACCACAGACCGGATCCATCTGTTCTTCCCTGTAGTTCCTTTAGTTTTCTGCTATTCCACTTATCCAAGCCTTATTCCCACTATTCCATCACTATTCCAAGCTTATCCAAATCTTATTCCAGCAACCCTATTCTCTACCGGTCAGTGCCATCTTCAACTTTTGAGCATGTAGAAGTCATTGGAGGCCGGAACTTCACTTGGAAAAAGGGGGTTTTTATTTTTGGTTGTATTACTTTGATGTACTCCCTCTTACAAGAAATAAAAGTGTCTTTTGATTAATTCTTGTTCTTTTGCTTTTGAATCAGATGCATTGTTAGGGCAAAGCTTTGGAGGTAAGTCAAGTGAAATTACTCATGACTGATCTATTCCCAAGTGGGTACAGGTTGTGCTCTCGTGAGATAGATCATATCTAGGTTATTTCACTAGCATTTAGATCAATCTATTCCAAAAAAGGGACGGGCCGTGATTCATGGATATGGGCCGTGCTCTCACTTGGATAGATCATTTCTTGAGTTACCTTTACTGCTAATTACTTGTTAATCTTCTTTTTAGTTTTAAGATTTCAATTTCTGTTGCACATTTATTGTTTTCAAAGTAATCAAGAAAGTTCCTGTGGATTCGACTCTTGCTCCTGCTATCCTATTCTAGAATAGTAGTTTTAAGGTAATTAAATCAGTGCATTGCGATGTGCATCAAGTCACGTGGTAGATGGCATCTTAGTGCCACCTCCGGGCTATGAGCTCGGTTGATGAAGGTGGGCCTGATAAAGGGCCCGCATTGTTGAAGAGGATGTTGCCATGCTGTGAGTCTCACGATAGACAGCATCTTGGTGCCATCGCCGGGCTGTGAGCACAGCTGAGGACGGTGGCCTTGATGTTGGGGCCCGCGTTGTTGAAGAGGATGCTAAACTATGAGTCACGCGGTAGACGTCATCTTGGTGCCACCTTTAGGCTACGAGCTTGGCTGATGGAGGTAGGCCTGATGAGGAACCCGTGTTGTTGAAGAGGATGTTGCCATGCTGTGAGTCTCACGGTAGACGGTATCTTGGTGCTGCCTTCGGGCTGTGAGCGTGGCTGAGGAAGGCAGGCCTGATGGAGGGGCCCGCATTGTTGATGAGAATGCCGAACTATGAGTCCGTGGTAGACAGCATCTTGGTGCTACCTCCGGGTTGAGCTCGACTGATGGAGGCGGGCCTGATGAGGGCCCTATGTTGTTGAAGAGGATGTTGCCATGCTGTGAGTCTCGTGGTAGATGGCATCTTGATGCCGCCTCCGGGCTGTAAGCACGGCTGAGAAAGGCGGGCCTGATGGAGGGGCGCGTTGTTGATGAGTGTTACCTAGTGATGAAGCAACCCAAGTGTGGGGGTGAATTGGGTTTTATAAAACTTTTTGAACGATTTCAATAAGTATATGCTAATTGCAATTAAGTGCTTGTGTTTTGCCAAAGTGTTTGTGTGCCTAATAAAAATATGCAATTGAATTAACAAAGTAAATACAAGAGTAAATAAGAAATAAATAAGAGCAATCACAAATACAAGAATATATATATAGTTGTTTGGTGCACTCAAAGGCACCTACATCCACTTCCCAAGTTTTTCTTGGAAATTTCACTATAATCACTAAGATTACAGTCGATTAGTTTTCCAGGCTCACTAATCAAAACCCAACTTGTTTTCTCGGGCTCACAAGTCAAAATCCCTTGTTGGTTTTATAACTTAGGCTAACCAACAACCTCCGATGATTTTACGGGCTCACCAACAACCTACAATGATTTTACGGGATCACCAACAACCTACGTTGGTTTTACGGGATCACCAACAACCTATGTTGATTTTAAACAAAGGCTAACCAACAACCTCTTTGGTTTTCCAAGTTCACCAAAAACCTTGATACAACAATGTAGGAATTATAGTAAAGAATACACTAAAGCTTTCTAAAATAAAGCAACTATCTCTTTAAAGCCCTTGGATGATGTTGAAGAAGCTTGTCTTCAATTTGTTAGAGCCTTTGAATGAAGCTTGATGTTATGGACTTGGATGAACTCTCTTATTTTTGGAAGCTTGAAGGCTTGAACCACTCAACACTTGAATCCTTGAAGGATATTCAATGATCTCATCAAAGGATTACTTTTCCATTTGATTTTGGTGTTTATATAGCTCTCCAAATCATAGATGACCATTTATGAACATTAGGGATGAAAAACTAGCCATTTGAAGCAAGTTGGGATCAATTCTGCACTTCTAAAAAACTAGCCATTACTCCAAGTGTCGACACTTGAATCTGGTGAGTCGATACTTGAGTTCTTTATGAGTCGACACTTGATTTTTGTGAGTCGACAGTTGGGTCAGCTCAAGGTAAAAATTCTGGATCGACACAGTTATATATTTTGCTTGTTCTCAGGCCTTGAGTCGTCACTTTGACATCTTCATGAGTCGACACTTGAGTGTACTAGTATTGAAACTTACTGAAACTTCTCCAAAATCAAACTTTAAGTCTTTCCAAGTCTTTCTTATGTTCCAAAGTCCTTATAACTTGAAATTCAATGAATTTGAAGGACTTCTTCAACTGAAATATAAGCATTTCTTCATTCAACATGGATGAGTACTAAGATCTGATAAATATACTAAAACACACAATTAGTACTTATATATACTTAAGTATTTTGTCAATCATTAAAATCAAGACCAGAGTCAACAATCTCCCCCTTTTTGATGATGACAAAATCTTTAAGTATATAAATAAGGTAAGCTTAAAAAGATTAATAATAAGATAACATGTAAGCTCAAAATCAATAAGTAACAAGCTCCCTCTCAAAATATTTTTCAAAATCTCTCCCTTACTAATTCTTCCCTTAAGATTAAAATATTTTACTTTCTTCTCCCCTTTTTGCCCTTTATTTCAATTCTCTTATAATTTTTTATGTTTATCATATCTTTCCTCTTTTCATACTTAACATTTTTCTCCCCCTTTTTGTCATTATGAAAAAGGATGAGAGGCAATACAAAATAGGAATGAAGGTTAAAAGAATAGCAAGTAAATATCAAAATCAATACATGATACTAATTAAATATGATACCAATTGAACATGATACCATAAAAATGACATGCATATGCAAGAAATAATTCAATGTATATTTGCTTTAATATGCATAACCAACGTATGATTAAGACAACAATCCATTCACCTCACTTATTCATGGGATAAGGCCATAGTGGCACCCCAATACATCATAAGAGACACCATTGAATAGGGAGAGAGGGTCTTTAAACCCTACTTAGCTCCTATGACCGGATGGCCATGGTAACTAATCTAATATGAAGCAGTTAATAGGAGCCCTTTTTTTTAAGATTCTTAATGAAATAAATCTTGATACCAATTGAATGTAACTTTCCTAAAAAAAAGATTTGACATCAAGGAGGAGTATCAGAGCAATATAAGTAAAGCATGATATCAAAGAAAATATTGAAAACATCATATATGACAATAAATCTTTGGATGCTCTCCCTAAATATTATTCTCCTTTAAAAATATGCAGTCATTGAGGAATAAAATATGAAAGCACAAGCATCATAATTTTAGACAATTTAAGATATGAACATACATACTAAGTCTGAAATCAAAGATTTGAAATTTTCAAGATATACATGATTTTCAAAATATAAAGGATTGATTATTTAAAAACTTTTAGTATGATTTCAAATTTATTTGAAATGATTTGATATCTATATAGATGCTAGAAGTAATTTAATAGCAAGTCTAGTTACTAGAGCAAGGGTTTATCAATATGCATACCTCTTTCTTAAATATAACCCTTAACTACCAGTTCTATACTTATTCCAAATCATTTCTAGTCTAAGCATTGATACAAAATAGAATACATTTCATGAAAATCATATGATTTGAAATGATTTTGATTACCTATATAAATATTAGAAGTAATCTAGTACCAAGTTTAGCTACTGGAGTAAGGATTTATCAATATGTAAACCTTCTTCTTAAATGTAATCCTTAACTACCAGTTTTAGTCTTGATCCAAATCATTTCTAACTTAAGCATGAATACAAAAAATGTATACATTTCATCACAACATTTTACTTGAAATAGTTTAAAACTATATTAATCAAAATCAAGTGAAAGTTTAATAATCACAAGTTTAATCATGAGAGCATAAAATTTATTAACTTCAAAAAGTTCATGATCATAACCAATGACTATTAGTCTAAATTTGATTCTAATTAATCAATTGAAATAATTTTCAAAGTAATTGATGCAACATTTATAACAAATATTCAACTACATTTTTAATTATGAAAGGAAATGTTTACAATTTACCAATATGTATAATCCTTCCTTTACCATTTAGTCCAAAATGTAGCTTGTCAACTCTTTGTATTATCTTGTACAGCTACTTTTCAACAACTTTTTTTCTTCATGTTGGGCTACAAGACATTCCTGCAAAATAAACTAGATGGACAATTTTAGTATCCAAACTTTCTTAGATCCTATAGGGTTAGTAAATATGGTTTCTTTTGGAACCCAAATTTTCTTAATTTACAAGGATATGCATTATGCCCAATTTTATAATATCTAAAACAATTTAGATTAGAAGTTGCATCAATAAAGAAATTCTTATTTTTTCATTCAAGATTTTTATTTTTTTTTAAAAGCTCATCATTTGATACAAAAATCTTGGTTCTTGTTAGAATTTTTATTTCATTCAATAAAATATTTTTCTCATTTGAAAACTTATTACATAAATCTTTCAAATCAAAATTTTCTTTTTTTTTAAAATCTCTTTTTCTTTAGAAAGATTATTCTTATCATTTTTTAAAATATCAATCTTTATATTTAAATCATGATTTTTATTAGCAAGATTGGTGTTCTCAAGAGAAAAAGAATCTACATGTCTTTTTAATTTCCTGTGCTCAATTTTTAATACTTTATATTCATGCACAAGATCATTAAATGCATCATGTAATTTATCAAAGATAAAATCATATTCATTTTCAGCACATACCTCTTCCTCATTTGCCATGAAGCAAAGATTGGTAACTTCTTGTTCATCATCCAAACTTGAAGTTTGCTATCGCTCCAAGTTGCCATCATTGTCTTGAATTTCTTTTTGGCCTTGAGGGCTATTATCTTCTTCTTTTCTTGATCAGCAACCACTTCCTTGTGGCATAAATTCAACTCATGGGTCATGAGTGAACCATAAGCTCCTCCAAAAGTAGGGTATCAATATCTTTGGCTTCTTGGATTGCCGTTACCTTTGGATCCCATGATATTGGCAAAGAATTTTATTAACCAAATCAGTATTAGTATAGACTTTGTCAAGACTTTTCAATTCATTAATAATAGTCATAAATCTAGTATACATATTAGATATAGATTCAAAATGTAGTATTTTAAATATTTTAAAAGAATGAACAAGCATATTAATTTTAGTACTTTTCACTTGAAGAGTACCCTCATGAGTAATTTCAAGTGTGTCCTATATCTCCTTCATCGATGTGCATGTGGAGATCCTATTGAATTCATTAAAGTCCAATGCACAATAAAGCAAGTTCATTACTTTAGCATTAATTTCATATTGCTTAATGTCATATTTATTCCAATCCTCCTTGAGCTTTGGAATGGAAATGCCATTAACCAAAATGAAAGGAATATGAGGACAATTAACTAAAACTTTCTAAAAATAATAACTAATAGATTGAATATAGATGCACATGTGAGTTTTCCGAAAAATGTAATTAGTGCCATTGAAAAATAGTGGTCTATTAGTTGCATGTCCTATAGCAAAACAAGCACCTTCTAGGGCTGCCATGATCTTTTAACTCAAAATCATTGGATTCTTTGCAAAGTATAAAGTTTAGATACCGACAATTTTGGGTTCCGGGCTCTGATACTAATTGTTGCCCAGTGATGAAGAAACCTAAGCGGGGGGGTGAATTGGGTTTTATAAAACTTTTTGAACTATTTCAACAAGTATGTGCTAATTACAATTAAGTGCTTGTGTTTTGCCAAAGTGTTTATATGCTTAATGAAAATATGCAACAGAATTAACAAAGTAAATGCAAGAGTAAATAAGCAATAAATAAGAGCAAACACAAGAATATATAGTGGTTCGATGCACTCCAAGGTACCTACATCTACTCCCCAAATTTTCTTGGGAATTTCACTATAATCACTAAGATTACAGTTGATTTGTTTTCCGGGCTTACTAATCAAAACCCAACTTGTTTTTCTGGGCTCACAAGTCAAAATCTCTTATTGGTTTTATAACTTAGGTAACCAATAACCTCCGATGGTTTTATGGGCTCACCAACAACCTACGTTAGTTTTACGAGATCACCAACAACCTACGTTGGTGTTACAGGATCACTAACAACCTATGTTGGTTTTACACAAAGGCTAACCAATAACCTCCTTGGTTTTCCAAGGCTCACTAAAAAATTTGATACAATAATGTATGAATGAAAGTAAAAATACACTAAAGCTTTCAAAAATAAAGCAAGTATCTCTTTGAAGCCCTTGGATGATATTGAAGAAGCTTATCTTCAATTTATTGAAGCCTTTGAATGAAGCTTGATGTTATGGACTTGGATCAACTCTCTTATCTTTGGAAGCTTGAAGGCTTGAACCACTCAACACTCGAATCCTTGAAGGATATTCAATGATCTCACCAAAGGATTGCTTTCCTATTTGATTTTTGATTTTTATATAGCTCTCCAAACCATAGATGACCGTTTATGACCATTGGGGATGAAAAACTAGTCGTTTGAAGTAAGTTGGAATCAATTTTGCACTTTTGAAAAACTAGCCATTACTCCAAGTGTCGACACTTGAATATGGTGAGTCGATACTTGAGTTCTTCATGAATTGACACTTGATTTCTATGAGTCGATACTTGGGTCAGCTCAAGGCAAAAATCCTGGATTGACATAGTTCTATATTTTTCTTGTTCTCAAGCCTTGAGTCGATACTTTGACATATTCATGAGTTGACACTTGAGTGTGCTAGTACTGAAACTTGCTAAAACTTCTCCAAAATCAAATTTTAAGTCTTTCCAAGTCTTCTTTATGTTTCAAAGTTCTTTTAACTTAAAATTCCATTAATTTGAAGGACTTCTTCAACTGAAATACAAGCATTTCTTCATTCAACATGGATAAGTACTAAGATCTGATAAACACACTAAAATACACAATTAGTACTCATATATACTTAAGTATTTTGTCAATCATCAAAATCAATACCAGAGTCAACAATGAGGATACCAAATAATGAGCCATGCGGTAGACGGCATCTCGGTGCCACCTCCGGGCTGTGAGCTCGGTTGATGGAGGTGGGCTTAATGTTGGGCATGGCTTGTTGAAGAGGATGTTGCCATGCTATGAGTCTCGCAGTAGATGGCATCTTGGTGCTGCCTCCGGGCTGTGAGCACGGTTGAGGAAGGCCGGCATGATGGAGTGGCCCGTGTTGTAGAAGAGCATGCTAAACTGTCAGTCACATGGTAGATGTCATCTTGGTGCTGACTCCAGGCTATGAGCTCGGCTGATGGAGGTGGGCCTGATGAGGGGCCCGCATTATTGAAGAGGATGTTGCCATGCTGTGAGTCTCGTGAAAGATGGCATCTTGGTGCCACCTCCGGGCTATGAGCACGGCTAAGGAAGGCGGGCCTGATGGAGGGGCCCGTGTTGTTGATAAGGATGCTGAACTATGAGTCATGTGGTAGACGTCATCTTGGTGCCATCTCCGGGCTGTGAGCTCAGCTGATGGAGGCAGGCCTGATGAGGGGCCCACATTGTTGAAGAGGATGTTGCTATGCTATGAGTCTCATGGTAGATGGGATCTTGGTGCTGCCTCCGGGCTGTGAGCACGGCTGATGGTGGCGAGCCTGATGGGCAGCCCAGCTTGTTGAAGAGGATGTTGCCATGCTGTGAGTCTTGTAGTAGACGACATATTGGAGCCGCCTCCGGGCTGTGAGCACGGCTGATGGTGGCGAGCCTGATGTGAGCATGACTGAGTAAGGTGGGCCTGATGGCGGGGCTCGTATTGTTAAAGAGGATGTTATCATGCTGTGAGTCTTGCGATAGACGGCATCTTGGTGCTGCCTCTAGGCTGTGATCATGGTTAAGGAAGGTGGGCCTGATGAGGGGCCCGCGTTGTTGAAGAAGATGTTGCTATGCTATGAGTCCCGTGGTAGATGGCATCTTGTTGTCATCTCCGGGCTGTGAGTACGGTTAAGGAAGGCAGGCCTGATGGAGGGACCCGCATTATTGATGAGGATGCCGAACTGTGAGTCATGCGGTAGACGGCATCTTGGTGTCACCTTCGGGCTGTGAGCTCAGCTGATGAAGGCGGGCCTGATGTGGGGCATGGCTTGTCATAGAGAATGTTGCCATGCCGTGATCTCATGGTAGACGGCATCTTGGTGCTGCCTCTAGGCTGTGAGCACGGTTGAGGGAAGCGGGCCTGATGGAGGGGCCCGCGTTGTTGATGAGAACGTCGAACTATAAGTCACGCGGTAGACGACATCTTGGTACCACCTCTGGGCTGTGAGCTCAGTTGATGGTGGTGGGCCTGATGAGGGGCCTGCTTTGTTTAAGAGGATGTTGCTATGCTATGAGTCTCGCGGTAGATGGCATCTTGGTGCTGCCTCCGGGCTGTGAGCATGGCTGAGGAAGGCGGGCTTTATGGAGGGGCCTGCGTTGTTGATGAGGATGACGAACTGTGAGTCACGTGGTAGGTGGCGGGTTGCCCTACCACCACCTCCGGGCTGTGAGCTCGGTGGAGGAGTGCGGGCCCGCTGGAGGGCCCGGCTTATGCCTACCAGACTTTGAGTCGGACGGAGACGTCCCTGTATAGGTGAAATGCAAAGTTGCACGAAAAAGGGACTTAGGTAATTTAGAGGAAGTTTCACATCACCAGTAGCACCCTTTTGAATTGCTCTTGTTCCCAGTCTGCAAGCATTGGGGACCGGCGAGGTAGTAGGCTCCATCTGGTCAAGCTTCGACTTCTTCACTGGGGTCCTTTACATGGTTGCAGTAGCGCGCCATCTTCTATCGGCTGGCTGCCTCCCGGGGTCAAGCCCTGTCTCTTGTTAATCTGCCCCGCTCGGGTCACGCGGTGGGTGGCATTCCATTGCCATCCCCCAACCGTGGGCGAGGCTATGGTGTTTGCCTTTGACGGTGACACAGGGGCTTCCCCTGTAGATCTAAAATATAGTTTTCATATTGCAAGGGTAGTGGGGAAGGGGGTTACCCGTTAGGCTTGCACAAGATGATGGAAGCCTCCACGTGTAGGGGAGTGCCTGGATTCTGGGTCTAACCGGAGAATATCATGAGGGGTAGCAGGTGTTCGGGAAACCTGCGAACATAAACCCCTCTCTCCACTATCATCAGACCCTTCTCTTCTCGTTCTTTGGGCGAGCTCCAAAGAGGGAGATCTTGTGTCCCCCGCCTACCCCCCAGGGAGGTGGCTATTATCATTCTTCCGCTTGGAGATCCTAGATCCTCAATCTTGGCTGGGATCCTCTCAGCTCTTGAGTTGTCTGCCGCTCGAGCCCCTACTTGGTGTGCTAATCTGTTGCTACCTGGATTATCATGGCCCGTAGCTACGGCGCGTCGCCACCATGTCGGGTGCCTCCTTCTCCTACCAGGGGCACTCCCTCCACCCTGGGGGTCAGCACTTCGCCCGCTCAACCTGCAAAATAGAGGAGACTCGGACTGGGGATTCTGGCAAGGACACTTCGATGATCAAGTCAGTGGAACAATCGAGGAAAATAGAACCACTGAGACAGAGAGCTTGGGGGACTCTCTCACCTCAAGGGGTGACATGATAAAGATATTCGAATAATATAAATAATAAGACGATAATGCCTAAGTAGCAGAAAGAAGGAATGGAGAGCTAGGAGCGGGGAGATTTTTCTGCCGGTCCCTTGGCCGCTGAGCTTCCAATGGCCTGCTTGCTTAGCTCTCCCCATTCCTCCTGCATCTGCCTCTTACCTTTCTTACCTTACAGCTTGCGTGATGGCCTTGATCGGACCTGGGGTCACATCCCGGTGCCCTCACATGGTGTGTTCACTGGAGGGGCTCGTCGCTGCTCTTGGCTTCTCCTTCTTCCCTCCCCCCTCTCGGAATGGTCCTTCCGGAGAAGGAGGAGATCCTTGGGCCTCTTAGAGACTCTTCTTCTCTCTCAGACTGGTCTTCCTCCTAGCCTTTGGTGAGCTCTCTTCGAAGAGCTCTCTAGGGAACCTTCTTCTCCCGAACTCCTCTCTCTCTCTCCCCCTCTCTCTGAGGGACTACCCAAGCATTTCCTTTTTTTATAGCTTTGGCCGGATTCTCCTTATGGGGGAACTCTAGGCCTTGCACCACGTGGGTAGCGTCCTCCGACCGTACAGTAGTTGACGTGGGGGCACTCTACGGGACCCTGGGTCTGACATGGCTTATCTCGTGCAGAGCATGCGGGTGGCGTGTTGCAGAACTAGCATTGGTGGCAGGACATGTGCCACCTTTCGGAGGTTGCAGGTTGACAGGGACCTCCATGCCGTAGTTTGAATTCTTATTGATCTTTCCTTTCTTCACCGCAGGCAAAAATTCTGGCCTTCATATGGTAGGGAAGGACCTCTTGTAGAGGTCCGCCTTCGGCAGCATGAGCTTGACCCCGACCGGGAGCTGACCTTAGATGGAGGGTTCACCTCGTGAGCTCTGCCTCGGCTGGGAGCTGACCTCGACGAGAGGGCTCGCTTCATGAGCTCTACCTCGATCAGGAGTTGGCCTCAAATGGAGGGCTCACTCAATGAGCTTGACCCCGGCTGGGAGCTGATCTCGGCAAGGGGCTCGCTTCATGAGCTCGACCCTGGCCAGGGGCTAACCTCGGCATTCCACCGGGGGCTGCGTCCAGGTGGCAGCCCGCACCCATGCAGCTGTTGGCTGGCTGCTATATAGGCTCCTCGTTAACGGATGTCACCACATCACTCTTCATCTTCTTTGATTTTGATCAACACGAATAATGGGAGCTCTGATACTAGTTATTGTAGTACTAACTACACTGATACCGCTCGCCGGGGGATCACTCTTGCAGAATACAGATTCTCGCTTCCAGGATCATAATTATAAGTATGATGCTATAGGAGAAGGAAGAAGAGAAAAAATAAAATAGGTAATACAATTATTTGGACATACAATATTTCACTATGAAAAAAATATACTTACAAGATTGGAACTCTTACTCTCAATCTCATACATTTCTTTCAACAAGAAATTCCAAATCCCTCTCACATGCTCTCATTTCAGTCCCTATAACTTTCTAGAGACCATTAACCACTCTTTTGATCTTCACACCTAGCCTGGTCCTTTGCCTATATTTTTAGTCTCTGCTACAAAGAACATCTCACCAGAAGTTTAATAGTCTAAACCATGTCCAAATCGGAGTTCTATAATTATTTCAATACTAGTCTAATTACAAATTAGCTCGTGGCCGTTTGATCACCATCCATAATATCTCAGATCATACTAGATCGCCCCAGGTCATGCGAAATGCCCGAATCATGTTTTAGCCATCAAATTTCACCTCAAGTCATGCACTACCATTAGATTGCATGAAACAGACACATAGACAACAGCATCACTCCCATAAACCGCCCAAAACCTATAGACCATGCAACACTGAGATGAAATGCTAGAGGAGGGGCTGCCTAGGCCTGGGCTATTACACACACCTGCCTGCTTGGGCCTAGACCGGTTGCACCTCAGCCCACGTGCGTGCTGCACTGGGTCGCGCGAGCACCTCTGGGCTATGGTCAGGGCTATGGGCCAGCCTGATTTATGGGCCAAAAAAAGTTTTTTTTTTTCTTTTTTTTCTTCCTAGGCTTCTTTCTAGCTAGGCTTCTCACTAGGTTTGCTGCTGGGCTTCTTTTAGGATTTCTTTAAGGGACCGAATTCGAGGCATTTTGTCAACACCTTCCATCGTATATTTTGTAGCCTTTTGAAAGAACTTAACATGAGGGACTTTGAAATCTTACTCAAATTCAATCCAACTAAGCCACAATATCCAACCAGTTGAGGTCAACTATATCGATTCTTTTCATCCATTTCACATAATTTAAGATAATACTTTCTATAGGATATTGAGAACTCGGGTCCTTTGAAATGTTACCATATCATGCCAAAAGATTTGAGACTTTTAAATGCAAAAATATCCATAGTCTTTTCTATTGATGTGAAGAGCTTGTGAAATTCCTTCATTCACTTGCATAGTATCTCTTTTTTCTTGTATGGTATCTTCATTTGAATATACGTAATATTCCTTCTCATGCATGCGAACAATCGATTGTCATGTTTGTTAAACCTCCTCTTGATTAAAAATATTTCCATATCTATTAAACTTGTATTGCATAACAAACTCTCCACTCCAGTGTATATCATAGCCTTCATAGGATTTTCTATTTTTCCAGACATTGAGCCCTTCACCTGAAAATTGAAAATTTTGATTTTCCACGTTTCAACATCATGGATATTTGCTTAGTCAGTATGATATATCTTTTCTCTCATGGCTTCATGCCCTTATTCCTCTTCTTTTTTTTAAAAAAAATAAAAGAAATTCTTTCATAATTTAAATTTCCTCCAATGAAACAATTTTTTGATTTGCTCAAACTTTCTATTTTTCATTTTTTCCCTCTATTTTTAAAATTCTTCTTCTTTTCTTCTTTTCATCAATTTAAATTATTTATTTATTTATTTCCAAAATTTATGTTCGTCAAAATCTATTAAGCAATATTCTATTGGCGATTAATGATTCTTGTGATAAAAGCATTTGAATTCAAGTATTTATTGTATCTAATTGGAGACTTTGCCATTGATGACTTTGGAACTTTATGGTAGACAACTCTTTGCAATATTTTTAGATATTCTCTTTCTTTGTTTCTTAGAGTTTCCTCCATATACATCTTTTGGGATTCTTGAAGACATCCCATAATCCACAAGCTGGAAGATATGTGCTCGTCAAAACACTCCAAATTTCATAATTCAAAGATCCCAATCTCTTAGAGGAGAAAAGCATCTCTCCCTCTCTCTTGCTCTTTTCATCTTTTCTTCTTTCACTTTCTCAATCACTTCTCACCTTGAGGACAACTTTTCTTTTCCGTAAAACTACTTTTTGCTTTTTCTTTGCCATGATCCCAATATCTAGAGTTTTCTTGCTCTTAAACCATTCTCCTTGATTGTCTGCTTTTTAAATATTTATGACTTAGATGTACCATTAATGATAGCATACTTGATCCATGCCTAATGTAACCGGCCTCAATCACAGTACATGGAGATTATAGAGCATGTATCTGCCTTGCAATTGTTTTCCTCAATTATATATGGGACATGCAAACTTGATTACTATTTTTTTATGTTTTAAATTTGAATTTCAGATTTTTATAGTAAACCCAAATCAATTGGATCAAACTTTCCATATGTATATCCCTATGTAACCGTATATCTATAAATACAGTATATCAAAATAATCACAAAATAGTGACTACTATTCCCATTCCCAAAATCTCTTATTCTAAATTGATATTAGAGAGACATAGGACTCATTGCCACTTATACTTAGGGTCAAACATCTGAAGGTCATCAGTGGATCATCATCTTTGGCCATCTATGTCAGAGCCCTTATTTGCTTCTATATTAATTGCTAGCATCACTGGTCTAATTCCCATTAGACTTGATTACAACAATTATCTTTATGGAGTTATTATTTTTCTCCTAATCCTAAGATGTTATAAAGTAATGGGTATAACGGATGTGAGTACTCCTACTATTGCAAAAGCTCTCTTAGAAGATTATAAAAAAATTGTGAATATTGCTTTTGATAAGTAGTATGACCATACACCATTGGTGTCAAATTTGCTGGGGTGGTATGGGAAGCACTTGAGGAATGTTTTGGGATCGTTTAATATCATTCATATAAAGCAATAATTAGGTGAAATTCTCAATGCAAAAGCATAGATTAACAAAAAATTAAATAAATGTATGACCAACTAGTTGTTAGTGGAGAATCTGTAAGTGACATGAACACCGAATTCACCACTCTCCAATATGCTGGCACCTGGTCTCTTATCCTATTTTAGTATAATATAAATTTTATCAGTTGTAAATGAGTATATCATTTCAAGCAAACTCCAAATGGCTCCATCAATAAGTACAAGGTATGCCTTGTGTTGGAGGTGAAGTTGAGCTTCTCTGTTCTTTGCACGGAAGAAGAGAAAAAACTAAAAGAAAAAAAAAACTGAAAATAAAAAACAATAAGGCATTTCATTTTACTGAAGAGATGATTAAAAAAAATGCAATTTATATTTATTAAGTTATGATAGGGCTATATACAGCCTTTACAGAAGCTAAAGTAGCTATTTTGATGCCTTCAATTTCTCAACTACATAGAAGAAAAATTTGGCACCATACTCTACATGGCTAAACTGCTTTGACACATAAGCATAACAAACCAAGAGATAAAAGATGATTTGGATCATAACAAAATAAGAGATAAAGATGATTTGGTCAAGTTGCTCGGTCAACTTTGAAACACATTCTCGGCACCCCCTTTTGATTCAAAGTTGCACACTCCAAGCAATAATTTGAAGTAGTTATACTTGTCTTGACAAAGTGATTTAGTGAGAATGTCGTCCAGTTGTTTGTATTGCAAAACTTGAATACCACCGATCCTGCAGCTGCCAAATCTCAAATAAATTGATGATGAATGTCAATATACTTTGTTTTTCAAAAATATAAATGTTTTTTTGTCATTGTTATTGTAGCTTTGTTATAGCAAAAAATTTTAGTAGCTCCATCTTGTTTTTGGCTAAAGTCCTCAAAGTAACCTTCTTAACCACGATGCTTAATATGTCAAAGATGCAGCAGCTACATATCTTGTTTCACATGATGATAATGCTATCATTGTTTGCTCCTTCAAACTCCAAGAAATTTCTTCAAATCAAGACTGAAGACACTTCCTGAAATACTTTTGCTATCATCCAATGAACCTACCTAATCACTATCAGTCAAACTAAACAATTTAAAGTTAGTCATATAAGAATAACATATCTCATAATCCAATGTTCTGGCAATATGATGCAAGATCCTTTTTGCTACATCAAAATAATGTTTCGTAGAAGCATGCATAAATCTCAAAACAACACCAACAGAGTATGTAATATCTGGTTGTGTGTGCATCAAATAAATTAAACCACTAACCAAACTTCTGAACAGAGTTGGATTAGCCATCTTAGTACCATCTTCAAGTCTCAACTTCTCATTCACATTCATTGGGGTGGTTATAACCTTGCAAATAGATATTTTGAATCTCTTGAGAAGATCTACAGTATATTTTTTTTAAAGAAATGAATATTTCATCTTCTCCTTGCTTAACTTCAATCCCAAGAAAATAATGTAATAAATCTAAATCTGCCATCTCAAATATTGTTATCATGTAAGTCTTAAAATCTTCCACAAGAAAAAAAGATGACCCTATATAAATCATGTCATCAGTATAAAGACAAACAATAAGAAAGTCATTTTTACTTTCTTCAAGTAGATAGTAGCGTCATTCTCACTTCTCTCGAACCTATTTTAACGAAAATAAAAATCAATCTTGTTGCATCAAGCCCTTGCAGCTTGCTTCAGCTCATATAGAGCTTTCAACTTGTACACCTTTTCATCTTTCCTATGAACTATGAAACCCTCAGGTTGTATAACATAAACTTCTTTCTTGTAATTTACCATTCAAAAAGACAGATTTAACTTCAAATAAGTAAAAAGGCCATTTTAATTGAGCAGCAAATGTTTAAAAAAATTTCACTATTTCAAAATGAGCAACAGGAGAGAAAAAAAGCTCACTGTTAGCCTAAGCCAATCCCAAGTTGAGCTGAATCAGCTTCACCATGTCTAATAACTCCAACAGCTAATTATGTAGAAGTTGCAGAAGTATGTAGAAAGCTCCTAAGGAGTAGTTTTAGCCTTCTAATTTTGGACTTTCTAAGAGTCTTAGATGCCTACAAATATATTAAAGAAGGTAGAGAAGAAGGAAAACAAAGAGAAAATTCAAGATACATTGAACATTCATTCAAGAGAGAGTATTTACTTCCCATCCATCGAACTTTTGAGATTTCAAGAAGAAGAAAAAGAGAATTTATTGTCAAGTTTCCTCAACAACATTCTCCCAAGCTGTAATGATCTTTTTTTTTTTGGCTCTTTAAAAGCTTTTCTTTGTGCACTCCCCTCTTAATTTATGTTATAACAAGTTTCAATTAAGATTGAAACTTGAAAAAACAAGCATATCCAAGTCTTGAATTGGATTGCATTAATTGTTTAAGCCTACGAGTGGATTGGGAGAGTGGTTTTGGTTGATTTTCATTGACAAAATTAGCTAGATTGATTTTGAGCCTAGAAAAATAATTGAGCTCATAATGAAATTTCTAAGAGTGTGCTTAGAGAATAGACTTAGATATTGAGTTTGTCATGGAACCACTACAAAACTTTATATTTATATATTTTGTTATTTTCTATATATTTATCATTTGCATTCTTGTACTCATAGTTTTAATTCACCACTTCCACTGCACATTCATTTTGCTTGTTTTAAATCAAGCACATACATGCTTTAAAATTTTAAAAATCTAATTCATCTCCTCCTCTTGGATTGTCTAACTAGGCAACAACCTTTAGAGATGGGAATCAAAGGCTATGTAATATTCAATGCATTCCCATTGGTACCCATATCTTTAACCTTCAATTATCGTTGTCACTAAAAAGGTGAATATGGCTTATAGTTGAAGATCCCACTAATGCTCTTGACTTCTAAAATGATTTATGTTGCCACTCCGGGAGGTGGTGTTTACTTGGGCTCGAGTTGGACATGGCTGGAGCTGACGTGGTTGCCATCATGGAGCCAGATCTTATAGAATCCTATTACCAGGAGTCAGTCCTGCAAGATAGAGAAGACTAGAAAGTCCGACACACCGGGATCAGTGGTGGGCTCTATAATGCATAATTCAGTCTTCTAAAAAGGCAAACAGAGGAGGCTTGGAGTCCCTTTTAAGTATAGAGAGTAGAGTGGAGTTTGAAGGAGCCAGAGAAGAGGTTAAGGGTGACGAGGTGGAGCTAGGTCTATGGAGAAAGGGGCACTCAATGTGTATGAGACTTGCCTCCTGGGAGATGGCACACTAGTGAGCGAGTTTATAAAGGCCAAGATATTCTATGAGTAATGGAAAGTGTATAAAGAGGACTATAAATATCTTGACGAATACTTAGATGGATGCTCGTAGAATCAAGAAGATAAGGGTGTGTTTCTTAGAGGGGCTAGCAATGAGTTCTCAGCTCCGAGTAACCTTGCCTCTCTTTTTGGGATCTCTTGACGCAGGACGGACCCGGATCAATTTTTATTCCAGGAGATAGGTCGGACCGTTGGTCATTAAGAAATGACCTTAGACTAGGTTAAACCAGGCCCAAATTATTTTTTTTCTAATTTTTTTATTTAAATAAAGTCTTTTTTTTCATATATATTTTTCTCTCTTTTTTTTTTACTAAGAAACCCATATTTTTTTTCTCTGTATTTTCCTATTTTCTATTTTTCTCTTTTTTTTCACACGGTTTTCTTTCTTTCTTTTTTTTCACTCTTTTTTTTTATTTTTTCACGGTCTTACTCTAAAGTCGGCAGAGAAGGTCGACTTTGCTTTGAAAGGCGTGTAGATTACTGTGAGCATGCAGAAGTCGGCAATGAACATAGTCTTTGCATTCAGGTTCGTGCTAAGGGTCTTCCTCCTCATGGGTCGATGCAGAGTCGCGAGGGATCGGCGATCCAGCGGGCATCATGGCAGCAGGGCGATGGGTGGCCATCACTGTGGCATCGCGAGCGGAGACGGGGAGTGGAGAAGGTGAAGTGTCATGGGAGTGGGCTAGCAGTGGATGGCTGGAATCCATCAGGGCGAGGATGGGGTTCCGACGGTGGAAGGGAGGAGACGAATCAGGGTGGGGTGCTTGGATGGCAGTTGGCGATGCTATGGATCGCTGATGATCGGTGGTTGGATGGCAGTTGGTGACCATGGGCTGAGATCGGGCTTCACGGTGGAGGCGATGGCTTGCACGGGCGGAGTTCTGACAGAAGGCTTCACAGAGGGGCTTCGGCTGTAGTGAATCCGGCGGATTTGATGGTGTCGGAGGAGACGGGGCTTGGAGTTTGGTGGTCTGGAGTTAACGGAGGGGAGGTGGAGGCCAGCGATCAATGGGCAGAAGAGGGTCGGGCAGAGCGGTGGATTCGATGATAGAGGAGCGTGAAGAAATGGGATGACGGGTGATGGATTTTAGGGCTCTCGACGATGACTTGATGGAACCAGATGTTTGATATTAGTACGGAGTAAGTGGAAGAATAGAGAAGGGAAGAGGAGAAATAGCCAGGAAGAAAACACAGAGGAGAGGGAGAGGAGATCCAGGAAGAGGGGGGAAGAAGGAGAGGGGAGAAAATCGGGACACACCCTGATTTTTTTTTCAGAATAATCTTCGCTCGCTAATTTTATTTCCAACGAGAAAAGTCTTTAATTAGACTAATCAAAGATATTCGATATCCCGATCAAATATCTCAATCCCAATTCTAACAAATTCAAACTATTTAATTTTAAAAAATAAACTAATCCAAGGATAAAGTAAATCCTAAAAATAAATAATCAAACTAGAGAACCGATAAAACTAATCCTAAAATTTCAAGATACCCAATTCTTCATACACCCATAAAAATATATTTATCATGTTGTATACTTCGGGATTTGTGCTGCATCAAAATTTGGGCTGCATCAACTTCATGATCTTGGGCCCCCAAGGTTTGGGCTGGGCTGGGCTTCAGGTTCTAGGCTGGCTCTAGGTTAGGCTGGCTTCAGGTTTTAGGCTGGGCTGAGCTTCAGGTTTGATATGGGCTACTTCAGATTCTGGGCCGATGTCCCCATCATTTTTCCTTAGGTGGGGAAAGCTTGACTCCATCGAGTCAAGCTTCAGCAATCTTCTGACTCTTCTGACTCCATGATGCACCACTCTTCTGACTCCAGGATGCACCACGTGATCTGTAGACTGAAATTTTTTTTATACAAATATTGTAATTAAAATGAAAATGACTAACCTAACCTAACCTAAACTTGCTCTGATAACAAATTATTGACGTGGGATGGACCCGGATCAATTTTTATTCCAGGAGATAGGTTAGACAGTTGGTCATTAAGAAATGACCCTAGGCTAGGTTAAACCAGGCCCAAATTATTTTTTTTCTAATTTTCTTTTATTCAAATAAAGTCTTCCTTTTTTTTCATATATATATTTTCTCTCTTTTTTAACTAAGAAACCCATATTTTTTTCTCTATATTTTCCTATTTTCTATTTTTCTCTTTTTTTTTCTCATGGTTTTCTTTCATTTTTTTTCACTCTTGTTTTTTTGTTTTTTCACGGTCTTACTCTAAAGTCGGTAGAGGAGGCTGGCTTTGCTTTGAAAGGTGTGTATATTACTGTGAGCGCGCATAAGTTGGCAATGAACGCAGTCTTTGCATTCATGTTCGTGCTGAGGGTCTTCCTCCTCACGGGCTTATGCAAAGTCGCGAGGGATCGGCGATCCGGTGGGCATCATGGCAGCAGGGCGATGGGCGGCTGTCGGTGTGGCATCGCGAGCGGAGACGGGGAGTGGAGAAGGTGAAGCATCACGAGCGTGCGCTAGCAGTGGATGGCCAGAATCCATCAGGGCAGGCGATGGGGTTCCGATAGTGGAAGGGAGGAGATGAATCAGGGTGGGGCGCTTGGACGGTAGTTGGTGACGCTATGGATCACTGATGATCAGCGGTTGGATGGCAGTTGGCGACCGTGGGCTGAGATCAGGCTTCACGGTGGAGGCGACGGCTTGCACGGGCGGAGTTCCAGTGGAAGGCTTCATGGAGGGGCTTCGGCAGTAGTGAATCCAGTGGATCTGACGGTGCCGGAGGAGATGAGGCTTGGAGTTTGGTGGTCGGGAGTTAACGGAGGGGAGGTGGAGGCCAGCGATCAATGGGTGGAAGAGGGTCGAGCAGAGAGGTGGATTCAGTGACAGAGGAGCGTGGAGAAATGGGATGACGGGTGATGGATTTTAGGGCTCTCGATGATGACATGATGGAACCAGATGTTTGATATTAGTACGGAGTAAGTGGAAGAACAGGGAAGGGAAGAGGAGAAATAGTGGGGAGGAAAACATAGAGGAGAGGGAGAGGAGACCCGGGAAGAGGGGGGAAGCGAGGGGAGGAAATCGAGACACACCCTGATTTTTTTCCAAAATAATCTTCGCTCGTTAATTTGATTTCTAATGGAAAAAATCATTAAATAGACTAATATAAGATATTCGATATCCCGATCAGATATCTCAATCCCAATCCTAACAAATTCAAACTATTTATTTTAAAAAAATAAACTAATCCAAGGATAAAGTAAATCCTAAAAACAAATAATCAAACTAAAGAACTGATAAAACTAATCCTAAAATTTCAAGATACCTAATCCCTCGTACACCCATAAAAATATATTTATCCTATTGTGTACTTCGGGATTTGTGCTGCATTAAGATTTGGACTGCATCGACTTTAGGATCTTGGGGCCCCAAGGTTTGGGCTGGGCTGGGCTTCAGGTTCTAGGCTGGCTTCTGGGTTGGGCTGGCTTCAGGTTTTAGGCTGGGCTAGGCTTCAGGTTCTGAGCTGGGCTTCAGGTTTGATCTGAGCTTCTTCAGATTCTGGGCCGATATCCCCATCATCTCTTCTCTTACTTCTTCTTCTTTTTCTTTTCTGCTTGCTTACCTGGAGGTTCTCAAGGAACCAATTTTTAGGAGTGTACCTGATGCCTAAAAGAAGAAAATGATGGCTAGCATATTCCAGCTATTGTAGGTATATTCGGAATCAGGGATCATGCCATGGTTGGTGAAGTAGGGAGTGGTGATTGGCATGGCATGTACCTAAATGAGATGTCTCTTAGATGGCAAACATTAATGGCTGGTGAGGCAGATGAGGCTGCATTGGGCAAGATAGTTTCTGGTGAGGCTATGCTGGGTAAGGTTGCACTGGGTGAGGCAGCTCACGATGAGGTAGGCGAAGCTGTGCTCATCAAGATCCATGTCCAGATTGGGTATGGTCCTTTAGGAGGTTATGTCATCCAAAGTGACAATAGTTTTAAAAGTTGCCATGGGGGTTTAAACTTCTGGGATGTAACGACATGCCTCCTAGTATGGCACCTTTAATAATGAATCAACATGGGATGTGTTGCCACCAAGATCATCGTGGCCCGTAGCTTCCGGTGGTGTCAGACCGCTTGCCCTCTTCTAGGGAGCTCCTTGTTCCTTGAGACCTGCAAGAAACAATCGTTAGAGACCCGGGCCGGGGATCCCGGCGAGGGCGTTCCGATGGTCAAGTCAGTGACGATCCAGGAGAACAGGACCTCCTGGTCGAGCCCCTTTTGATGGGCTCCATGCTAGGAGGAGTTAGTGCAGTGTAAATGGAGATGAGTACAAGCTGGGAGAGTGTTTGGCCGAGGTGGAGAGATCCTCCTCTGTGGCCTTTTCTCTCTTCTCGTTTTCTGCTAGTGATCTTGCCTTGTTTTGCTTACCCTCAATGGCCTCTTTTTAACCGAACCTGCTTTGGGATACTCTCCCCTCCCCACTGGAGCGTGCGGCAGGGTACCGTGCCGTGGATGGAACGTCACTTCTGATAATCGATGGGGAAAGTCTCTGTGCGTTCTGACATTCTCTCCGGTCACCCCATTCCTGGAAACTTGGCAGTGCCTCGATCGGGGGGCCGCCGCCCATGGGATTTGTGCCTTCTGGCTGCCCCCTTGCTTTCGGCCATACGGATGGTTGATGGAGGGCATGGCACCCCGGTCAGGGAGCTTTCTTCTCTTCCGGCACGTGCGGCAGTGGCGAGGAGTTAATGCGGTATGGGGGGCACTGCCTCACGGCCCTCGGGAGGTCTGCCATCATTTTTGGAGGAGAAATGCTACTTCCTTTGTGGCTGGCACCCTGGTCGAGGTGGTTGTTGAGCTGGACCATGGAACTCGGCTTCGCCGAGCTCAACTTTGGTGCATGAGACACGACATCGGGAGGCCTGGCTTGGCCAAAGTGGATGGCATGTGGCCCCGGGTTGGAGGGCTCAACCTCGGGGGTGCCCCGCACGTCAGAGGGCTAAGTTTGACCTCGAACCACGGAGCTCGACTTCGAGGGGGTCGACCTGAGAGATCGCTTAGCCCAGGCCTGAGTGGTCCGATCTCCTGGGATCCAACCTGTGGAGGGCGGCGCCCGACCTCGTTGGCCGGTCTCGGCTACCTGAAGGGGCTTGGCCCGGAGCGCGAGCCCGGGAGGCAACGTCCACCGTGGCGGCATACTCTGTCCTGGCAACTGGCAGGTGTTCCATGTCAGCGATCCTGGCACATCATTTGCCTCCCACTCCTGAGGCTAGTTAGCACGTGGCGTTTGGGGCAAAAAGAGTAATTGCGGTGCTGACATGGAAAGGTGAAGATCCGGTGCAATGATGCCCACGATCAGCGGTGCTTTAAGAGGCGATCCCTGGAGCCAGTGCGGAGGTGCCACGTGGCCATGTCCGAGGAGCAGTTATTACGGGCATGGAATTCTGAGCAGCCACAACAGAAACCAGGTGCCTGCCCCTTTGATCGATAACAAGTGGCGGACATCCAACGGTGGGGGACCCATAACGGTACGGTTGGGCGCCTGTCAGTTCAAAGAAAAAGGTAGTCTTTTCAAAACTTTTCTTTTTTCAAATCTCTCGCGTTCACAGCCATGCTGAAGCTTTTCTCCCATCTTCTTCTCCTGGCAGTTTCTATTTCTCTAGTCCTTTAGCAGGTTAGTCTCCTTTCTCCTCCTGTCGGTCGAGTAGGGATCCTTCTAGGTCTTCCTCCACCTCCTTCCCTTTCCTTCACCATGTCCCGTTTCGGTCCAGTTTTCCATCCTTCTTGCCAAGTCGAGGCTGGGCCTTCCAAGCTGAAAACTCCTTCTTCTTCTGATGAGGAAAGGGAGGCGGCACGGTATGAGTTTAGCCGGAGGCGTCCTGCTCCAGGTCCCGTAGCGATTAGGGAACCTGAGTCCGTTCTTCCACCTCTCTTGTCTCTCCCCCCTGCTTCTGTGCCTGAACCCTCTCGGTTGTCGGGTCCTGGGGGGATCGCCTTGGTGATCACTGCCGCAGAGCTCATAACCATCCGGGATGATTACAGCATCCTGGATTCCATCCAACTCTCGGTCCCTCGTCTGGGGGAACTAGTCACCTTTAGCAGCCCCAATAGGATTGCTTTCTATGAAGAGACCTTTGCTGGGAGTCTCCGATTTCCTCTCCACCCATTTTTCCTCTCCGTCTTGACAAACTATCATCTTGTTCCTGCCCTGCTTGTCCCAAATGCCATCAGGACGATCTTTTACTTTATCGTCCTGTGTCACTTTCATGGGATTGTTGCCCGTTTTTCCTTGTTCAGGACCTTTTTCACCCTGAAGTACCACCCCACTGAGGAGGGGTGGTGGTCTCTTTCCTCCCGTCCGAGGGGTATGAAGTTCGAGCTACCCTCTTCCATAAAGGGGTGGAAGAGCAGGTACCTTTTCATCTCAGTTGAGGGGGTTGACTGGGTCTGGAGCAACCCGGACCGATCCCCTAACAGGAATTCCTCGATCGAGTCAGCAGACCTCGAGCTGTACGAGCAGCTTCGCTCCGTCGAAATCCCTTCACTTGAGGTATTGCTGTCGGAGCAGAATCTCTGTGAGGTCGGGGTCGGCTCGACACAGGAGTAAGGTGAGCTCGGGTCGACCTCCCTTTTTCTTCTTCTTCTTTTTTTTTGAGGTAGGTGACTGACGATGTCTTATCTGGTGCAGACATGAAGTTCTCAATGGATGAGCTACTTTCCTTAACCGAGGAACATGGCCAGGCGACGGAGGCTAGCGAGCCTGCCCCGAAGAGGGCCCGCATGGATGATGATGCGAGGTCGATGCCAAGCGAGCCAGAGGTGCCAATTACCACGTGGAGGCGGAAGAGGGTCGTGAAGGCCATCGTGGAGCCTTCAAGGCGGCATGACCCAGTCCTAGCTCTCGAACCCGAGGTGGTGGCCCGAGCCAGGTCGGTCGCTGCCGCGACTGTGGTGACAACCACTCCGGAGGTCATCGAGGTCGAAGAAGATAAGGAGCTGGGAGGCACGAGGCTGATGGTAGTGACACGGTCTGAGGTGGCATCGAGCTCGCAACTCGACCCAGTTGCTTCCCCTGCCGAGGACGAGTCCCCGTCGGCCGCGGGGAAGAAAGACAAGGACATCATCGGGTCCATTTCAAATTGGGGCCCAACATCTCGCTGCTGAAGGACCCGCCCCTCACTGAGAAGATGATGGACTTCTCCGTTCAATCCTGCGATCGGTAGGAGGGGAGCGGCAAGCTCATCGACGACATTATCGGCGCGTCCTTCTCTAACCTATACGTGGTAAGTCTCCCTTCGCTCTATCCCAATCTTTCTTTTTACATCTATGATCGATGTGGCTAACATGTCTTCCGTTGTAGCAAGGTAGGGAGTTCATCCTGATCTGGGATTTTTTTCTTAACTTGGCCAGGAGGGACAGAGAGCGGAAGGCGGAGTTCATGTCCCAGATGGCCGAGCTCAGGTGAAAGAATGATGAGGCTTGGGAGGCCAACCTAAAGGTTAAGAGCCTCACAGGCGAGGTCGCCAACGTTGAGCGGGCCAAGAGGGAGCTCCAGGATGAGCTCGACTCGAAGAGGACTCGGCTGAAGGAGCTCCGTGCCATGTCAGAGGCAACCAGGGAGTGGGCTGCTTTAGCCGAGAGAAAGATCGCGACCACTGAGCAGAGGGCCGCAGATGCAGAGGCGAAGGCTTCCGCCACCGCGAGATCGGCTGAGGCAGCCGAGAGGGGGACAATTGAGGCTTCCCATCGGGTGGAAGCTGCAAGGAAGGAGGCGATCTAGGCCACCTGATAGGCCACATAAGCAGAGTAGAGGGCCTTGGAGGCAACTCACAGAGCCGAGGCCCTCGAAAAGGGAGCGGTTGATGCGGTGGCCATGTTTAAGGCCTCCGTGGAGTACCTGCGCGACTTCAAGGAGGCGGCAACAGACTCCTACAAGGGGTTCGTGTATTGCTGCACCCAGTTGCATGGCATTCTATCGGAGGAGCGGCTGGCCGCCCTTCGACTTCTGGGCTCTAAGATTTCTAAGGCCTCGACTCCGGCACCGGCAGCGATGAGGGAGAAGGTGGCTGTCGTGGAGCCGGTCATGCAAGCACCGTCAGCCGAGCTGACCCCACCGATCACGATGATCGAGCAAGCTCAGCATGTGGTAGTGGTCGAGTCAGCTCCAGTAGCGACAGGATCTGAACCAACACTATCCGCGGCAGCGACCATGGAGCAGGCTTCGGGCACAGAGGCGGAGGAGAGTAGGGCGCCAGTTGGTCATCGTCAGGGGAAGGCGCCGGTGGAGTAGAGTAGGAGCCGTGTAATTTTCCTTTTCTTATTATTGACTTGAGCCGACCGGCATGTCGGGGACCCGAGCACACTTGTACATGAACATATCTTTTTAAATGAAATGGAGTTTTTCATTTGTCAATACTTGAGTGTCCTTCTCCCCTTCCCCTCCTCCTCTTTCTACCTTATTCTTCTTTTATGTGTATTGCGTGTGGATGAGTTAGAGAGGGATGACTCCTTTCCGCTTGAGAGTCGGGCTTCAAGCTCGAGTATGGAAGTCTTCATTGGTTTGAAGGCATTGGCAGCCCAGGGGCTCGGCTCTGAGCTTAATGGCCTGAGAGCTCGGCCCGGGGCTTTGACGTCATGGAGCTGGACTCGAAGACTTGATGGTCAGAGGACTTGGTTCTGGGCTAGATGGCTTGAGAGCCTAGCTTAGGGTTTGGATGTCTTGGAGCTGGGCTCGAAGACCTGATGGCCAGAGGACTTGGCTCCGGGCTTGGTGGCCTGAGAACTTGGCTCAAGGCTTGGATGTCTTGGAGCTAGGCTCGAAGACCTGATGGCCAGAGGACTTGGCTTCGGGCTTGATGGCCTGAGAGCTTGGCTCAGGGCTTGGATATCTTGGAGCTGGGTTCGAAGACCTGATGGCCGGAGGACTTGGGTTCGGGCTTGATGGCCTGAGAGCCTGGCTCAGGGCTTGGATGTCTTGGAGCTGGGCTCAAAGACCTGATGGCCAGAGGACTTGGCTCCGGGCTTGATGGCCTGAGAGCTTGGCTCAGGGCTTGGATGTCTTGGAGCAGGGCTCGAAGACCTGATAGCCGGAGGACTTGGCTCTGGGCTTGATGGCCTGAGAACTTGGCTCAGGGTTTGGATGTCTTGGAGCTGGGCTCGAAGACCTGATGGCCGGAGGACTTGGCTCTGTGCTTGATGGCCTGAGAGCTTGGCTTAGGGCTTGGATGTCTTGGAGTTGGGCTTGAAGACCTGATGGACGGAGGACTTGGCTCCGGGCTTGATGGCCTGAGAGCTTGGCTCAGGTCTTGGATGTCTTGGAGCTGGGCTCGAAGAGCTGATGGCCGTAGGACTTGGCTTCGGGCTTGATGGCCTGAGAGCTTGGCTCAGAGCTTGGATGTCTTAGAGATGGGCTCGAAGAACTGATGGCTGGAGGACTTGGCTCCGTACTTGTTGGACTGAGAGCTTGGCTCAGGGCTTGGATGTCTTGGAGCTGGGCTCAAAGACCTGATGGCCGGAGGACTTGGCTCTAGGCTTGATGGCCTGAGAGCTTGGCTCAGGGCTTGGATGTCTTGGAGCTGGGCTCGAAAACCTGATGGCCGGAGGACTTGGCTCCTGGCTTGATGGCCTAAGAGCTTGGCTCAAGGCTTAGATGTCTTGGAGCTAGGCTCGAAGACCTGATGGACGAAGGACTTGGCTCCAGGCTTGGTGGCCTGAGATTTTAGCTCAGGGCTTGGATGTCTTGGAGCTGGGCTCGAAGACCTGATGGCCGGAGGACTTGGCTTCGGGCTTGATGGATTGAGAGCTTGGCTCAGGGCTTGGATGTCTTGGAGCTGGGCTCGAAGACCTGATTGCTAGAGGACTTGGCTCCGGGCTTGGTGGCCTAAGAGCTTGGCTCAGGGCTTTGACATGAAGAGTCATTTGCATGGAAGAAAGTGATGCAGGGGTGTAGGGCTAGAGATGCTAGTATGAATGCTTATGATGCAAAGGTTTTTTTATCGTTGATGAGTTTTAAATGTTTTATAAGTTTTTGATTCCCGATCATAAGCAAAGACTAGAAATAGGAAAAACTGAATAATAGAAGCATATACTAGCAATTCAAGTCCCTAAATAGTGAAAAGGAGAACAGGATTCCAGGATTAAAAAACCCTGGTAGGACTAACCTCGATATGCAATACCTACTTAGGAGATAAGGACAAACCTCACACGTTTGAAGTGCCCATTGCAGAGATCGCTCAACTCGGTGGATGCAGCCATGATGCCCGAGCAGTCAAACCTGCGGATGCACTGACTTTCGGTCGGGTGGTCGCGATGGCAAAGCAGACCGTCTCCGGTGCCCGTGATACCAAGGTGGACCTGTAGGCAAGCAAAGTAGGGATTAGCGGAGTGGAGAGAAGTATCAAAATGGAACTATGGTAGGGTTGAGAAGGGGCTTCGAGCCCGGTGTCCGGTTGGATTCCGTAGTCGAAGAAGGAGATAACTTGGGGCCTCGCACCCCGCGACAACTTGGGGCCTCACACCCCGCGACATCCCGGAGGACGAAGGAATGTGGCCTCACACCACTCGACGTCCAGGAGGACAAAGGAATTGCGATGCCCTGGGGCGACGGAAAGGTGGCCTCACAGCACTCGACATCCCTGGGGACGAAGGAAGCTTCACTCAAACCTAGTATAGGAGACAATGGTTGGAGGAGAAACAAACTTAAGCTCTTTTCATTTCATCATCCAATCTCTTACAATGGAGGGGTTGGGTCCTTTAAATAGGCACCCAAGGCCCATTCGAACTTCAAATGATAAAATACAAACTTCTTGGATGGGAACCCAAAAGCATTGACCTTCTCCTCTCCTTGGTCGACCAAAGGTAGCTTGGATTGAGCATGGCATGATGCATGGCTTGGAGTGAGGTTCTTGGTGCCTTGAACTTGGAAAGAATCTTCTTGGTTTAGGAAGAAGGCATGAAGAGGGGCTTGGAGCAAGGCATGTGTTCTTCCTCCTTCCTTGGTTAGTGTTCTTTCTTTGGTACAAGGCTTGACAAGGGGAGTGTTAGGTGGAGGCGTCCAAGGCACTTGTCTCTCCCTTCCAAAGAGGTTGAAGCAAATTGGGAAGAAGGCTTGATTGGAGGGCTTGAAGCAAGGGATTTGAATTCCCTACGTCATCTTCCATTGACTTCTTCTTTGGCCGACCACCCTTGCATGGCAATGAGCTTGATAGGGGGGAGGGAAAAAGGCTTGAACCAAGTGAAGTGGTCCTCCCCATTGAGCATCCTTGCATGCCAAGTGTGCTGCCCACATGGCGAGATGTCATGGCGCCATGTAGGATGCATAGGTGGGCCCTGAGTTGACTTGGATTCTTTCCTGACTTGCTTTCAAGGAGACTAAATTTTAAGACCCACTCTTGCAATGGACCCATACTTCTAATAGACTCAGACTGGACTCGATTTGTGAGTCGACTTAGTACAGGACTCAATTTGACCTAACTGGTCAAGGTACAGACTCAATTCAAAGCAAAGACAATTACAAATTTGAGGCTTGAAGCCTTATTAAAAGACACAAAGAAGTGGAACCCTAATCTGAGATCCATAGAGGGTTGAGGAGCCTCTGTCGGATCCTGGTGCCCACACCAATTCTCCCGGGGTGGGAGGAACTCGACCCTGTCGATTAAGGGTTAGCCTGGATTTGGTACCTCTCCAGGATATCGGGGTCGATGTGCTGCAGGTCCTCCCGGGTGATCCACTAGTCATCGGACTCAGGTCGGCCTTGCCATCGGACCAAGTAACGTTGATAGCCTTTGCCCTAAGTATTGATTGCTTGGTCATCAAGGACACGCTCGATCTGCTCTCCTCTCTCAGGTAAAACTGGAGGTGGACATTCAGGTTCGGGTTCACTCTCAAAAGGAAGGTCAGGTCCAAAAGGCTCACTAGGTATGTTTGCGGGTTCTCTATACTTGACTAAGTCAGAGATATTGAATGTCGAGCTAATTCCATAATTCGGAGGTAATTCTAGCACATAGGCATTAGGGCCCATTCTCCTAATCACTTTAAAGGGACCAGCCCCACGAGCATGAAGCTTCTTAATGGCTCCCGGTGGAAATCGTTCAGGCCTGAGCCTAATCATTACAAAATCCCCTATTTCAAACTCTTTGGCTCACTTTCGGGAATCAGCCCAAATTATTTTAAAATTATATTTAATGCATAATCCTAATATGATGCAAAATACAGACTCAACTATGCATCCCTACTGAAAAAATTTTATTGGACGCTCTAGGGCCTAAACCTAACAGATTATGGACTCTCTAGGTTTGACCCTAGTCTGGTATGTACAAGAAAAATTATCAAGGATCCCTAACAAATGCCATAAAGTATACCAAAAGTAAATGGCAAATGAGATGGGTTCTAAGGAGTCATGTAGCCTGGTAATTTCAACAAAATGCAACCCCATGGCTCTGAAAATGTGAGAAGGCTCTAGGAAGGGGAGAAAATAGGAGTCAGAGTCTTGGGGTAATCTCTGAGCGTCATGAAATAGACCTTGGTTATTCAGGATAATCTTAAGATTTGGACATTGTTCTATAGGTGCAAGTTCCAAGGCTAGATGGGTGTTCCTAGATGGTGGAAGGTCATTAGGAAGGTCTTTGGGAATGTTATCTTGAAAGTCCTCAAAACTGATGTCTACCTCCTGGGGTTGTTCTATAGGAACTTGTTCCTGGACCTCCTCTAAGAACAATACTTGTGAACCTTCACCATCCTCTACATTGTTCGATCCTAGATCAATTACTCCTTCACAGTCTCTAATGGGTTCAGGATCTTTTTCTTTTGGTTCCTCGATGAATTCTACCTGGGGCCCATCTTCACCATATTCCTCTACTAAACTTGATTCACAGATGTCTTCTTTCAATTCTTTAATGGGCTCAGGAGTTTCTTTCCCTAGATTTTCAATGGGTTCAACCTTAAAGTCTTCCTCCTTATGTTCAACAATGGGTTCGGGTTCAGTTTCAGTCGGTTCATCTATAAGTAGGGTAGGGACGGTGCACTGACTAGCAAAATGCTCAAGTTTATGACACCTATAGTTGTTACCTTAGGGATCGGGTCTCCTCTGGACTTCAATAGCTTTACCCTTGTCCTCTCTACTGTATTGGGGTCGATTCAGACTGGGACGACTAGGACTGGGTCGGGCTAGGCTTGGTCGATTGGGGTCAGATCGGTTCGAGCTTGGTCGACTTGGGTAAGCCTGGCTATAACCTTGGATGGATCCGGGGATACGGCTTTGGTTCCTAAAGGGTTCAGGTCTTCTGTAGGCGGGAGCTCTCTGGAAATGCTCACAGAGCCTAGCAACTTCCACTATGGGTCCTAGTTTGGCATTTATTTGATCAAGTCTATTAGTCAACTGATGGCTTAATTGAGTCATATATTGAGTTAGGGCTCCAATGTCAGCTCGAAGTTGGTCCATGGCTTCGGTAGGGGGTGGAGAAGGTGGGTGAAAAGAGGTTCCTGATCTAGTGCACATGTAATACACACAGAACGGTGCTACGGTTTGCTAGACATAGGAGATCTCACCAAATGTAAAATCAAGAAGATAAACCTGGAAGTAGTAACTTGGCACCTAGCCAGGTTAGTGTAAGGTTAGTAGAGGTTCTTCTTTGCTTGCCTAGACACCAATTTGAAATTGGCCAGGTAAGCGAATCAACCAACTTCCCTTCAGGATCTAGTACCTGAACCACTTTCCCAGACACCAGCTACTCAAGCACACACCAACAAGTGATCTAGCTTGGCTTGGCACTTGGGTCGACCCGACTTCGTGGGTGTCCCTAGCTCACTAGAGCAAATTAAGCGTCTAATCAATTTTAGTTAATGTCTAGGGTTCGATATGTCGGGTGGTGGTTTTTGGGCTAGGGACAGGTAATGAAATCCTGACCCTATGTTAATTTGACACCCTTAGGATGAGTTATGCAAAATGATGCACACAAATGACTAATGAAATGACTTAAAATTTTCTTGTTTTTTTTTTTTTTTTGTCTTTCAGATGTGTGAATGCTAAACAAAATGCAGGAATTGAAATATGCCCCTAAATGCAAGAAATAAGCTAGATGGATGAATGAAGCAAGAAAAGAGATTCTTGCTGGAATTTCAGACCTGAGATTTTCTCAGGTAGTATTTCGGCTTGTAGAAATTCTACAAACTGAGATAAAATCTGAAAAAATATCCAAAAATACTCTGAATTAAATGTGATATAATAAAATAGAAATCATAAAATTTAGAGGTCCCTATAGAGGGAAAAAAATCAATGTTCAGAGTATATACGGGCTGACCAGAATGCAGAAAATGAAAGAAAAAGATGCACTAGTCCTAGCCGTGCTCTGATACCAAAAATGATGCAGGGGTATAGGGCTAGAGATGCTAGTATGAATGCTTATGATGCAAAGGTTTTTTTATCATTGATGAGTTTTAAATGTTTTATAAGTTTTAGATTCCCGATCACAAGCAAGGACTAGAAATAGGAGAAACTGAATAATAAAAGCCTACACTAGCAATTCAAGTCCCTAAATAGTGGAAAAGAGAACAGGATCCCGGGATTAAGAAACCCCGGTAGGACTAAGCTCGATACTCAATAACTACTTAGGAGATAGGGGCAAACCTCATACGTCTGAAGCGCCCGATGCAGAGATCGCTCAACTCGGCGGATGCGGCCTGGATGCCCGAGCAGTCGAACCCGTGGATGCGCCGGCTTTCGGTCGGGTGGTCCCGATGGAAAAGCAGACCGTCTCCGATGCCCGTGATACCAAGGAGGACCTATAGGCAAGCAAAGTAGGGATTAGCAGAGTGGAGAGAAGTATCGAAATGGAACTATGGTAGGGTTGAGGAGGAGCTTCGAGCCCGGTGTCTGATGCAGAACGAAAGCTCTGATACCAAAAATGATGCAGAACAAAGAACAAAGAAGCTTATGCGGAAGTAAATTTCGGATTAATTTCTTTTTTTTTTATTTTTATATTTCAGAAATTGGCTTTGACTCAAAGTAAAGCTAAACTAAGTTGAAGGAAACTAGATAAGGATTGAAAGCACAATTTAGAAGAAACTAAATTATCAGAGTAGTTCAGAAGTAACGGATCGCTGGGGGTTGAGAAACTCCCAGACCTAGGGTTTCGCTCTGAACTTTCAACAGGACAGAAATAGAGAGGAGAGATGGTTTACTAACCAGACAGTGATCTTCTCAGAATTTGGGTGGAAGAACTCTCTCGAGCAGATTGTTGGATCCTCGGATTCGACTATCTTCGCAATGGATCCTCCAATACTGGTCTTGTGGTTTGGTCGGCTTCTCCTGGACTCAAGATCTGGGAAGAAGAAAAACAAGTGAGGGATTCAGAGACTCAGGGAAGGATTTACCAGTTCGAAGAACTTGAAGGCTGATGTCGCTGAGATCCAGATTCTCTTGAAGGCTGATTCGACTCCCTCTGGGAAGAACTTGGGATCTGAAGTATCCAGACTATAGCTGGATGCTGGTGATCGACCTAGACTTGGAGATAGGGGCCGTGGGAGGTGGAATATGCTAGGGTTTGGTGGAAAGAGAAGGGTGATGGCGGCTAGGGTTTGGGAGTGGAGTGGCTAACCTAGGATTTGGGTTTTGGAGATCTCACACCTCCTCAAGGTTCCTGGGGAACCCGGATTTACTCCCTCATGGAGCTCAACACCTGGATGCAAGTGCGGAAGAGAGAAAACACAAAGTTTGCTCACAAAAAAAATTGGTTTCATTCATCTGATCTTTTTCAAACTTACATGGGGGTTTAATTTATAGGCCATTACAAGAGAGTAGGGTTTTACATCTTCCCATGTGGGACTAAAGGAGGGGATCTTCAAATTAGGATATCAATCCCTACTCATATGGCCGGCCAATTAATTCCAAAGTTGATTGAAGCTTCAAAAAGGAAAGTGGGTGGCGCCTCCTTGTCTTGACCTCCAAGAAAATATTTTTTTTCTTCTATGCTTGGCCTTATCTGGAAGTGTTTGGGTGCCTCTTAACCTTGCCCTCCAAGAGAAAATTTGTTGCCTTTTATATCTGGCTTTAGTTGGAATGATTAGGGCGCCTCCTAACCTTGCTTTTCAAGAGAAATCTCCTTCCTTTCATGGCTCAACCCTTTTTGGATACCTCCTTTTCTTTCTCCCCATGTTATGGCTCCTTCTAACTTTGTTTTGAGTATTTCTGGCAGGTAATGGGCGCCTCCTTGAATTTCTCTCCAAGAGAATTTCTTCCCTTTCATAGTTTGGTTCTTTTGGGAAGTCTTGGGCCGCCCCCTTTATTTGTTGACCCCTGGTGGATTTCTCCTCAATTGGCGCATGAAAGTGGGGAGCTGCTATCTGTGGTGTGGGGACCATAGCCTGTTGGATGGAGATGTGGCGCCCCCTGGACTCAGGCGTATGGCTGGGAGTGTGGCTGGGAGTGTGGCTAGGAGTGTGGCGCCCACTTGCTTGGCCTTGGGAGAAAATGTAACACCCCCAGGTTGAAGCCCTAGTCCACTAATGAGTCAACATGACTCAACAAAATAAAAATGCAGGTAATACAGACTCAAACTAAAATTGAGTTGATCAAGTCAACCCTTATTACAAGCCAAAAACCCTAATTCGTCGGGCAAGGTTAATCAGAGATCCAGATGGAGCTCTGAAGTCTTCTTCTGAGTCTGGTGCCCGCACCAATTCTCCCAGGGTGGGAGGACTCGACCCTGTCGAGTATGGATCAAGTTGGCTCTGGTATCTCTCTAAGAGGTCTGGGTCCAATTCTTGTAATTCTTCTCGGGAGATCCAAGAGTCATCAGAATCTGGCCTTCCTTGCCAGCGGACCAGGTATCTTTGGTATCCTCGATTACGAGTAGAGATAACATGATCATCCGGGATCTTTTCAATCTGCTCTTTCCTTACAGGCCAGTTTGTTGGTGGACACACAGGGTTGGGTTCACTCTCAAGAGCAGGACTTGGTTCAAAAGCCTCACTGGGAATCACAGCTGGCTCTCTATACTCTACTAGGTCTGTAATGTTGAAAGTGGAGCTAATGCCTAGTTCTGGAGGCAACTCGAGCACATAGGCATTGGATCCTACTCTCTTCACCACTCTAAATGGTCCAGCTCCTCTAGCATGTAACTTTCTAACGGTTCCAGGAGGAAACCGTTCAGGCCTTAACCTAATCATTACATAGTCTCCTTCATCAAAAGTTTTGACTCGCCTTTGAGAATCAGCCAACTTCTTATAAGTTTCATTACTTAAATTTATTTTGGCTTGAATTTCTTTATGCAAGTCTTTTATATGCTGTGCAAAAACTTCAGTAGACTCGGAGACTCGTGTGTAGACTAGTAAAGGAGCTAGGTCAAGAGGTGTGTGAGGTTTGCAACCATGAACAATTTCAAATGGACTCTTACCTGTAGACCTATTGATCGAAACATTGAATGCAATTTCAGCCCTGGACAAAATACAAATCCCAATTCCTGGTGCTCTCAATCAAACTAAAATCTGAGTCAAAGCCTAGTAAAGGGTCAAGAAAAACTAAACTAGACTGACGACGCATTCCTAAAGAATGGACTTTATTCCAAAGGAACCCTAGGTCTAATCCTAACAAACTATGGCTCTCTAGGTTTGACCTTGGGTCGGAGGATGGCATGCAGAGCATGAAAACTTATCATGGGTGCCTAGTAGGTGCCATAAGGTCTTCCAGAAGTAGGTAGCAAACCTAATAGATTCTGACACGTGATTCACTCTAAAGACTTTGACAAAGTATACTTGGATGGTGTAAGAAGCATTGGAAGTCCTAGAGAAAGGGAGGAAATATGAGGTGGAGTCTCGAATTACCTGCTGGCTAAAGGTGGTGACCTGAAGGTTTGAATGGTGATCTATGAATGTCAACTGGTCATCCTTACGAAAGGAAAAGTTTGCTACTCCCAGGAATGGATCAAGAGATGGTTCGGGGAGTAGCCTAGGACATGTGATTGCAACAGTTAAGGTTTGTTCTCTAAGCAAATAATGATCCACTTTCTCAAGAAATAGATTAGAGAATGATTCATGGAAGGGCCTATGGATGATGACCTCAAGACTTGAAATTTGACCTATGGGTGAGGAAAGGTATACTCTATAGAAGGGTAGGTCAGTCATGCGAAGGAAGGGGTCTGGGGTCATAAGGAGGACTTCTACAGGACTGGGAGAATCAATCCGCTCAAGAAAAGGATGTCCAACTGAGATTACGGGAGAGACCTTAGTGGCTGAGCATGGGACAAGGTCTAATTGTAAGAGGCTTGATTCAGTCATCCTAAGGAGAGGATCTACCATAGGGTAGGCAAACTTAAACAGTTCAGTGCAAAGATCTTCAATTGGTACTTGGGGAATGACTGTCATTAGAGGGTACGAACTAATAGCTCGGGCTAATACTATGAGTTCTTCCTGGGGGTATTTGACTAAAGGAACCTGGTTCTCACAAATCTCTTGAATTTCTAAACTAGGTCCTACCAGTTGGTTGTTTTCCAAGGTCTCCTCATGTAAGGAACCAATAGTATCAATGTCACATTCTTCAAGTTCTTCCCCCTCATATTCATCAACTAGACTCAAGCCAGCATCATATACTTCCTCGATGCCATCTTCAATGGGTTTCGGGTCAGTGGTAATCGGGTCAACTGATTCTAGGCTTGTCATACCTAACCGTTCTTCCTCATTGGTAGGCTTGGGTTCTCCCTCATTAATGTCATCCTTAGGATTCTTACCACTTAGCTGTGCACAAGCCAGTCCTATGCATGGGCACTGACTAGATTTATGGCCTCTTTCTCCACAAAACAAACATTCTTGAGATATAGGAACCTGGATCACACTGGGTTTCAAGCTAGTAGAGACCTTACTTGGGCATGGGTGTGGATCTAAATGGTTTGATCTAGAAGACTTGGGTTGTTGAGTGACTGGTCTAGAATATTGTAAGGACCTCTCATAGACACGATCCACACTATAGATATCATGGTTAGGCTTCCTAAGGTTATGCTCGGGATCACGGTATAAGGTCCTCCTAGGCTCCTGGCATGGATGAGGTTGGGGCCTATTAAATTTTGGATCAGGGGTCCAATTTTGATGTCTACGTTTCTCAAGTACTTGGACTCGATCCCTAAGCTGGGTAAAATTCTCATGGACTTGTTCTTTACACTGGGTAACAGTAGCAGTCATATCCTGGCTCAATTTGTTCATACTTTCAGTAAGAGCTCTAACCATGGCCTCTAAATCAGGTTGGGTTTGACCAGGTTGGTAGGGTACTCCATTCCGGGTATACATGATGATGCAAGCAAACACATAAAATGAGACTCAACTGAACGACTACGGGCTAACTAGACTTAGAGCCCAAACTAGATGCCCAATCAGAGTGGCAAGCTAGCCTGTAGTAACTCAGGACTCAGCCAGGCAGGTGTAAGGGGAGTGTTAGGTCCCTGAATGCCAATCCTAGACACCAATCAGAGATTGGCCAGGTAGGCGGACCAGCACACAAGCCCTTCGGGATGGAATCCCTGAACCACTGTTCTAGACACTGAGTACAAAGCACACACAGAGTAACCAGACAAACTGACTCAACACTAGCCTTGACCCGACTTGTTGATGTCCCTAGCCCACTAGGGCAAATTAAGTCTAATAAATTTTAAAGTTAGGCTTAGGATCGAATGAGGGGGTGGTGGTTGTGGGCTAAGGAGAGGTTATCAACTCCTCCCCTTATCTTAGATGCTCAAATGCCCTTAGGATGAGTTAGGAGATGTTCACTCAAGATAATTGAATTGCAGAACACAAAAATAGAGTTACAGTAATTTAACTCTCAGAAATTTCACGGAAACCAATAAATCATAGGAAAATTATGTTAAATAGCTTCAATTATACTGGTTCCAAAAAAATAAAAATTATATAATTCAGAATTACCTGCACTGAGAAACAATTCCTGTAACAGGATAGTTACGGACTGAAAACAGGGTGCTTCCCCCGTTTACAATTCCTGCTACGAAGTTGTAACCCAACGGATCCCCTACACGCCCTAGGAACACCCCATGGAATGGGAAGAGGAGGTTTGCGCCTCGCTTCGTTCCTAGGACCGGACATCCTGGGGAGTCTACTTCGAGCAGACAAAGTAAAAAGGAGAGAGACTTAAAACAAGCAAGCAAAACAGAAACCCTAGACTGGGCTCTGATACCAAAAATGATGCAGAACGGAAGCTCTGATACCAAAAATGATGCAGAACAAAGAACAAAGAAGCTTATGCGGAAGTAAATTTTGGATTAATTTCTTTTTTTTTTTATATATTTCAGAAATTGGCTTTGACTCAAAGTAAAGCTAAACTAAGTTGAAGGAAACTAGGTAAGGATTGAAAGCACAATTTAGAAGAAACTAAATTATCAGAGTAGTTCAGAAGTAACGGATCACTGGGGGTTGAGAAACTCCCAGACCTAGGGTTTCGCTCTGAACTTTCAACAGGACAGAAATAGAGAGGAGAGATGGTTTACTAACCAGACAGTGATCTTCTCAGAATTTGGGTGGAAGAACTCTCTCGAGCAGATTGTTGGATCCTCGGATTCGGCTATCTTCGCAATGGATCCTCCAATACTGGTCTTGTGGTTTGGTCGGCTTCTCCTGGACTCAAGATCTGGGAAGAAGAAAAATAAGTGAGGGATTCAAAGACTCAGGGAAGGATTTACCAGTTCGAAGAACTTGAAGGCTGATGTCGCTGAGATCCGGATTCTCTTGAAGGCTGATTCGACTCCCTCTAGAAAGAACTTGGGATCTGAAGTATCCGGACTGTAGCTGGATGCTGGTGATCGGCCTGGACTTGGAGAGAGGGGCCATGGGAGGTGGAATATGCTAGGGTTTGGTGGAAAGAGAAGGGTGATGGCGGCTAGGGTTTGGGAGTGGAGTGGCTAACCTAGGATTTGGGTTTTGGAGATCTCACACCTCCTCAAGGTTCCTGGGGAACCCGGATTTACTCCCTCACGGAGCTCAACACCTGGATGCAAGTGCGGAAGAGAGAAAACACAAAGTTTGCTCACAAAAAAAATTGGTTTCATTCATCTGATCTTTTTCAAACTTACATGGGGGTTTAATTTATAGGCCATTACAAGAGAGTAGGGTTTTACATCTTCCCATGTGGGACTAAAGGAGGGGATCTTCAAATTAGGATATCAATCCCTACTCATATGGCCGGCCAATTAATTCCAAAGTTGATTGAAGCTTCAAAAAGGAAAGTGGGTGGTGCCTCCTTGTCTTGACCTCCAAGAAAATATTTTTTTTCTTCTATGCTTGGCCTTATCTGGAAGTGTTTGGGCGCCTCTTAACCTTGCCCTCCAAGAGAAAATTTGTTGCCTTTTATATCTGGCTTTAGTTGGAATGATTAGGGCGCCTCCCATAGATGCGCTAGGATGACTCTCAAAGGACACGAGGGGATAAAGAAGATAGGATAGGGGATAACTAGGGTGCTCGAACCCATCATCCATAAAGTAGGACTTTCAAACCCCCCAACGAACCCAAAAGGCAAACGGGCCTCAGCCTAGAACCATAACCAATGGAAAACCAAAAAATCTATATCAAATCATCTTATTATTACAGGGGGAGAGGGGGCCTTTATATAGAAAAACCAAAATCCTTAGTTTCTTAGCTTTTAAGAAAACTAAAAAAGAAAAATAAATTACATCAAAATTTGTGTTGCATCAAAAGTGGTGCTGATCTGCTTTGAGAAGCATGTCGGCTTGATGATCTGCTCTAGAAAGCATGCTGTTCTGAAAATGGGACTGCTTTGAAATCCATGTAAACTCATCTCATGGCCGTGCGAAGGATCGATCTCCCGGTGGAGCACATGGATGGTGATCGGGAAGCAGGTGGTCGACAAGGCTAGCGGACGGCGAGCGGCGGATGACTGGCGGTGGGCTGCAGGCAAGGTGGCACAGGGGGCATGGCACGACACGCTGGGCATGTCGATTGGTCTCCCATGGCCATGGGAGACCTCCTGGGTGCCAGCGTGGCCGGTGGACGGCTGGGTAGGCCAGGGATGGTGGGATGGTGGCGGCGGACAGGCAGGCGGTGGCAGCGCGTGGCAATGGCGGGCGGCGGCGTAAGGGCGGTACAGCACGCACAGCCGTGCCGCTTGTGCTTCCCACGGTCATGGGGCCCATGGGCGCTGGCGGGGCCCCTCCAACGGTCGGGCATGTGCCGGCGGGCGGTGGGCAGGCGGCCGGTGGCAGGCCGGCGGTGGCAGGCGGTGGTGGCAACCATGGGACATCGACGATGGTTGGTCTTCCCACGACCGTTCATTTTCAACGGGCGTGGGCGGCGGTGGTGGCTTCTCCGGTGAGGGTGGGGGCCGGCAAGAATCAGCGGTGATCCGGAGGGAGCGGCCAGGCGTCGGGCAACCCGGATCTGTGGCTGGAGTTGGTGGCGACTAGGGTTCGGAAGTTTTTAAAAAATCATTGGAGAAGGATGCAGGAGATGGAATAAGGCTGGGATAACTTGGGGATAAACTAAGAATAAAACCAGAATAACGGGGATAGGAGGAATAGCAGGAATAGGGAAGTAAAAAAAATGCGAGAAAAAAAAAATGGGAAAAAAATACTCGGACGATGGCTGGATCCCCATGACTTTCATAACTTGGGTTTGGGTCAAGATGCACCTAACCACTCCTAACAGGTTCTCAGACTCAGGTACCTCTTCCTCTCCATCATACTCATCTAACAACTGGTCACCAGCCTCATAGATTTCTTCCTCAGGTTCAGTTATGGGTTCAGGCTCTTCTTCCTCTAACTCTCCTAAGTGTAGGGCTCTAACTTGGCACTGGATAGCAAAGTGGCATGGTTTCCGACATTTAAAATAGGTTTTCTAGGGATTGGGACTCCTGTGGACCTCTACTGATTTACCTCTATCATCGCTACGGGTCAAAGGAGTGCTAGGCTGGGGTCGACTTGGGTCAAGGTGGCTCAGACTGGGTCGACTCGGGCTAGGTCGGCTCTGGTGGGATTAGCTAGCTCCTAGATACTGACTAGGGTATCAAGTAGGCTCGGGTCTACGGTAGATGGGCCCTCTATGAAAATGCTCATAATCTCTAGCAATCTGGTAGGCATGGTCCAGGTCACTAACCTCTCTCATGTAGAGCTCTCTCTGAATCTCCTCCCTAAGGCCAACTCTAAACCTAAACAAGGTGATTGACTTAGGCTCATTTACATTGCACCACATGGCATACTCATCAAATTTTGCTATATACTCAGCCACACTCTTGCTACCCTGATTCAATCTCTGCAACTGGTCCAACAACCCCTGATGGTATGACTCTGGGAGGTACTTGGCTCTAAGCCTAGCTTTCATGGCATCCCAGGTAACTATGGGTCCACGGCTTGCTTGCCTAAGTGTTCTCTCAACATTAGCTCAATACAACCTGGCCTGGTTGACTGGCTTAAGCTTGGCAAACCTATACTTGCGCTCCTCAGACATGTCATACCACTCAAAATACTAGTCTACCTCTCCCTCCCAATCTATGAAAACCTTTGGGTCAAGATAGCCATCAAAAGTGGGGGCTTCTAACCTAATGTTCTTGTAGGCTCTATGTTCCTGGTCTATGAAGTCCTGTGGTAAAGGGCACCAAGGTTAAAAGAAGACTTCAATCAAACCTAGTCAACACCAATTTCTTATGGATTGCAAATTGAGTTCTAACCTTGTTAACTTGTTCCTAGTCTGAGTCTTGAGTCTAGTTAATTCTTCTTGTATCATGAATTTTATGTTTGAGTCTTTCTAAGTATTAGGTCTTGATGCCTTAGGTCAATTGAGTTGTAAGAGTCAAATGTACTCAAGTCCAAATTGAGTTGTAATTTTTCTTTTGAGCTTGAGTCAAGTCCAACCAAGGCAGCATATAATTGAACCATGGGAGGAACCAAAGCTACATCAAGGGTACATGAAATAAGAGCCATTGGATGGAATGAAACTTTGATTGAAGCCACCTCACCAAACACCTTATCTAAGAGAATGGACACTTGGCACCCATACATGAAGATTTTCAAATTTGGATACTTGGCACCCATACATGAAGAATTTCAGATTTGGACACTTGGCGATGCATGCAGATTTTCATATTTGGACACTCGACACCCATATATGATGATTTTCAGATTTAGACACTTGGCACCCATGCATGCATATTTTCAGATTTGGTGCCCCCTTTTAATAATTTTGAAATTCAAATATGTAACTACATTTTCCCCTCTTTTCATATAAAATTTGAATTTCAAATGGGGCTTAGAAGGTTATAAATAGGCCCCTAATCTCTTTGTAAAAGGATGCTTTTGAATGAATGAAATTCAAAATTTTCTTATCTCCATTTGTGTTTGCAAATGCCATCTGTGAGGGATTGAGTGAGAGGCTCAACCAAGTGCTTTAGTTCTCAAATTCCAGCAAAAGTTCTTCTTCCATTGATGCCTACCTCATCTTCAAGATCAGCCGGCCACACTCCACCTAGATCATCAACAATCCTCTACTCCCTCCCTTCCATTATTTCTATTCCATGCTATCTTCCAATTTTCCCACAATACTAATTGGTGTTCTTGCAGGATCCTAATGAGTACCCGATCCAGGATGAAGTCCTCCTTGCCCTCAATTTAGCAGCAAGGACCTCTACTTCCAATGGGTGGTTTGGTTTGATCATTCAATCGCCAGTCTTGAGAGTTCCTGTAGTAAGGTTAGTGTAGGGTCTTTGAAAGTCATTATTGGTCTCTAAACCCTATCCTTACCTCTTGAGGTCTGAGATTCTGAATAGGGTAAAGTCCTAATTAGATAGTTTCTCTAGCCACGTAGGTCCTTATTTCTTAACTTAATCTAGATTTGCACTGCGAAGCATTTTAGCCTTTTAATTAGTCTTCTTCTATGCATCCAAATGACTCCTCTTAGAATGAATTATATTCATATGTTTAGAGTTTAATTAGCTTAATTGCTTTAGTCATTCATTCCATATTTCCTATAAGTATGCCGCATCATCCTGATTGAGCCTCGTTGGGTGAATCTCTGGGAATGGGTCAGGTCAAGGGATTCTCCTAGGATGGGGAGGTGTCTCAGGGTCTGGCTCACTGCGAGGCCTACTTGCCTCCTCTAGGGTTTCTAACCGGTTGTCTACACAGTCAAACCTATGTCTCAACTAGGCAATTTGGTCTACAAGGGCTCGAATCTGGGCTTCCAACTTATCCACGGGTTCAGCCAAAGATGGAGATGGTGGATGAAATGGGACTCCTGATCTAGTGCACATGTAAGACTCAATACTAACTCAACTACGACTGCCTAGACTTAGAGCCCAAATAGAATGGGTTGACTCAACTTACACACAATGTAACTCCTAGTCCTTCAATTGGCCAAGTAAGAGGTGGGATGGTGGGAGGCCCACCTACTCTCGCAGGGACCCAATTAAGGAACTACTGATCTGCTTAGGTCATTTGACACTGTATCTCTAGCCTAGACACCAGCATCCAGTAATAGGAGATGAATTGGGTGCACTAGTCTTCCCACAATAGTTGAACCTGACCTGTTGATGTCCCTAGCCCTCTAGGGCAAATTAGGTCTACTCGATTTTAATTAGGGTTGGGTTTAGATGCAAGGATTATGGTTTTGGGATAAGGAGAGGTGATCAAATCCTCTCCCCATCTGACATAGTAAAATTGCCCTTAAAGTAGTTTATGCTCATGATGGCAGGTAGATGAAAATGCAAATTAGGGTTTCAAGTATGTTTGGTGTTTTATGAGTATATATATATATATATTTTATTTTGGTATTTTTTAAATAGAAATATAATTTGTTGATAATGGCATAATATGCAGGAAACATGCCAAAAATTTAAGATATGCAAAAATTATACTAAAAAAACCCTAAACTTGTTGAAATTAGCTTTGCTAAAAAAATAGGGAAGAACTGTTCTTTGGTGGTATTTCGGCTAGAAAAAAATATACAAATCAAAATAATTCCTGATAAAATTCTAAAAAATAATATAATTACACTGAGTCCATCAAAATAAAAACTATATTTTTCTAAGTTCATCATTGGTAAAAACAATTAAAATATCAAGCTATGTACTGAGAAGGCCAAAATGCAAAATTACTCTAATGAACTCTTTGTTTTCTTCTTTAGGGGTCAAATCACAGCGGCACCCCTACATGCCATAGGAGAACCCATAGATTGGGAAGAGAGGGTCTTGCAGCCCTACTTATCTCCTATGACCGGATGGCCATGGTGAAGCACCCGATCCGAGTATTCAAAGAGAACTGAGCCTAAACAGGCTCTGATACCAATCTATGTAGAACTAAAATGCATGCATAATTATTTTTATATTTTTTATATTAAGTTATGTATTTAACTCACAAAGATAAGGCTAAGAATTAAAGTAGACAATTTTATGTAAAAATAAGAAGTAGCAGCATGCAAAAATAACCTAAAAAGCAATAGAAAAGATGACCGCCAAGGCTGAGAAGCCCCGGTTGTGCTAGTTCCCCTTCAATAACGCTATTGGCAAGCAGAGTGGGTATACCTAACAATGGTTTAAGCACCAGATGAAGATCGTATACAAAGGGATCACTCTCGCTCTCGGATGCGGCCTGGATGATTAAGTCAAAGACCCGCAGATTCTTGGCTTTCAACCCAGTGATCCAATTGCTGCCTGGCTAGAATCGTTGGATTTGTAGACTTCGAGGGACCTACAAATAGCCTGTCAAGGGTTAGAAATTGATGAAGGGATGAAGAAATAAATTGAAGAACAACAAGAGAAGAAGAGTCTTGGTGTTGGGTGGCCAAGGTTGGAGAGAAGACTTCTAGGGTTTGATGGCGGCTGGAGGTTGGGCGCAGGAGAAAGGAGGAATGAGGGGCTCACATAGAATCCCCTTAAAACACAGCAAAGTACACAACAGATATGAAAACTCAATAATTTCACTAAAAGTTATCTCATACAAGAGAGGAGGGCTTCTTTTATAAACTTATAAGCTTGCCCCCCAAGTAAGGATAAAAAGGTCTTTACATAAGAATTTGCATCCCTCCAAACCCTAGCTAGGAAAACATGGAAAGTCCTTAGCCTTCTTTCCCTCAAACCCTTCTCTCTTTAATGCCTTGGTCGGCCAAGAGAGGTGACCCTAAGTGGCCGACCAAGGGTGGCAAGCATAAGAATGTGGTGCCCCTTGGTTCCTCTTATGGGCCTTGGCTAGCCCAGTTTGCTTCAGGCTGTGGTCCATGACTCCAAGCTGCTCTCCAGGGTTCCAGGGCTTTGAATTTCTCTTACTGGGCCTTCCATGGTCTTCATAACATCAAGTTGGATTGTTCTTCACTTGTACTGGCTTGGTCTTGAGTCTTCATTGGACTTGGACTAACATTTACAAGACTCAGAAGGAAAACTAGCTCAACATGAGCTGACTTGACTGACTGATCCAAACCCTACTAGTATGAATCCAACTCTGAGTATAGGACTCAAATAATGAAAAGGAAAACTTCAATTGGCTAAGCCCTTATTATAAATTGGACTCAAACACTACTAAGTAATGCATAGAGGGTTTAGAAGCCTATATCTTATTCTGGTGCCTCTGGTGTCCACATCACTTGGATACCAAATGAATTGGCCAGGTCAGACAACGGAACTAATTAAAAACCTCAATTCCTTTACCTTCTCGGAACCATATGCCTAGACACCAATTGGCTAATCAAACCCTAAATGAATTTGCATCATGATTAACATACACTACAACTAAATATAATTGTTATGAGAGCTTTAATGGTCTTAAACACATCCTAATTAAACATGTCGACATGACACATATTCCAGCATATAAGCATATTAACCCTAATATGCATAACCAAAGCATGATTAAAATGATAATCTATTCACCTCACTTGTTCATGGGATAAGGCCACAATGGCACCCCAACATGTCATAGGAGACTCCATTGAATGGGAAGAGAAGGTCTTTAAACCCTACTTAACTTCTATGACCAGATGGCTATGGTGACTAATCCAATTCGAAGTAGTTACTAGGAGCATAACATATCACATATGTAATATGAACTAATCATGCAAGAATCATAGCAAAGCAAGCAACTAACACTACAAATGAGTACTAAATGCATGAATCAAGCTTGCTTTAATACCAGTGTTGGGATTCAGGCTGACATAATGGAAGACTGGATTTCAAAATTTTTATTATTGAAACCCTAATCAGCCAAAACCCTAGACCTAAGGACCACTTGACCATGACAACTAATAGATCACTATTTAGGGTTATAGAGAAATACGTGGAGTGTTATACTCCTTAACTTCCACTAGGCACACAAGTGTATACCCTCTAGAGGTGATCCACACAGGAACCAGACCAAGGAAGCACTCCTACCAAGCTTGCTTATTTGACTAGGACTCTTCCCGATAGCCTTTCTTCTTTTTCCATTGCTAAAACCCCTACCCTTCTGTAGGGCACTCAAAGATCTCTCTAAATCCTCTCTAAGAATCTGATTATCCCTCCTATATCTCTTCCTAGAATCTTATCTTAAATGACAAGTCTTGTCTTAAAAGACAAGCCTTATCTTATAAAAGACCTTTGTCCTAAGACAAGGAAGAGAAAATGAAAAGGACTTCTTCAGATAAATTTTTGGAATGCCTGGCATCAAATTATCGATGCCTTTATATAAAGAGTGAGAGGGTGCCTTATAAATCCTTTCCTCAACCCATGATAGGACTCTTCAAGTAGGAGTCTCTTGGATGAAAAGGCTTATCCATATACGTCATATCATGCACCAAGATATATATAAATGTCCCTTCATTTTTCCATCATAATTTCCACCTGCCACATGACAAATAATCAGTCAAAATAAAGTTAAGGGGTATGAGAATTGAATGGATGTATTAGAGAACTAGAAGCCTTCAAGCAGAAGGACTTCTAGATTTTTGATCTATGCCAAATATGAAGGGACGCATCCCTTCATTGTGTGCACCACACATTCACACCAATTTCCTTCCTATTGACCAATCAAACCCAAATTAGATGGGCATGGGGACAAGAGAGAATGTCCTAAACTTTATCTAAAAAAAGTAATTAAGTGGTAGAAGGACTCTTGGTCTTTTTGCACCCCTTAATTTTGGTGCACGCCAATATGGTGCCAAGAGTCGAACTTAACTTGGACTCTTCCATAATTCCAAGAAAAAGCCCAATAAAATCAAGATAAAATCAGATAATTACTACTCCAATTAGGACTCAACCCAATCTAAGTTTTACTTAAATTGATTAGCCCAAATAGCAAGCTAATTGATCCAATCCAATTGGGTTTGGAGCTGGGCTAGCCAACATATGCTAGTATGTAAATTAGCTAGCCAATTAGGATCTTATGACCCTAATAAAAATCTAATTGATTTCCTTGGCCAATCCCCTAATGTGTGTAACCCTTTGGGCTCCACATCTAGCTAGCAATAGGTCCAGGCCCAAGCTATTTTGATCCAATCAAAACTGATTGACTTAATTAGGTCAAATCGAGCTGACCTAAGTTTGTCAATTTGAACCAATTTCCAAATTGACTCATGAATCCATCCAATTTGATTCATGAAAATCTACAAGATATCATTGATGTCTAGCAACATGTCATGCCTACTCAGAACATGAAGAATTTGGTAAAAATTATCAAAATACCCTTTAGTGGAAAGTTACCATGCAATTCAATCCTTCGATCTTCGTTTATCTCGAATAAGAGATGGGTATGGAGAATTATCAAACCCTAGCACTCCATCCTTTCAAATCTTAATTTAATAATAAAGACTCAATCAATGGAAGATTAGAAATCCTATCTAATCTCATTCTGCTTTGATCAAAGACTTTCTGAGTCAATAATCGAAGAGATATGGTATAAGTCCTCTTACTATGAGTGATCGATTTCTTGTTGATCCACTCACATCTTTCATGCACAATCCACCATATCTGAGAACATCCCATACATGAGTCTTTGTCATGAATGAGTATGAACCAAAAACATGGCTGTATGTGCATAAGGAACTATAGTGATCTTAGGTCTAAGGATCACTTGCACAACTCCCACTATGAGAACCATCTTTTGATAAGTAGTAAGACCTCCATAAGATGTTCTTAAGGTGGATCAGTTCAGTGAACTCATACCCTAATGAGCACCCACATCCTTGTATTAGTGTCCCTACATAAGTGGCTATGAGACCAACCACCCTTTCCATCGAGTATATATAGGATGTGCTAGTCTTTCCAGAAACATCAATCTCCGAATTGATGATCCAACGGCTAGGAACATTTTAGATTAGGATTTATAGAAACTTAGGTCTCACCATTATGATCTCCATCATAACTCTAATTTCATTATCCTAGCCTATGGGTTTCATCATAATCTTGATAAGATGCAATAGTATGACGAATCAATAATTACCTTTTATTAAAAAATAATATCATACATGAGTTGAAATATTATAGAAATGATCATATAAAGATTGACTTTTAGGGCACAATTCTTTCAACTAGGCATACCAATTTATAAGGAACTGCAAGTCAATTTGATTCTTCAATTTCTAACTAACTCATTTGCTCAGTTCGTAATAAACTATTAAATGAACAAATTGAGTTAATTTTACTTGAATTATTAAATATGCTAGTAAGTAATGTGGGGATCTTGAAGAGTTCAAGGAGCTCTTTTCTTACTATAGAATAGGCATCTTTTTCCAAGAGAAAGTCTACTTGGAAGAAGAAGAAGCCTACGAAGAAACAAAAGAAGTATAGTAAGCCTAAGAAGAAGGATGGTCAAAAGAAGCCTACTATAAGTAATGAAAAATATTTCCACTATAATATTGATGGGCACTGGAAGATAAACTATCTATTGTTCTTGGAGAGCCTGAAGAAATAGAAGGTAGATGCACCTTTAAAAGGTATGTCTATACTCGTTATTGAATCAAACATTATGGTATCTTCTACTTCTAATTAGACATTAGACTCTAATTCAAGTGCTCATATTTGTACTTTAATAAAGGATCTATTAAGAAGTAGAGCATTGAGAAAAGGAGAGATGATCCTGCATGTTGAAAATGGTACAAAAGTTATTGCAATTGCCATGAGAGCATACCCTCTACTGTTACCTTTAGGGTTTTGTTTAGTTTTAAAAGACTGTTATCATGTATGTGTAGCTGGCAGAAACTTGATTTCTATCTCTATATTAGCATAGGAAGGTTATGAATTTATATTGACTAAAGACTTTTGTTTGATTTAGTTTACAAATAAATTAATTACAAAAGCTCTCTTGATTGATAGTCTGTACCATTTACATACTGATGTATTTGTGAACATTTACGAGCAAATATTGAATGCCATAGGACAAACAACCTAGAGATAACCTAAACCTAAAGTATATTTAGCACCTTAGGCTTGGTCACATTAGAGAGGATACGATTAACAAACTAGAAAAGGATGGTATCCTAGGCCTAATTAATTTTGAGTTATACCTAGTTTATGAATCATGCCTTCAAGAAAAAAATGACCAAATTATCCTTTGCACATCAAGGGGAGAGGGCCACTGAGTTACTTGCCCTGGTGCACATTGATATGTATGGACCATTTGATATACTAGCCAAGAATGGATTTTAATACTTTATTACCTTTACCGATGATTACTCATAATATGGGTATGTGTTTCTTATGAAACACAAGTCTGAAGTGTTTGATAAATTTGAGTTCATACAAGAAGTAGAAAAGCAAACATGAAAAATTCTTAAAGTTCTTCGATCAAATCAAAGAGGTGAATACTTCATTGAAGAATTTATGGGTTATCTTAAGAACAATGGCATAGTCTTATAATGGACCCCTCATAGTATGCCTTAACTCAATAAGGTATTTGAAAGGAAAAATATGATCTTATTGGATATGGTCTTATTCATGATGAGCTTCACTAATCTATCTTTGTTTCTTTGGAGCTATGTCCTACAAACTTTGATTTACATTTTAAATAGGGTTCCCTTTAAGTCCATTCCTACCACTCTATATGAAATATGGCATGGTAAAAAAATTAAGTCTTGGCTATCTCAAGATTTGGGGATGTCCAGCCTATGTCAAGAAACTAATTGCAAATAAATTAAAATCCAGATCAATGAAAGCATGCTTTATAGGGTATCCTAAAGAATCTATAAGATACAACTTTTTCTTTCCAGAGGATCATAATATAATTATGAGCCAGCATGCCACATTCCTTAAAAAATAGTTTGTTCAGGATGGTGGTAGTGGAAGGTTAATTAAACTCGATAAGAAAGTCTCTAAAGAGCAGCAAGCTAAAGATCAAGTTGAATCCAATAAACCAGGAGATATAGTTGCTCCATCACCTCATAAGTCTAATAGGGTCTCCCATCCTCCTGAAAGGTACTTAGGTATGCCTTAACTTAATGGGGTATCTAAAAAGAGGAATATGACCTTATTGGATATGGTCTGAACCATGATGAGCTTCATTAACCTACTTTTGTTTCTTTGGGGCTATGCCCTACAAACTTTGATTTATATGTTAAATAGAGTTCCCTCTAAATCCATTCCTTCCACTAAAGACTTTTGATTGATTTAGTTTACAAATAAATTAATTACAAAAGCTCTCTTGATTGATAGTCTGTACCATTTACATACTGATGTATTTGTGAACATTTACGAGCAAATATTGAATGCCATAGGACAAACAACCCAGAGATAACCTAAACCTAAAGTATATTTAGCACCTTAGGCTTGGTCACATTAGAGAGGATACAATTAAAAACTAGAAAAGGATGGTATCCTCGGCCTAATTAATTTTGAGTTATACCCAGTTTATGAATCATGCCTTCAAGAAAAAAATGATCAAATTATCCTTTGCACATCAAGGGGAGAGGGCCACTGAGTTACTTGCCCTGGTGCACATTGATATGTATGGATCATTTAATATACTAGCCAGGAATGGTTTTTAATACTTTGTTACCTTTACCGATGATTACTCATAATATGGGTATGTGTTTCTTATGAGACACAAGTCTGAAGTGTTTGATAAATTTGAGTTCATACAAGAAGTAGAAAAGCAAACATGAAAAATTCTTAAAGTTCTTCGATCAAATCGAAGAGGTGAATACTTCATTGAAGAATTTCTGGGTTATCTCAAGAACAATGGCATAGTCTTATAATGGACCCCTCATAGTATGCCTTAACTCAATAAGGTATTTGAACGGAAAAATATGATCTTATTGGATATGGTCTTATTCATGATGAGCTTCACTAATCTATCTTTGTTTCTTTGGAGCTATGTCCTACAAACTTTGATTTACATTTTAAATAGGGTTCCCTTTAAGTCCATTCCTACCACTCTATATGAAATATGGCATGGTAAAAAAATTAAGTCTTGGCTATCTCAAGATTTGGGGATGTCCAGCCTATGTCAAGAAAATAATTGCAGATAAATTAAAATCCAGATCAATGAAAGCATGCTTTATAGGGTATCCTAAAGAATCTATAAGATACAACATTTTCTTTCCAAAGGATCATAATATAATTATGAGCCAGCATGCCACATTCCTTAAAAAATAGTTTGTTCAGGATGGTGGTAGTGGAAGGTTAATTAAGCTCGATAAGAAAGTCTCTAAAGAGCAGCAAGCTAAAGATCAAGTTGAATCCAATAAACCAGTAGATGTAGTTGCTCCATCACCTCATAAGTCTAGTAGGGTCTCCCATCCTCCTGAAAGGTACTTAGGTATGCCTTAACTTAATGGGGTATCTAAAAAGAGGAATATGACCTTATTGGATATGGTCTGAACCATGATGAGCTTCATTAACCTACTTTTGTTTCTTTGGGGCTATGCCCTACAAACTTTGATTTATATATTAAATAGAGTTCAATCCATTCCTTCCACTAAAGACTTTTGTTTGATTTAGTTTACAAATAAATTAATTACAAAAGCTCTTTTGATTGATAGTCTGTATCATTTACATACTGATGTATTTGTGAACATTTATGAGCAAATATTGAATGCCATAGGACAAACAACCCAAGGATAACCTTAACCTAAAGTATATTTAACACCTTAGGCTTGGTCACATTAGAGAGTATACGATTAACAAACTAGAAAAGGATGGTATCCTAGGCCTAATTAATTTTGAGTTATACCCAATTTATGAATCACGCCTTCTAGAAAAAAATGACCAAATTATCCTTTGCACATCTAGGGGAGAGGGCCACTGAGTTACTTGCCCTGGTGCATATTGATATGTATGGACCATTTGATATACTAGCTAGGAATGGTTTTTAATACTTTATTACCTTTACCGATGATTACTCATAATATGGGTATGTGTTTCTTATGAGACACAAGTCTGAAGTGTTTGATAAATTTGAGTTCATACAAGAAGTAGAAAAGCAAACATGAAAAATTCTTAAAGTTCTTCGATCAAATCGAAGAGGTGAATACTTCATTGAAGAATTTCTGGGTTATCTCAAGAACAATGGCATAGTCTTATAATGGACCCCTCATAGTATGCCTTAACTCAATAAGGTATTTGAAAGGAAAAATATGATCTTATTGGATATGGTCTTATTCATGATGAGCTTCACTAATCTATCTTTGTTTCTTTGGAGCTATGTCCTACAAACTTTGATTTACATTTTAAATAGGGTTCCCTTTAAGTCCATTCCTACCACTCTATATGAAATATGGCATGGTAAAAAAATTAAGTCTTGGCTATCTCAAGATTTGGGGATGTCCAGCCTATGTCAAGAAACTAATTGCAGATAAATTAAAATCCAGATCAATGAAAGCATGCTTTATAGGGTATCCTAAAGAATCTATACGATACAACTTTTTCTTTCCAGAGGATCATAATATAATTATGAGCCAGCATGCCACATTCCTTAAAAAATAGTTTGTTCAGGATGGTGGTAGTGGAAGGTTAAGTAAGCTCGATAAGAACGTCTCTAAAGAGTAGCAAGCTAAAGATCAAGTTGAATCCAATAAACCAGTAGATGTAGTTGCTCCATCACCTCATAAGTCTAGTAGGGTCTCCCATCCTCCTGAAAGGTACTTAGGTATCCCTTAACTCAATGGGGTATCTAAAAAGAGGAATATGACCTTATTGGATATGGTATGAACCATGATGAGCTTCATTAACCTACTTTTGTTTCTTTGGGGCTATGCCCTACAAACTTTGATTTATATGTTAAATAGAGTTCCTTCTAAATCCGTTCCTACCACTCCATATGAAATGTGGTATGATAAGAAACCAAGTCTTGGCTATCTTAAGGTTTTAGGATGTCCAGCCTATATCAAGAGACTAATGGTAGATAAATTGGAGTCCAGATCTATGAAAGCTCATTTTATAAGGTATCTAAGAAATCTATAGGATACTACTTTTACTTTCTAGAGGATCATAATGTAATTATGAGCTAGCATGCCATGTTCCTTGAAAAATAGTTTGTCAAGGATGGTGGTAGTGGAAGGTTAATTGAGCTCGATATGAAAATGTTTATAGAGGATATGCTTATAGGTCTAGTAGGATCTTTTGTCCTCCTAAAAGGTACTTAGGTATGCTTATAGAGGATATATAGAAAATGTTTCTTGTAGGAGACAAGGATCAAATAGTTGATCCTAAGACCTATGATGGGGTGATGTTAGACATCGACTTTGAGAAATGGTTGAGTGCTATGAAGTCAAAACTTGACTCAATGCACTTGAACCAGATCTGGTTCTTAGTGGATCCATCTAGGGAGATAGTACCTATTGGGTGTAATGGATCTACAAAAGGAAGATAGGTGCAGAAGGTAAGGTAGAGACCTATAATGCTAGGCTGGTGGCAAAAAGGTATAGTTAGTGTGAAGGCATTGACTATCAAAATTCTTTTTTATTGGTAGCCATACTGAAATCCATCCCCACATTGTTTGCTATTGCAACATTTCATGATTATGAAATATGGCAGATGGATGTGAAAACTATATTCCTTAATGGATTTCTTAAGAGAGATATCTATATGGAGTAGCCTTTGGATTTTACTTCCAGTAATGGAGATCACAAGGTTTGCAAGCTGCATCGATCCATTTCTAGATTAAAGCAAGCTTCTCGAAGTGGAATACTCATTTCAATGACACAATCAAATCATTTAATTTCATCAAGAATGAGTAGGAGCCTTGTGTATATAAGAAGGTCAGTGGAAGGGCTGTGACATTTCTTATATTGTACATGGATGTAATCCTCCTAATTAGGAATGATATTTCAATGTTAACTTCAATTAAAAGCTAGTTATCTAAGGAATTCTCTATGAAAGACCTAGGTGAAGCATCTTATATTCTAGGAATTAAGGCATATAGAGATAAACTGAATAGGATGCTTGGCCTTTCGCAGAAATTATACATAAACGAAGTGCTAAAAAGATTCAGCATAAAAAACTCTAAGAGGAAATTATTATTTCTTAGGCATGGCATGCCTCTTCAAGAAGATGTGTCCTAGCATACCTAAGGAGATACAATGCATGAGTAAGATCCCATATGCTTCAACGATTAGGAGCCTCATGTATGCCATGTTATGAACTTGACTTGATATTGCCCTAGCTATGAGTGTCACAAGCAAGTATCAATCAAATCTAAACGAAGAGCACTGGATTGCTATGAAGAATATCTTTATGTACTTAAGAAAAATTAAGGATTTATTCTTGGTCTTTGGAGGAAGCCCTGATTTACGGATAAAGAGATATACTGATTCAGACTTTATGTTTGATCCTAATAATAGGTCTACATCAGGATATGTATTTCTATGCAATGGTAGTTTTACTAGCTAAAAATGTTTCAAGCAATCTATCGTTGTTGATTCTACTATAAAAGCTGAGTACATCGCTATCTTTGAAGCTACAAAAAAAAACCTTCTGGTACAAAAAAATTCATTACGGGGCTCAGAGTGATAACATCAGATGCCATCCCCTTATATTATGGTAATAATGGGACCATAGCCCTTGCTAGGGAGCCCAGGTCTCACTAGAAGTCCAAGCACATCGAGCAGCAATTTCATATCATACACGACTAACTCAAGAAAAAGTATGTCGAAGTGCAAAGAGTAGACTCCATGGATAACGTGGCAAATCCACTGACAAAGTAGTTGAGCCAGTAGAAGATTGAAGTCCACCTTGAAAGGATGGGACTTAGATATATGGCCAATTGGCTTTAGTGCAGTGAAAAATTATTAGATATATATCCTAAAAACCAAGTTGGCATGACACATTATAATTTTTCTAGGACATTATTTTATACTTAATTTATTGAAATCAATAAAATTGGAATTTATTCTTTTCATTCATATTGAATATGTCTATGAATTATTCATAGAGTTAATGGACAATGATACATATTCTCATGAGTTGAGAATTTAAAACATGTGTCATATAGATTAACTTCTAAAGCTCCCGATCATTGGATCATCATAAGGATGGTGATTAATCTATCAAGATCGATGCATGATTGCCTTCCTTCTAGGTAGATGAGTCTTGAGTCTACAGTGTAGAGATACTAGAATTAGAGTGCAAGTGGTTGTTAGTAAACAATGGAACTGAGCAAGACCAAGTTCGAGAAGTCACATGGACATCTACTCACTCATCATTGATTTCTTAAATACTATAGTTATGTGAGTAATTCCTTGACCCGTGTTGTCTTGGCTACTCATACAAGGTTTTTGTGGTTTGATAACACATAAACTTGGTCTCTAGCTATTTAAAATCTTGTGGTATTCATTGGCTGCAGTAGCTTCGCTATAGTAGTACACTTATATGGGATCTATTAACCTTGGTAGTAAAGATATAATCCTATAAGATCTAATTGGCTATGTCTTTAAATTTGTGGCTATATTAGTGTGATATTGAAAAAGGAATTTCATGAAAATCATAATTGGACTCAAGCTAATTAACTTTTGGCATATGATGGATGCTTAGGGATTGACGAGCTTCCATGCAAGGCATCATGTCAAAATTTTTGATAGAAGAATTTGATCACATAATAATTATACCTAGGGATTCATTTCTATTCTATTGGGTTACCACTATATACTACTGGTATCACTGGTGAATTGTGAGAGCTCACTAGGTTCATTTTCGGATCAACGATCCAAGTTAGGATTGAGCTAAAATTATTTCAATCCATCGAAAGAGCTTTGATGATACTGTGATAGAGATTATGGTATATCTCACTACCAAATGGAATAGAACCTTAGGGTTTACAGATAATAGGAGTCAACCTAACTAAATCCCGGGTTTATGTAAGAGTTACATATTCTATACCTACAAATTTTGGCACCTACTAATTTTGGTACTTAGTAAAATTAGCATATGATAATTTCAGCGCTTGCTAATTTTAGCATGATGGACCTTTTTACAAATATTACAATAATATTTGATTTCATTTTTTAACTTAGTTAAATTAGATTTAATTATTATAAATTTTATTTAAAGTTAATTGGATTAGTAATTCAAGTTGGACTTGAATTATAGATCTAATTTAATTGGATTAGCAGTCTTTTTAAATTTGATTCAATTTAGGCTTGAAATGGTATCAAAAATCAGTTAAAAATTAGTCAAATTTGAGTAGTAGCTAGGAGGCCTAGTTTAGTGGGTCTCTCTCTCTCTTATCTCACATAGAAACCAAGAGGAGGGCATGGAAAATGGGTGCCTCCTCTCGGCACACATGGTGAGAAGAGGGTGGTGCCAAGTTGGCACCCCTATTTTTATCAGGGACTCTCTCTCCTCTTTAGATGATGATGGATTCTTATCTGATTTGAAGTTTGATCAAATCAAATAAGAAATCAATTTTATCTAGAATTTTAAAAAGGCATGAAGAGGGGTTTTGGCATGGAGTTTTAAGGGGCATAGATTTATAGAGTGCAAAATTAATTCTATTGTACATCCCTTCATAACTTTGTCTAGATTATTTTCCTCTATGAAAAATTAAGATTTATATCTCTATAAAAATATAAGAACCCATGGTCTTCAAAAAAAACATCAAAAATATATTTTTTAATTTTTTATTATTTAATTTTTTGAGAGAATAGGGGAGAAGGCTGTTGAGTTTTAGTTTCTAGACAAGTAGAAGAAAGTCCATCCCGTACTCAAAGAAAGACTTGTAAGGATCTAGCAGTCATGGGATCTTGGTGAATTAGTTAGAAAGGTTTCATGCGGATACCTGTAGGGATCGGGCACATGCAGGCTCCAATGAATCCTGGTAGATCCGATCGATCCCATAGATCTGACATTAGAAGAAGGATTTTAGCGATCAAGGTAAGTAGATTCCTTCTTCTTGTAATTTTTAACTTTTTAGATCTGATTAGTTTTAATTATTCCAACATATTAGAGATATAATTTAGATATATATGTGATTTTTTTAAATTAGCATACCTTTTGAAAAAAAACATTTTTCATATATTTTGCTTCTATTGCGATAATTATTTTCGAACCTGGAATAGTATGCTTATCATCAAATCATATATCCTTACATGGTGCTGAGTCTGAGATGAGCCAATCAATCACTACTACTTATGACAATGAGGTTACTAGTGATCCCATGTCCTCCAAATCTGATTAGAGAACATCTAATATAAAAATATTATACTAGATAATGAAGCATAAAATAATATAAACAATAATATCTAAAGTTTTTGAGTTTACTATGTGGTGTGAGTGGCATAGAGCCATGCTAGCTGCTAGCATGTTTGCTCTCTCTACAGAGCTCTATCCTCTAGAGCTATCTCCTTGGATGGCACTCCTCCGACCTCTAAAAATATAATGTATAAACTCTAAAAGTAAAATTAAATAGATTCACTAAATTAATTATATAACTATGGATGGCTATGCATAATTTAAAATGATGGAGGATAAGTATTTAAAATGATTCAAGGATTATATGCTTAGCACAACTCATTAGTCTCTTCTGATATTTAATATCCTTTGGATTCTTCTTTTCATTCATCCTTTTCTTCCATTTCATCATCTTCATCCTCCTCTTCCATTTTTTCTTCTTCTTCATCTTCTTCCCCTACTTCTTAGAGAGGATTGCCTCCTAAATTAAACTCAATATAATTTATCTCTTCATGCTAGCCACCATGTAAGGGAATTCTTAGAGCATCTAACACTGTATCAATGTAGGACTGATGAACTCTTAGTGTTTCATCCTCTTGAAAGTATTATAATAAATAGGGCTCTTCTTCTTTGTTGATCCCTTGAATGATTTTGATGATAACAAAATATTGGAGCCTGCATTTATTTTACTAACAACTCTCCAAGTGCTTTACAAGTTTTTGTAGGATGATTTCATTGCTCAATTACAACTCCTACAATCTGAGTTTTGTCATGAGTTGTGTTGTAAGTATGTCATGTAAAGAAGAGCCCAAAGAAAAAGTAAAGTAAAAATCATGAAAATGGGTTACTTCTAAGTGTTTTTCAAGCTTAAAATTTCTTAGAAATTATCATTAGAAGAGTTGGAGAGTCTCTTAAATGATTGACGTATTGCTGAAAGATTTCTGGAGAAGAGCTGAGAATTCAATGTAAAACTCATCCGAGTCGACTCGAGTAAAGAGAGCTAACTCTTGTTCAAGACACGCATGAAGGTTTATGGCATGCAAATATACGTGTTGACTCAAAGGAACCCAAACTGACTCATCCAGAGTACCATTTCCTGAATCAGACAAGCAAGCCAACTTGAAGGAAGTCCGAGCTGACTCTATCATTCAGTCAGACATCCGAGTCTACTCTTTAGAAGTTCGAGCTGACTCCTTCAGAGTCTAGAAAGAACAGTTCTGAGAGAATAGCCAGGTGAGCTGACTCTAACAAGAAGAGCCGACTCTTTTAGAGTGCAGTTTTGAAGACTTGTGAATCTGACCTGACTCGAACTAAGGCAAGCCGACTCTTCTAGAGTCAGGAATTAGAACACTATGTAACCAAGCTGACCCAAATGAAGCGAGGCGACTCGACCAGAAATTGTTTGAGGATCCAAGCCGACTCGAAGGTCGATTCCAAGCAGGTAATGGCTAGTTCCAGAATACCATTTTTGAATTTGAAAAGTGCTCCAATGGTCAAATATCACATCCCAACGATCTACAATGACTAAAATCACCTGAGAAGAGTACAAGACTTTATAAATAAGGGATTGAGATAACTTTTGAATGACTAATATTTAGTTGAACATTTATTGAGCTTGTGAGCAAGAGAACACAAAAAAGAGAGCATTCAAGTCAGTCTTCAAGTCTTCACCAACTCCCATCTGAAGCTTGATGCATACATTGAAGAAGTTGAAGAAGCCATTGAAGTGCATTGAAGTGCAATTAAGAGGGCTTCTCTCGAGCTATATCAGCAAGCATCAGACAACATCTATGTATCATTTTGTTGCTTATTCTTCTTAATTCTTTTTCTGAATTGTTGGGTTATTGATGAGCCCGGTTTAAAAATCAAATAGGTTCTTGGTTAGCCTGTGCAAAACCAAGTGTTGGGTTCTTGGTGATCTTGCTAAAATCAAGTGTTGGGTTTCTTTGGTGAGCCTGGTTTAAAAATCAAAGGGTGTTGGGTTTGGATTGTGATCCTGGTAAAACAATCCTACTGTATTCTTGTTAGAATATAGTAAAAATTTCAAGTGGTATCTTGGATAGTGGATGTAGGAGATGGGGTGCTCTGAACCACTACAAACCTGTTGTGTTTGCATTGTGATTTTTTTACTTGCTTTTGCTTCTGCTATTAATTATCTAAATCACAGCACTTAACACGTCAAAGAAGTTTTCAAAAGAGCACATATCTGTTAAATTTTTCAAATTTCCAATTCTCCCCCATCTTGGAAAAGCCACCTGGGCAACAACTGGTATCAGAGCAGTGTCTCTGAATATAATTAGAGTAAAGATTGATGGCTCATCCCATGAGTACTTCTTTGACTGAAGGCCAATCCACTAATAGACCTCCATTGTTCACTGGCATGAATTACTCATATTAAAATGCTAGAATCAAGATATACATTCAAGCTATCAATTTTCAATTGTGGAAGGTCATTCTCAAGGGTCCACATGTACCCATGATAAAAATTGATGGCGTGGATGTCCCAAAGCCTGAACAGGACTGGGATGAACACGACATGAAAATAGGGGAATTGAATGCCAAAGCCATGAACTTATTATACCGTGCTTTGGATGCTAACGAGTTCAATCAAATTTCCACTTGCTCTTCTGCAAAGGAAGTTTAGGATAAACTTGAAGTGACCCACGAAGGAACTTTCCAAGTGAAGACTTCAAAAATTAATCTTGTAGTACATAATTATGAGTTATTTAAAATGAAACAAAATGAATCTATCTCTACCATGTTTTCTCATTTTACAGATATTATTAATGGTTTGAAAAGTCTTGGCAGGGTCTATTCAAATGTTGACTTAGTACAGAAGATCCTTAGATCACTTCCGGACAAGTGGGTCCCCAAAAGTAACTACCATCCAGGAAGCGAAAGATTTAAATACTTTACCTTTGAATGAACTAATGGGTTCTCTCATCACACATGAATTGGCCATGTAGCATAGGACTGATGATGATCAGAAGAAGAAGAAAATAATTGCCTTTAAAGCTATATTGGATTCGAAGAAACAAGATGAGGAATCGAAAGATGACTGCAGCTCCTCCGAAGATGACTTAGAAGATGAATTCATCGCAATGGTTGTGAGGAGATTTAAAAGATTTATGGGAAAGAAGAAAGGAAGGTATTATAGAAAATTTCATAAGAAAGGGGAATACATCAAGGACAAGGACAAAGGAAAGGAAAAAAAATGATCAAATGCCCATCTGCTATGAGTGTAAGAAACCTGGGCACATCCATCCTGAATGTCCTCTACTAAAGAAAACCTTCAAGAAGAAGAAAAAGAAGGTGATGGTTGCTAATTGGAGCGATAGCGAGGAGTCGACTTCAAATGAAGAAGAGACTACAAAAATTGCTAACTTGTATCTTATGGGTCTCGAAGATAAGGTATTATCCCCCGAACCTCAAATTGAATTCACCTTTGATGAATTAAATTATGCATTTCATGACTTATTATCTGAATTTAAAAAAGCTGGAGTAAAAATTAGATTTTTAAAGAATATTAACAACTCTTTACAAAAAGGCGAAAGAAGCGATTTCAGAAAAGAACAATTTACTGCATAAAGAGTTAAGTATCTTTTTTGAAAACAATAAGGCTTTAGAAATTAAAAAAATATATATACCTTGACAAAAACAAAGCCTTGATTGATGAAAATAATGATTTAAAAAAGGAGGTTGAAAAGCTCAAGCCTTTAGTTGAAAAACTTACTTTATCTTCAAACAAGCTTGAGTTAATTTTACAAGATCAAAGAATTTTTGAAAATAAAGTTAGATTCGGCTTCAATTCTTCTAATTCAAATGCATTTTTAGCTACTACTTTTGTGACTTTAAAAGCTTATGTTCCAAAATCAATATCTTAAAAAGCTTTTGCAACAAATATTTCTGCATCCACTTCTAAAGCTGTAATGTGTGTACCTAAGATTTCAAATAGAAAATCTTTTATGTCAAAAGGTATTGCATCTGCATCTTATGCTTCTATATTTAGAACTACAAAATTTACATCTTTTCAAAATTCTATAATTATTTATTATAAATGTAAAGGGTTAGGACATAAGGCCTTTCAATGCAATATTATTAGAAATGTTAAAAACAAAGTAAGAAAGATTTGGGTTCCCGAAGGAATCACCTCGGCTAACCTACAAGGACCCAAGTTAGCTTGGGTACCGAAAAGAACTTGTTGATTGTTTTGCAGGAATGTCTTGCAGCCCATAAATTAAAGAAAAGATGATATCTAGACAGCAGCTGCTCAAGACATATGTAAAAGGAAAGTGTCCTAAAAGCCAATCTTATATAAGAGCATTTTATGTAATCTTCCAACTCCTGTATGACATTTAATATATTAATAAAGGCATATAGTTTCATCATATTGCTATATCTTACTTAAAGATTATGATGAACCCCATAGGTTGGAGTAAAATAGAATTAGGGTTATGATGGAAATCATAACAGTGAGACCTAAGTTCTTATAAACCCTAATCTAAAATGTTTCTAATCGATGGACCATCGGTTTGGGGATTGATAAGTTTAGAAAGACTAGCTTATCCTATGTACGCTCTATTAAGAGGGTGGTTGGTCTCACAGCTACTTATGTAGAGACACTAATATAAGGATAAGGGTGCTCATTAGGGTATGAGTTCACTGAATTGATCTACACCGGGACTATCTTTTGGAAGTCTTACTACTTGTTAAAAGATAGATCTCAAAGTAGGAGTTGTGCATATGATCTTTAGACCTGAGGTCACCATGGTTCTTTATGAACACTAAGCCCTATTTTGGTGCATACTCATTCATGACAGTAAGTCATGTACAGGGTGTTCTCGGATATGGTGGAAGGTGTATGAAGGATATGAGCGGTCCAACAAGGAATCGATCATTCCTAGTAAAAGGAATTGTTATCCCACGTGATCTCTTCAATTGATGACTCAAGGAGTCTTTGATCAAAGCAGGATGAGATTAGAATTGGTTTCTAATCAATCATCTGCTGAGTCTTCATTATCAAATAGAGATTTGAAATGACTAAGTGCTAGGGTTTGACATCTATCCATACCCATCACTTAATCGGGATAATGGGAGATCGAAGGATTGAATTGCACGGTAACTTTCTACTGAAGGATATTTTTATACTTTTTACCAAATTCCTTATCTTCCGGGTATGCATGACATGTTGCTAGATATCAATCATGTCTTGTAGGTATTCATGAATCAATTGGATTGGTTTCATGTGTCAATTCGATGGATAGTTCGAATTGGCAACTTAGGTCAGCTCAATTTGACCTAATTAGGTCAATCGGGTTCGATTGGTTCGAAACGGCTTGAACCTAGACCTACTGCTAGCTAGATGTGGAACCCAAAGGGTCACACACATTAGGGAGTTGACCAAGAAAGTCATCCATAATTTAATTAGGGTCATGGGATCCTAATTAGTTAGCTAGATTGCACACTAGCATGTGTAGGCTAACCTAATTCCTAACCTAAGTTGATTTAGGTCTAGTTACTTGCTAAATTGATCAACCAATTTAAGGGAGACTTAAATTGGGACATGTCTTAATTAAGGCAGCCTATGTCAAATTTTATCTGACTTATTTTAGACATTTGGTGCCACTTGGACAAGAGTCCAAGTCGGTTGGGATGCTTGGGCACAAGGATGCGCGCGCTAAGGAAAAGAGGGCACAGAAAGGACCAAGAGTCCTTCTGCAAATGAATCTGTCTTGCTGAATTCATCTAGACTCCTCTTGGCACACATCCCCATGCCTCATAGGACTGATTGACCGGTCAAAATATATTTAAATTACCATGGAGACTGAATGAAAGGCACGCGCGCATGAAGAGTCACAACTCTTCTTATAGCATGCGATATGAGGCAAAGTCCTTCTACAGTCGGGACTCTTCATTATCTTCTGTTGCCGTCAGGATCACCGTGGCTCATAGCTACTGTCGGCGCTGGAGTGCGTTACCTTTCACTGCCCGGTGATCCTCTGCTCCCGGACCTCCAAGTTGAGTGCGCTCTCTTTGTCTGCCTCGCCGTCCGGTGGACCTGGACCTGCAAGACAGGGATTAGTGACCCGGGTCAGGGCTTTCAACGGGCGCACTCCGACGATCAAGTCAGTGATGATCCAGGAGAACAGATCCTCTTGGTCGAGCCCCTCTTGATGGACTCCACACGAGGAGGAGTGAATTGTGAATGTGAGTAGCAGGTGTGTCGAGGGAAGTGTGGCCTGGTTAGGGGGAGTAGCCCTTCCTCCCGACCTTGCTCTGGAATGCTGGTGGTGCCATGCCCCTCTTGATGATGGGGGTTGCACTCTTTTTTCCTTTTTTTTTCTTGTGTTCTGGCTTGTGTTTTTCCTGTGTGTTGGTGTTGTTGTGTTACCTCCGAGTTTGTTGCAAGCTAGGTTACCGTTGGGCGTTCACCTCGGGATCTCCGTCGGGCTATCAGGCACGTTCGGCGTTGTCCCAAGGAGTCTTTCCTGATCCATGATAAGGGGAGCTGTCATGCACTCTAACACTCTTCTTGGTTGCCTTATTCCGAGAAACCTGGCAGTGCCATGAACGGTGAGCTGCCGCCCACAGGATTCGAATCTCCTGGTTGAATTCCTCTCTTGGGTGATCCGGGTGGTTGGTGAGGAGCGTGGCATCTCGATCAGCACACTTCTTCCCTTTCTAGTATAACTGGCAGCTGCAGGTGGCCAGTATGGCCTGGGAGGTGCTCCAGTATAGTCCTCGGGCGGTACACCGGTGTTCTGGACTAGCGAGAACCTTGTCTGAGCTGGGGCTGAGCTGGAACAGCAGGGCTCGCTCCGACCTAGATGCTCCGAGCTTGCGGGGGTGCCTTGGTGGAGGAGGGCAGAGTGCGGGCCTGGTCCGGAGGGCATGCGCTTAGACAGGCTCCACGTTGGTGGGTGAGCGTTGATCTCGACTCTGACCACAGGGCTCAAACCTTTGAGGGTCTCGCTCCGGAGGGCAGAAGGTGGACCCGGTCTAGAGGGTGCACGCTCGGAGAGGCTCCACGTTGGCGGGTGAGCGCTGAGCTTGACTCCGACCATAGGGCTCAAACCTCCTAGGGTCTCGCTCTGGAGGGCAGAGGATGGATTCGGTCCAGAGGGTGCAAGCTCAGAGAAGCTCCACGTTGGCGGGTGAGCACTGAGCTCGACCCTGATCACAGGGCTCAAACCTCCGAGGGTCTCGCTCTAGAGGGCAGAGGACGGACCTAGTCTAGAGGGCGTGCACTCGTAGAGGCTCCACGTTGGTGGGTGAGCGCTGAGCTCGACTCCCACCACAGGGCTCAAACCTCTGAGGGACTCACTCTGGAGGGCAGAGGACGGACCCGGTCCAGAGGGCGTGCGCTCGGAGAGGTTCCACGTTGGCAGGTGAGCGCTGAGGTCAACTTCGACCACATGGCTCAAACCTCCGAGGGTCTTGCTTTGGAGGGCAGAGGATGGATTCGGTCCAGAGGGTGCAGCTCGGAGAGGCTCCACGTTGACGGGTGAGCACTGAGCTCGACTCCGACCACAGGGCTCAAACCTCTAAGGGTCTCGCTATGGAGGGTAGAGGATGGACCCGGTCCAGAGGGCGCGCACTTGGAGAGGCTCCATGTTGGCGGGTGAGCGCTGAGCTCGACTCCAACCACATGGCTCAAACCTCCGAGGGTCTCGCTCTGGAGGGCAGAGGACGGACCCGGTCTAGAGGGCGCGCGGTCGGAGAGGCTCCATGTTGGCGGGTGAGCACTGAGCTCAACTCTAACCATAGGGCTCAAATCTCTGAGGGTCTCGCTCTGGAGGGCAGAGGATGGACCCAGTCTAGAGGGCGCGCGCTCGGAGAGGCTCTATGTTGGCAGGTGAGCACTGAGCTCAACTCTGACCATAGGGCTCAAATCTCCGAGGGTCTCGCTCTAGAGGGCAGAGGACGGACTTGGTCCTGAGGGCGCGCACTCGGAGAGGCTCCACATTGGCGGGTGAGTGCTGAGCTCGACTCCGACCACAGGGCTCAAACCTCTGAGGGCCTCGCTCTGGGGGTAGAATGCGGCTCCGGCCTAGGCGTCCCGAACTCGTGGGCTCGATCTGGTGGAGGACAGAGCTCGGCTCGCTGCCTTGAGGGAGCTCAGCTCAGCTCGGCAGTGGAGTCCGGGCTGGAGAATTGACGCGGCGTTCGACATGGCATCCTCCTTTAACATGGCGCCTGTCGGTTGCCCTATGTCAGCGATCCTGCCACATCATCTTCAATGCTTGGGAATTGAAGTGATGCCTCTTGGCTTCCCAGTGACTAGTACTTGCCATGTGGCAAGTGGGGATTAAGTTTGGAAATGGAGGGGATGCAGATATGCATCTAGATGCATGAAGAGTTTTATCAAGATAAGTTTTCACAACCGGATCACTACTCTTTGGTCTTGAAAAAACTTATCTGATAAGATAGTGATTGGGCATATCACATGCCCCTCTTAAGTCTATAAATAGGGGGCGGTAATCTGAGTATGAGAAAATGATTTTCCATCAGAAGAAATACTGATAGTCTCTCTCCCTCCCTCCTCCTCAAGACAAAAAACTTGTTCTTTTAAGACAAGTTTTTTCCTACTAGGACAAGTCTTAATTTTTAAGACATATGCCTAGTGTGTCCTATAGGAGGCCAATCCTAAATCCAAGAGTGGATTTGGAGAGTACTCAGAGTGCCCTACAACAGGGTAGGGTGTCCTACAAAAGAGAAGGTCCAGAAGGCTATCATAAAGAGTCCTAGTCAAGCAAGCAACTGTAGTAGGAGTTCTTCCTTGGGTCAATTCCTATATCGATCACCATTGGAGGGCTTGCACTTGTGAGCCTAGTGGAAAGGAGTGGAAAATAGCATTTCAAGTATTTATCATAACCCTTATTAGTGACTTATTAGTTGTACATGAATAAGGGGATCTTGGGATTAGGGTTTCTAGCCTATAAGGGTTTTATGTATAAAATTTTTGAAATCTAGTGTTCATTTAGGCTAGAAGACCCTTAAGAAACCCATCGGTGGTATAAGAGAAACCCTTATTTCATTAAATTAATGGTCAAATGAATGATCAAATGCTTATGAAATAGTTAGTTTGATCATATGTTTTGATGCATGTCAATAACTAGGGTTCATTGAAATGTTGCATGATTATGTAAGATAATCATAATATGATGCTTACCATTGGTTAGAGGTTGTTATACTTAAACCCTAATCTATATTTGATAGTGAATTCTATCATGAATAATGGATGTTATTGTATGATGCTATGCATGATGCTATTCAAATGCATGTAAGTAATATGTGTTATCCTAGTAACTGCTTTGGATTGGGTTAGTCACCATGGCCGTCCAGTCATAGGGATCAAGTAGGGTATAAAGGCCCTCTCTTCCCATTCAATGGGTCTCCTATGGTGTGTAGGGGTGCCGTTGTGGCCATATCCCATGAATAAGTGAGGTGAACGGAGTATTGTGTAATCATACATGCATATGCTGGATTGATATGCTATTGTTATACTTGTTGTTATAAACATGATTACTTAGGATGTGTATGAGACCATCAAAGCCCTTATAAAAATCATATTTAGTCATAGTATTAACTTAATCATGATGCAAAACCAATTAGGGTTTGATCAGCCAGTTGGTGTCTAGGCAAGTGGTTCTGGGAAGGTAAAGGGAATGAGGTTTTTAATTAGTTCCGTTGTCTGACCTGGCCAATTCAATTGGTGTCTCTAAGGAAAGCAACGGGGGGACCCCCTCACCCCTTCCACTTACCTGGCCAATTTGGTCATATCTAAACCCTAACCTGGAAATGCTAATTGATTAATTATACTATAATTGGCCTTCCGTCATGCTAAGCCAAATTAATATCAAAACTATAGTAGGTTTGTTATGTAACACAAGGCCTACTCTAGGGTTTGATGTAAAATTTGTCTTGGTGCACTAAGTGCTTTCTGGCATGGTTGAAAATTATTGCTTTGTTGTGTAACACAAGGACAACATTTTTCCATCATGGCTATATAGAAATGAAGGATCTGACTAAACTAAGACATTATAGTTTGTTGTATAACATAAGACTATAAGTATCTTAAAGACTGATTATTTGTTGAGAATTGCATGGGTTGCAATTGGAAAGGAAGTCCTACCTTTGAACTCATGAGTGTTTGTTGTGTAACACAAGACACTCATGAGGAATTGGGGTCTCAACCCCACTAAGAAAACCATTAAGGTTTCTCACTTACCATAGATTGAGGGTTACGGTATTCAAAAAAAATAATGGGAGACATAATTAGATATAAAGTCCTTATCTAGTTATGAATGTCATCTTGAGTGGTGTTCTTATATTGTTCTTTAATTAAATATAGGGTATATATTATGGCTTCAAATTTGTCACTGCGGGGCATCTTAGATGCCAATAAGTTAACTGGTCCTAATTATGTGGACTGGTTGAGGAACCTGAGAATAGTTCTGACTCTGGAAAAGCTTTCTTATATTTTGGAATCTCTGGATCCTGAACCAATCGAAGAGGATGCATCCAAGGAAGAAGTTTCCACACACAAAATGTGGCAAAATGACAGTACAACAATCAGGTGCATCATGTTGGCCTTAATGAGCAATGAGCTTCAAAGGCAACATGAAGAAATGGAACCTCAGTCCATATTACTCAACTTAAAGGAGCTATATGAAGAGCAAAGTAGGGCTGCTCGATACAAGATATCGAAGTAGTTGTTCCATGCATGAATGAGTGAGGGTTCATCTGTATAAACCTATGTATTAAAAATGATTGACTTAATCACCCGATTAGGTCAATTAGGATTTATGATGGATGGTGAACTCCATTAGGATTTAATCATGCAATCACTCACAGATTCCTTCTCTCAGTTTGTTCTTAATTATCACATGAACAAACTGAATATATCTTTGCTTGAACTGTTGAATATGTTGAAGATAGCAAAGAGCCATTCAAAAGGTGATAAATCTCATCTTCTTCTCATTGATGGGAAGAAGAAACAGGCAAATAAAAGGGGTTTGAAAAGAAAATTCAACCCTAAAAAGAGCATCCAGAAGAAGAAGAAAGCCAAGAAGGTGGTTAATGATGGAGCCTATTTCCATTGCGGCAAGCAAGGGCATTGGAAAAAGAATTGCAAGACATATCTTGCAAGTGTGAAGCCAGATGCAAGTAAAGCATCTAAAGGTTTGTACATGATATAAACTAATTTATCATTGAGTGCTTCCATTTCTAATTCATGGGTATTGGATACCGCATATGGATCTCATATCTGTAAATCTTTACAGGGACTCTACAGAATTAGAGAATTGAAGAAAGGTGACTTCAAACTATATGGCGCTAGTGAAGAAGCCATGTATGCTAAAGCTGTGGGCACCTATCTTCTACTATTACCTTCGAGTAATATTCTAAAGTTGGAAGAATGCTACTATGTACTGGATATTGTGAGAAACATTGTATCAATACCCTTGTTGTTACAACAAGGATTTGAGATAAATGTAAAGAGCAGTGGCTGCTCTATTCTTCATTGCAATAAAATATTTGGAAATGGTTATTTTATAAATGGTCTTCTGACATTAGAACTTAATGATGAAATACTACTTGTTGATAATAAGAAGAGAAAGAGAGATAATGTCAATGTCACATTTCTCTGGCATTGTCGGTTAGGTTATATTAGTGAGTCAAGAATAAACAAGTTAGTCAAAGATAATTACATTGTATCTTATGATTTTCAATCATTAGGAACTTGTGAATCTTGTTTCAAAGGTAAAATGACCAAGTCTCCATTCACTGGACATGGAGACACGGCAACTAAGTTATTAGGTCTCGTGCATAGTAATGTGTGTGGACCTATGACAACTCAGGCTAGAGATGGATACTCTACTTCATCATGTTTATCGATGACTTATCTAGGTTTGGTCATGTGTATCTAATGAAACACAAGTCTGAAGCCTTTGATAAGTTTAAAGAGTATCAAAGTATGGTTGAAAAACAAACTAGACATAGTATTAAAACTCTTCACTCTGATCGGGGAGGTGAATACTTGTCTGGTAAATTTCTAGACCATCTTAAGGACAAAGGCATAATCTCTGAATGGACCCCTCCTATACACCCCAATTAAATAGTGTGGAAAAAAGGAGAAATTGCACCTTGTTAGACATGGTGAGGTCCATGATGAGCTTCACAAATCCTCCCATTTCTTTCTGGGGATATGCCCTAGAAACTGCTTCCTATATTTTGAATAGGGTACCATCTAAATCAGTGACTAGCACTCCATATGAGTTATGGAATTACAAAAGACCAAATCTTAAGTACTTAAAGATTTGGGGTTGCTATGCTTTTGTCAAGCATAATTTTGGACATAAGTTAAGTGCTAGGGCTGACAAATATAGGTTTGTTGGTTATCCCAAAAAGGGTGTTGGATACCTCTTTTATAATGCTATTGAATAAAAGGTATTTGTCAGTAGACATACTAATTCTTGGAGCAAGAACTCATCCAAGAAAGAAGTAGTGAATCTACACTTGAATTAAGTGAATAACGGAACCAACAACTTGCTAAGCCTTCAAGTGAAATTCCTCAACCAGAAGTTTTGTAGAGCAAGAACAGCCAAAATACACACCTCCTCTTTGAAGGTCAGAGAGGGTGAGGGGAGCACCTCTCAGATATGGTTTTGTCATCGGGGATGATAATAAGGCCAGTATCATTCAGGATGGTGATCTTGTGACCTATTGAAAGTTGTCGAGAGAAAAGACTCTGACAAATGGCTAAGTGCCATGAAGTCTGAAATGGAATCCATGTATTCCAATTAGGTTTGGACCTTGGTAGATCCACCTGAAAGAATTAACCCAATAGGGTATAAATGGGTCTTCAAGAAAAAGATAGGAGTAGATGGTCAAGTAGAAACCTACAAGGCCAGGCGGTGGCAAAAGATTTTAGACAAAAACATGGCATAGACTATGATGAAACCTTTTCACCAGTAGCCATGCTCAAGTCCATTCGGATAATACTTGCCATAGCAGCATACCATGATTATGAAATCTGGCAGATGGATTTAAAGACTACTTTTCTCAATGAAAATCATGAGGAAGATGCTTATATGACATAGCCAGAGGGTTTTGTCTCAAGTGGGAGACCAAACCAAGTATGCAAGCTAAAAAAGTCCATTTATAGACTAAAACAAGCATCGAGGAGTTGGAACATCTGCTTTGATGAAACAATCATGTGTGTATAAGAAGACAGGTGGGAGTGCACTTGTTTCCTTGGTCTTGTATATTGATGACATATTAATCATTGGTAATGATATCCCAATGTTACAATCGGTTAAAACCTGGCTATCATCAAAGTTTTCCATGAAGGATTTGGGAGAGGCATCCTATATACTAGGTATAAGGATCTATAGAGATAGATCTAAAAGGATGCTAGGCTTATCCCAATCCAGGTACATTGACTTAGTGTTGAAGAGATTCAACATGGATAGAAGTAAAAGGGATTACTTGCCTATGAGTCAAGGCATACATCTCTCTAAGAAAATGTCTCCAAAGACATCAGAAGAAAGAGAAAGGATGGTTATGATTCCTTATGCTTCGGCTATAAGATCAATTATGTATGCCATGCTGTGTACCAGGCCTGATGTTGCTTATGCCTTAGGCAGAATAAGTAAATACCAGGAAGATCTAGGTGAGGATCATTGGAAAGCCGTAAAAAATATTCTTAAGTACCTTAGAAGGACTAAAGATATTTTTCTTGTATATGGAGGATCAGAGTTGAAACTAGAAGGATACACAGATTCTAGTTTTCAATCAGATCCAGATGATAGCAAATTCATATCAGGGTGTGTCTTTACCCTATATGGTGGTGCAGTAAGTTGGAAGAATACAAAGTAGCCAATCATAGCTGACTCAATCATTGAGGCATAATATATAGCTGCAAGTGAAGCCACAAAGGAAGCTGTCTGGATGAAGAAATTTATCATGGAATTGGGCATGGTTCCTGAAATACAACAGCCAGTGCTGTTATACTATGATAACACTAGAGCTGTTGCACAAGCAAAGGAACCAAGGTCTCATCATAAGTCCAAGTACATCCTAAGACGTTTCCATCTCGTTCGGGAAATCATAGAAAGACAAGATGTTATTATCGAACGAGTTGATACTAAGAACAATATAGCAGATCCATTTACTAAAGCACTACCTCAGCAACAATTTGAACGCCACTTAGAATGTATAGGCATAAAATACAAGGGTAATTGGCTTTAGTACAAGTGGGAAATTGAAACGAAAGTGCCCTAAAAGCCAATCTTATGTATGGGCATTTTTTGCAATCTTCCAACTCCTGTATGACATTTAATATATTAATAAAGGCATATAGTTTCATCATATTACTGTATCTTACTTAAAGATTATGATGAACCCCATAGGTTGGGGCAAAATGGAATTAGGGTTATGATGGAAATCATAACAGTGAGATCTAAGTTCCTATAAACCCTAATCTAAAATATTCCTAGTCGATGGACCATCGATTTGGGGATCGATAAGTCTGGAAAGACTAGCTTATCCTATGTATGCTTTGTTAAGAGGGTGGTTGGTCTCATAGCAACTTGTATAAAGACACTAATACAAGGATAAGAGTGCTCATTAGGGTATGAGTTCACTGAACTGATCTGCACCAGAACTATCTTATGGAAGTCTTACTACTTATCAAAAGATAGATATCAAAGTAGGAGTTGTGCATGTGATCTTTAGACCTGAGGTCACCATGGTTCCTTATGCACACTAAGCCATATTTTGGTTCATACTCATTCATGACAGTAAGTCATATATGGGGTGTTCTCGGACATGGTGGAAGGTGTATGAAGGATATGAGTGGACCAACAAGGAATCAATCATTCCTAGTAAGAGAAATTGTTATCCCAAGTGATCTCTTCAATTGATGACTCAAGGAGTCTTTGATCAAAGTAGGATGAGATTAGAATTGGTTTCTAATCAGTCATCAATTGAGTCTTCATTATCAAATAGAGATTTGAAATGACTAAGTGCTAGGGTTTGACATCTATCCATAACTATCACTTAATCGGGATAATGGGAGTTCGAAAGATTAATTGCATGGTAACTTTCTACTGAAAAGTATTTTGATACTTTCTACCAAATTCCTCATCTTTCGGGTAGGCATGACACGTTGCTAGATGTCAATCATGTCTTGTAGGTATTCATGAATCAGTTGGATTGGTTTCATGAGTCAATTCGATGGATAGTTCGAATTGGCAACTTAGGTCAGCTCAATTTGACCTAATTAGGTCAATCGGGTTAGATTGGTCTGAATCGGCTTGAACCTAGACCTACTACTGGCTAGATGTGGAATCCAAAGGGTCACATGAAAGGGATATGCCCTACAAGCCAATCTATGTCGTATCTCCCAAACCATTGTAATTGACAATATTCTAATAAAGGCATTATTTTTCATCATATGCTGTGTTTATATTATATGATGAACCCCATAGATTTGGGCTATGATTTAAGGGTTATGATGAGATCATACCAGTGAGACCTAAAGTCTTAAAACCTTAATCTAAAATATTCCTAGTCAAAGGAACCCTGAGTAGGGGATCAGGGTTTTTCCGGTAAGACTAGCACATCCCTTGTATACTGGAGAGGGTGACTGCTCTCACAGTCACTTGTGCATGACACTAATACTAGGATGTGGGTGCTCATTAGAGAATGAGTTCACTGATATGATACAACTTGAGAACATCTAATGGAGTCTTAGCTACATGTCAATAGAAGGTTCTCATAGTGGGAGTGGTACAAGTAATCCTTTGACCTGAGACTGCCATAAGTACCTTATGTACATGAACCCATGCTTTGGTTCAATTCTAATCATGACACTGAGTCATGCACAGGATTGATACTGGGAATGGTGAATTGGATATGAAGGTAATGAGTAGGTCAACAAGGAATCGATCACTCTTAGTAAGAGGAGATTGCATCCAGCTAGTTATCAATCGGATGATGATTCAGGGAATCTTTGATCAAAGTAAAGATATTAGAGATGATTTCTAATATCAAGATAATTGAATCATCAATATAAGATTGATCTAGAAATGAATGTAATATTGGAATTGACATATATCCATATCCATAATTATATTCTGGGTGCAGGCTGATCGAAGGATTTAATTGTACGGTAACTTTCTACTGAATGGTAGTTTTGGTATTTCACCAGAATTTCCATATCTTCTGGGTAGACATGACACGTTGCTAGACGTCAATCTTGTCTTGTGGGTTGATTAAATTGAATGATCACTTATTAGGAAGAGTCCTAATTGATCATAATCGGGTAAGCCTGATTTGACCTAAATCGATTAGAAAGAGTTCTAATCAAGTTAGGTTAACTTGTATTCGAACCCACTGCTGGCAAGATGTGGAACCCAATGGGTCACACACTTAAGAGAATTGATCAAGGGTTTAATTTTGTAATTAAATTATTTTGCATGATGACACTCTAGCAGGTGTTGCAAATCCTAGCTTCTATTCGAATTATATTCGAATTAGGGTTCCGGATAGGTTCAATTTGGGTTCTAATTGGATCTAATTAGACCCTAATTGAGTTTATAGGGATTATGGCTAACCCTATTGGCTAACCAAGTATTTAGGCTAGCCCCCCACCCGCCCCTTATTCTTTTCATGCCAAAATGCCAAGAGTCCATGTGCTAATGGACTCTTGGCGCGCCATTTGGAGGAGTCCATGGGCGCATGGACTCTTGGCGCGCCCACTTAATTCTCCGATGAATTAAGATGGGGCGGCCTTTCTTTCTCTCCTTTAGCGCCTCAGATGTGTCCCCTTGGATGGGAATCCAACGGTTGATGGTTTTTTAAGAAAGGAAGAAAGCGCTTGTTGCTTCCCGATTACGCGAAATAACATCTCTTCAGAGATTTAAATTCGTGACTCCTTTCTTTTAAAAACATCGTGACTTTTCCTTTAAGAAAGGCTGTGGGGCTTAATCTGGAAGTCCGTGAGAAGGAGGGAAGGGGCGTGAGAAAATGAGAAGGGCGTGAGAAGGAGTTTACGGAGAGTTGTGTGGGCGCCTCTCTGAAAACTATTTAAGGGGTCAGGAAAATCAGAACTCGGGTGATTGTAATCTGAGTAATGCTTTTATTTTTCCTGCTTCCTCTCCAAAAGACTCCTTCCCTCTTTTCTTGTTTTACATTGTTTCCTTTACAGAGGACTCCTCTGTCGAAACTCTGTTGCTGAACAAGAATAAAAGAGAAGGTCTCCGACGGTAAAGGAAAGAAGGAGTTCTGATTTTCTTTCCTTTCTTTCTGACATTAAGACATTCTTGTCTTAATTTCTCCTCCAATTTAAGACAAGCCTATATCCTCTTAGGACAAGGTCTTATCTTCAAGACAAGGGTGTCTTAAAGGGCCAAGGTCTTAGTGGAAGGAGGAGAAGAGATAAAAGAAAGGGAGACAACCTCTTGTGTGGAAGAATTCCAGCCACAATCCGAAGAATTGAGTTCTAGGAAGAAGAACTCAATAGGAGGAACCATTGGACAAGAAGATAGTGTTCTTGATCATTGCTCTGTGTGGATCACCATCGGAGGGCGGACACCTGGACGCCTGGTGAATTCAGTTAGCCCCTTCAACTTCAAGTTTGTTGGAATAAGCGATTACAGGTTGGTACCCTAATCCTAATTTACATAGATATGCTTGTCATATGTTCTAGTCTTATTTAAGGAGTTCCTGGTTTAGGGTTTTTGGTGTGAATTTAGTTTCAATTTTGAAATTACCCTTCCACTACGTTGCACCGGATCCCTACATCACACACATTAGGGAGTTGACCAAGGAAGTCATCCATAATTTAATTAGGATCATGGAATCGTAATTGGTTAGCTAGATTGCATACTAGCATGTGTAGGCTAACCTAATTACTAACCTAGTTGATTTGGGTCTAGTTACTTGCTAAATTGATCAACCAATTTAAGGGAGACTTAAATTGGGACATGTCTTAATTAAGGCAGCCTATGTCAGATTTTATCTGACTTATTTTGAACATTTGGTGCCACTTGGACAAGAGTCCAAGTCGGTTGGGATATTTGGGCACAAGGTTGCGTGCGCTAAGAAAAAGAAGGCACAGAAAGGACCAAGAGTCCTTTTGCATATGAGTCTCTCTTGCTGAGTTCATCTGGACTCCTCTTGGCACACATCCTCATGCCTCCTAGGACTGATTGACCAATCAAAATATATTTGAATTAACGTGGAGATTGAATGAAAGGCGCGCGTGCGTGAAGAGTCGCAACTCTTCATATGGCGCGCGGTATGAGGCAGAGTCCTTCTGCAGTCGGGACTCTTCATTATCTTCGACACTTGGGAATTGAAGTGATGCCTCTTGGATTCCTAGTGACCAGTACTTGCCATGTGGCAAGTGGAAATTAAGTCTGGAAATGGAGGGGATGCAGATATGCGCCTAGACTCATGAAGAGTTTTATCAAGATAAGTTTTCTCAACCGGATCACTACTCTTTTCTCTTGAAAAAACTTATCTGAAAAGGCAGTGACTGGGATATCACATGCCCCTCTTAAGTCTATAAATAGGGGGCGGTAATCTGAGTATGAGAAAATGATTTTCCATCAGAAGAAATACTGATAGTCTCTCTCCCTCCCTCCTCCTCAAGACAAAAAACTTGTCCTTTTAAGACAAGGTTTTTCCTACTAGGACAAGTCTTAGTTTTTAAGATATAAGCCTAGTGTGTCCTACAGGAGGGCAATTCTAAATCCAAGAGTGGATTTGGAGAATACTCAGAGTGCCCTATAGCAAGGTAGGGTGTCCTACAAAAGAGAAGGTCCAGAAGGCTATCATAACGAGTCCTAGTCAAGCAAGCAACCATAGTAGGAGTTCTTCCTTGGGTCAATTCCTATGTGGATCATCATTGGAGGGCTTGCACTTGTGAGCCTAGTGGAAAGGAGTGGAAAACAGCATTTCAGGTATTTATCATAACCCTTATTAGTGACTTATTAGGTTTACATGAATAAGGGGATCTTGGGATTAGGGTTTCTAGCCTATAAGGGTTTTATGTGTAAAAGTTTTGAAATCTAGTATTCATTTATGCAAGAAGACCCTTAAGAAACCCATCAATATGATGGGTGACAAAGATCAATTCATCACCCTTGAAATGAAAGAATGAGGTATGATTACTTTTGGAGAAAATGGCAAGGGAAAAATAATTGGAATCGGTAAGATCAAAATAATCGCCTGTACTTTTATTGAAAATGTATTGCTAGTAGACAAATGGAAGCATAATTTATTAAGTATTAGTCAATTATGTGATAAAGGCTTCAAGGTTGTCTTTGAATCATCTATGTGTGTTGTAACAAACTCTCTTGATTCTAGCCATAAATTCATTGGACATAGACTTGGAAATATTTATGTGGTAGGTCTTAATGATCTAGCTATGTCTAGTAGTTCCAGTCTAGTAGCAATAAATACTAAGACCAAGGAGTCTGTTTACTTTGGCATAGATGATTAGGTCATGCTAGCATGCATACCATTGCCAAGTTAATTTCTAAGAATCTAGTTAGAGGCATGCCTAAGTTTAAAGTAGATTTTGATCATGTTTACGATGCATGTCAAATGGGTAAACAAACTAGAGGGAGTTTTAAATCCAAAAATATGATTTCAACTTCTAGACCCCTCGAGCTACTTCACATGGAATTATTTGGACCAACTAGGACTACAAGCCTAGGTGGTATGAAATATGTTCTTGTGATAGTATATGATTTCTCTAGATTTACTTGGATTTTATTTATTGCTCATAAAGATGAAACTTTTAAAGTTTTTTGAAACTTTCACAAAAAAATGACAAATCAAAAAAATCTTTCAATAGTTTTTATTAGGAGTGATCACAGCACGAAATCTGAAAATCAAATTTTTGATTATTATTGCACAGAAAATAGCATTGATCATAACTTCTCTGCTCTTAGAACAGCACAACAAAATGGTGTTGTAGAAAATAAAAATTGGACTTTAGAAGAAATGGCCTAAATAATGTTGTGTGAAGGCAATTTTCCAAGATACTTTTGGGCAGAAGTAGTGAACACTGCTTGTTATATTTAAAACCGTATTTTAACTCATCCAATTTTAAAGAAAACCCCCTATGAGCTTTGGAATGAAAAGAAACCAATATCAATTACTTTCATGTTTTTGGCTGTAAATGCTTTGTGCTGAATAATAGTAAGGATAATCTAGAAAAATTTGTTGCTAAATCTAATGAAGCAATTTTTCTTGGTTATTCATTACATAGCAAAGCATATAGAGTATTTAATAAAAGAATTCTAATTATAGAAGAATCAATGCATGTCATTTTTTATGAAACTAACCCCTCACCTTCTAAGAAAGAAGAGTGCATAGATAATGATGTAGGTACACTTCAAAAGGAGATGGAAGATATGAGCATACAAGAAAGACCAATCGAAGAAGGAGAAGAAATGGTAAGTAAGGATCAAGATGATCTACCAAGGAAATGGAGGTATGTAACTTCTCATCCAAAAGATTTAATTATTGGTGATCCTTCACAACGTATTAGGACTAGGTCATCACATAGAGATGCACATGATTACCTAGTCTTTGTCTCACAAATAGAACCCTATAGCTTAGAAGAAGCTGAAAATGACCCAAACTGGATGATGGCCATGCATGAAAAACTAAACCAATTTGAATGAAATAAGGTATGGACCTTAGTTGATAGACCATCAAACCATCCCATCATAGGAACCAAATGGGTCAACAGAAATAAGTTAGATGAACAAGGTAAAGTAACTAGAAACAAAGCAAGGTTGGTAACTAAAGGATATAACTAAGAAGAAGGAATAGATTTTGATGAAACCTATACACCCGTAGCAAGACTAGAGGTCTTAAGATTATTACTTGCATTTGCTTGCTATATAAATTTCAAACTATTCTAAATGGATGTGAAAAGTGCTTTTTTAAATGATTTTATTTCTGAACAAGTTTTTGTAGAACAACCACTAGGTTTTGAAAGTCGTGCTTTTCCAAATCATGTTTTTAAACTTAATAAGACATTGTATGGTTTGAAACAAGCACCTAGAGCCTGGTATGATAGACTTAGCATTTTCTTGCTTGAAAATGATTTTATAAGAGAAAATGTTGATACAACTTTTTTCATCAAAAAGAAAAATTATGATATATTAGTTGTATAGATTTAGGTTGATGACATTATATTTGGTGCAACTAATAAAAATCTTTGTAGAGAATTTGCTAAGTTGATGTAGGGTGAATTTGAAATGAGCCTAATGGGTGAACTAAACTACTTCCTTAGACTTCAAGTGAAACAAACAAAGGAAGGGATCTTTATAAACCAAGCCAAATACATTAAAGAGATCATCAAGAGGTTTGGTATGGAGTCAAGCAAACAAATGAGCACACCCATGAGTCCTACTTGCAATTGGATAAAGATGAAGATGGCAACAACATTGATCAAAAGCTCTATTGAGGTATGATTGGATCATTGTTGTACTTAATTGCTAGTAGACCTGATATCTTGTTTAGCATATGTGTATGTGCTAGATTTTAATCTAATCCTAAAGAATCACATATGCATGCTGTTAAGAGAATTATAAGATATCTAAAAAGAACAAGTAATCTAGGTCTATGGTTTTCAAAGAATTTTTCATTAAATTTAATTGGATTTTTGGATGCTGATTATGCTGGTTGTAAAATTGATAGAAAAAGTACTAGTGGCACATGCCAATTTCTAGGATTGAATTTAATCTCATGGCATTGCAAGAAACAAAACTTGGTAGCACTATCTACTGCTGAGGTAGAGTATGTTGCTGTTGAGAGTTGTTGTGCACAAGTGTTATGGATTAAATAACAACTAGAAGACTTTGGTGTTATACAATCTAAAATTTCTATCAAATGTGATAACACGAGTGCTATAAATTTGACAAAAAATCTAATTCAACATTCTAGAACTAAGCACATAGAGATTAGGCATCATTTCATAAGAGATCATGTTTTGAATGGTGACATTGAATTAAAATTTATTCCAGCAAAAAACTAACTTGCTGACATCTTCACTAAATCACTTAATAAAGATAGATTTGAAATTATTAGAGAAAAATTAGAACTCTGTGACCCTTTTTAAAAAATTTCCTTAACCTAATCTCTTCAAAATTAAGAAAAAATTATCTAGAAAGCCTCCTACATCAAACCAAGATCTTTGACCATCTCTCATGATTTTCTAGAATTAATTTTTATTTCTAAACCTTTTTGACTCTTGTGGAGAGTTCTTGTTCGAGTCGACTCGAGCTATAGTGCTCAAGTCGAGCCGACTCGAATTTTTGATTAGTTTTGTAGAGCTTTGCTCGAGCCGACTCGAGCAGATTAGGGCTTGCCAAGCCAACTCGGATGTCGGGCAAGCTATTTTTTAATAGAGCTGAAGGACTTATTCTTATTGTTTATGCTTTTTACTCTTGCTCAAAACCCATGTTTCCCACTCAAACTTCACTTCCATTCTTCACTTCCATTCTTCCCAAATTTGTGCAATGGTTCCAAAAATGGCCATCGAGAAGAGATCTAAACAAGTAATACCCTTTGTTCAAAAGGAAAGAAGAACAAAGCATCGGTAAGAAGAGCCGACTCAGTCAGTGGAAATGGAACAAATTGTAGCTCCCTCTTCTTCGAGACAACTGGTTTCAATGTCCAATCGACCAGTGACAAGCGGGAGAAGAAGAATCTTCACATTCCTAAAAGAACTGGGGCTACGAATTGGAGATCTAATTGAAGATTAGGGCTAGAGCTTCTTTTACTCACTGAATGTGCCAACCTATCCAATTTTGGTAAGGATTTTTTATGAAAATCTGAGATTAGAAGAATAGCATGTTTAATCTATAGTTAAAGGAAAAAGGATCATAGTGATAGAAGAAAGACTGTGTAGCTTACTAGAGATGTCGAACGAGGGCTTGAAACACTTAGTTCTGAAAGATAAAGAGAAAACCCTCAGAACAATTTTAAACAGAGAAGATGTGAGTGGCATTGGTAATGTAATGGCCAATACATTATCCCTTAAGATGAGACTGTTGCATAATTTTATTAGCAGGATCTTTCTCCTGAGAATTGGAAGATTTGATTGGGTAAGTGAAAAGGATCTTAGTTTTATGGGACATGCAATTGAGGGGGAGGCCCTCAACTTACCTCATATTATGCTTATGCAAATGAAAGAAGTTGTCAGGAAGGTAAAGGCCTGTTTGCCTTATGGTATGGTTTTTACCCTATTTTTCCAGGCCTCTAGAGTAAACCTTGATGGTGAAGATGGTAGGCCCCTTCACCATATTGACACCTACACCTCCAAATCTTTACAATGAATGGGATATCAATTAAATGAAGGAGCATGGAGGAAAAAGGGATCAGATGTGAGAGCTGTAGTATCTTCCAGTAGTGATGATGAAGATGATGATTGTTGGATTTAGCCCTTGATTTTGATGACTAACAAAACATTGAGTACATATTTTATACTAATGTTATAATTGAAGTTATGAGTTTCAGGATACAGGTACCTCAAATTCTCAAAATAAAAGTATAATGGAACTCATTGGAAGCTGAGTAATTTTCATGATTTAAGAAGTCTTCCCATCTAAAAAAGACCTCAAAATAGATCAATTGTGCTTTACAAAAAGTATATTGAAGTTTTATTGAAGATCATTTTGAATTTGGAAGGTTGACACATGTTTTTGTCAAGTTGTAGAGTCAAGTGTCAACTCATGGTACACTAAATGCCAACACTTCAAAAACTGGCATGCAGAAATTTTCTCTAACATGCCAAGTGTCGACTCACAGTAATCAAGTGTCGGCTCATGGAACACAAGTGTCGACTCAAGGCCTGAGACTTTTGAAGATACAAAACATGTCTTTTTGGGAGGTTTTCTATCAAGTGTTGGCTTAGGAGACTCAGGTGTTGACTCAGGAGATTCAAGTGTCGACTCAAGGACTTCAAGTATTGACTCAAGGCCTAAGATTTTTGAAAACACAAAGCTAGGCCATTTAGAGGTTTTTAACTCAAGTATCGACTCAGAAAATTCAAGTATCGACTCAGGAAACTCAAGTGTCGACTCACAAAAATCAAGTGTCGACTCATGAAGACTCAAGTGTTGACTCACAAAAGTCAAGTGTCGACTCACGGGTTCTGATAGCTATAATGGCTATATTTTCTGAGAGCCAAAATTGACTCCCACAAGCTCCCAACGACTAGTTTTGCTCCTCCAACAGTCTTAAACCATTTTTTGAAAGTTTTTAAAGTATTTAAGATTCACCAAACTCATTCATAAAGTATTGAACACACAAGAGACAAATATTTTTCAAGAACTTCACTTCCAAAGCCAAAAAGAAGAGATTCCACTGAAAAAGCTTAGAAGCCTTTAATTTCAGCTTTCCAAAAGTATCTTTGAAAGATTCCAAAGAGAAGACAAGATAAGCAATCTTCAAGAGCCTCAAAGCTTCCATATTCTACTCTATAAGAGAGTTTGATTGTGCTTTTATTCTTGTATCTTTAACTTTATTCTTTACTGACCTAGCTTTCAAGGTCTTTGAAAGTAGGTTGTTAAGGTTGTTAGTGAGCCAAAGGTATAAAATCAACTAGGGTTTAACTTGTGAGCCCAACAGACAAAACAAGTTGTAAAGGTTATTGGTGAGCCTAGGTGACAAAACTAACTTGGGTTTTGACTTGTGAGCCTTGGAAAACAAGTCGGTTGTAATCTTGAAGATATTATAGTGAAAATTTCTAAGGGAGGCTTGGGAGGTGGATGTAGGTGCTTGGATTGCACCGAACCACTATAAAACTTTATATTTGTGTGTGATTGCTCTCTTTACTACTTGCTCTTTATTCCTTGCCTTTAATTTGCCATTATCCACTGCATATTCATTTTGAGTTTAATCACTTTGCTTCACAAACACATCAAGACTAGCACATAGTTGTTTATATTTTTAAAAGACCTAATTCACCCCCCCTCTTGGACTCCATTTTTGGATAACAAGTGATATCAGAGCACCGGTACTCTACTTATAGGTCCAATGATCTTGAGTAAAAGATCATGGCAGCCCTAATTGGTATTGGTATTGTAGAAGGTCAAGCCTCTAACCATCCCCCATTATTTAATAGCACCAATTACACATACTGGAAGACATGCATGCGTATTTACTTAAGCCATTGATTATAACATTTGGAGGACTATTATTAAGGGTCCTCATCTGCCTACTATCTTGATTAATGGCATTCCCACTCTCAAAATGGAAGATGATTGTGATGAGAATGATATTAAGCAAATAGAGCTTAATACAAAGGCTATGAATCTATTATTTTATGCTTTGGATCCAAGCGAATTCAATAAAATCTCAAATTGTCTCTTCGCAAAGGAAATATAGGACACACTTGAAGTTATCCATGAGGGTACTCATCAAGTAAAAACTATAAAAGTTAACATGCTCATTCATACATATGAAATGTTTAGAATTGAACCTTCTGAATCTATTAGTGAAATGTATACTAGATTTACTAATATTATGAATGGCATGCGAAGCTTAGGAAAAGTTATTTATAATGATGAACTTATTAATAAACTTTTCATGTCTCTTTCGACTTCTTGGGATGCTAAGGTCACTGCTATAGAAGAAGCTAAAGATATAAACACACTTCTACTTGAGCAACTTTTGGGCTCATTGATGACTATGAGCTCTCCTTGAAATAAAAGAAAGTGTACAATGATAAGAAGAAGAAAGTCATTGCCTTCAAGTCCACTACCAAAGAAGAATCAAGTGATGAAACTGAAGAAGAGGATGATGAAGATGAAACGGCTCTCATTGCAAGAAAGTTTAGGAAGTTTATGACAAAGAAGAAATACAACTTCAAGAAGAAGCCTCAAAAGGAGAGCCTAGTAAAGAGAAAGAAAAAGAGAAAGAAAAGGAACAGCCCACATACTTTGAGTGCAAAAAAACTGGCTGGTGTGGGCACCAGGATCAGACTGAGGCTCCTCAACCCTCTAAGGATCTCGGACTAGGGTTTGATCTTTTGGGTCATGTAATAAGTCTTCAAGCCTAAGCATTTTATTTTCTTGAGTCATGAATTTAGTCTCAATTGCTTTTGTTTTAGTCATGTACCTTGACCAATTTGGTCAAGTTGTGTCTATGGGTCTTGTAATGATCCAGTCTAAGTCTGTTTGAAGATTGGGCCCAAGATGGAGTGGTCTTCGAGTCTAGTCCAATTTGTAATGGGTCAAGCCATCTCCCAAGCCATGAAAGATGCCACTTGGCACCACCTCACTCATCCCATGTGGTGCCACATCACCTTGACATGTGGGCGGCCAAGGCAAGAAGGGAATGCTGGAATTTTTGGGCACCATTCCTTGATTCTTTCCTCCTTTCCCTCCCCCTATCAAGCCTCTTTCTAAAGAAGCTATGGGTAGCCAAGGAAGGTCAATGGGCAAAAAAGGCATGATCCTTGTTTCAAGCCCCATATCAAGACTTCTTCCCGAAGTGCTTGGTCGACTATGGAAGAAAAGCATTGACCCTCAAATCAAGAAGACAACTCCCTTATTTCAAGCCCCATATCAAGCCATCTTCCCAAAGTGTTTGGTCGGCTATGGAAGAAAAGCATTGACCCTCAAATCAAGAAGACAACTCCCTTCTTTCAAGCCCCAAATCAAGCCACAAGACCTTGGTCGGCCAAAGGAAAAAGAAATTTGAATTTGGGCACCCTCTTCATGAAGCTTTGTATTTTTTTTGAAATTTGAATGGGTTTTAAGGTGCCTATATAAAGGGCCTTACCCCTCTCTTGTAAAGTTTAATGATGATGCATGAAAAGAAAAGATTTGAGAGCCACTCTTCTTATTAGTTGCCTTCATTCTTTAAGAACGTCGATCTCCATGAGGGAGCGCATTCGCCTTCGGGCATCGAGAGGTGTGAGGCCTCAAGTTACCTTCTCTTCCACCAATCCATCTTCTATCTTCGAGTTTAGAGGCCAACTGGATGATCCATCTAGGCGCCCAGCAAGAAGACCTGTAATCAACTTCATCTTCAACCTTTCTTCCTTTATTTCTTCCTGCTACTTGTTGATTCATAATCCTTCCCTTGATTGCTCGCTGGTCCTCTAGGTACCACGAACACGAAGTCGGTCTCCCTTACCTTCGAGACCTTCGAATAAAAATTCGATGCATCCACAGGGGTTGAAGGCTCGATCATCCAGGCTGCATCTGCGAAAGCGAGTGAACTCGGCATCGAGTGCTTTAAAGCTTTTAAGGTTTGCAACCCTAAAAATCCTAAGTTGATATTGATTCAAGAGCTAAGTCCTATGGTGTTTCTCAATCTCGGGGTCCTCTTCTTATCCTGTTTTGGGACTTGCTTGCTTGAATTTCTTATTATTGTAGAACCCTAGATCTACTCTTGCTTGTCTTCGAGAATCATACACCTCATTTTAAAAAAAAACCTAAAAAATCATAAAGAAAAATTACTTGCATCATTTCATCCTAACATCTAGTTAGTCCCGCATCATTGGCCACTTCAAGATGGACTGCCCCCTACTCAAGAAGAGCAGAACGAAATTAAGAAAGAAAGCAATGATAGCAACCTGGAGTGACAGCGAGGACTCACGTTCCGATGAAGAGTAGCAAGAGGTTGCAAGTTTTTGCTTAATGGCTAACAATTATGAGGTAATATCTAAATCTAAAAATAAGTTTACCTTTGATGAATTGTATGAAGTTTTTGATGAACTTGTAGTTGAATTTCAAAAACTTAAATTGAAGCACAAAGAACTAAACAAGCAAAATCTGGATTTGGTTAAAACAAATGATAAGTATTTAATTGAAAATGATTGTTTACTCCAAGAAAACAAAAAGTTAAATGATAAAATTATCCTTTTGGAAAAAGAAAAAGAAGTTTTGAAAAAGAAAAATTCGTTTGCATCAATTAAAAATTTTACAAAACAAAACAAAGAGATTTTGCAAGAAAATAAGAAGTACAAGGATGACCTTGAAAAACTTAAACCTTTTATTGAAAAATTTACTTATAGTTTTGAAAAACTCAATATGCTTTTGAATAACCAAAGAGCTATTTTTAACAAAGCTGGATTAGGCTTTAAAATCCAAAAATAGTAAAAGTTTTTCAAGAATTTCTTTGTGCTTGCTTCATCTTCTATTACTTGTTATTCTTGTGATAATGTAGGACACAAATCATATTTGTACAATAAAAGGAAATTGAACAAAGTTAGAAAAGTTTGGGTTCCAAAAGGAACCGTCACTACTAACCTTAAAGGATCCAAGATGACTTGGATACCTAAAGTCTCCACCTGATTTGTTGTTATAGGTGTGACTTGCAACCAACAAAAGAAGAATGTTGTACCTAGATAGTGGTTGCTCAAGGCACATGACTGGAGATGTGGAGTAGTTCTCCTCACTTGAATAACAAAATAGTGGAAATGTGACCTTCGAAGATAATGAAAAAGGCAAGATTGTTGGAATTGGTAAAGTCAATATCACCCCCTCTACTTACATAGATAATGTTCTTTATGTTGATGGTTTAAAGCATAATTTACTTAGCATTAGCCAGTTTTGTGACAGATTTTAAAGTTATTTTCGAATCTTTCATATGCATTGTTTCTAGTCTTGATGACAATGGCATAAAGTTTATTGGTCATAGGCATGGCAATTTTATATGGTTGATCTTGATGATCTTCTTGTTCAAAATGGTTAATGCCTAGTGGCAATGGAAGCCAAGAATATGAAACTAGTTGGCTTTGGCATCGTAGACTAGGACATGCTAGTATACATTTGCTTTCAAAACTTTGCAAAAAGGATTTAATAAAAGACTTGCCAAAACTTAGTTTTGAAAAGGATAGGATTTGTAGTGCTTGCCAACTTGGAAAATATACTAAATCATCTTTTAAACCTAAAGGAGTAGTCTCTACATCTAGACCCTTAGAATTACTTCATATGGACCTCTTTGGACTAACTAGAACATCTAGTTTGGGAGGTAAGAAGTATTGTCTAGTTATCGTAGATGACTTCTCACGTTTTACATGGATCATGTTTTTAGCTCACAAAGATAAAACCTTTATTGCATTCATTAAATTTTATAAAAGAGTCTTAAATAAAAAAGTTTTTTCAATTGTTTCTTTAAGAAGTGATCATGGCACAGAATTTGAAAATCATGATTTTGAAAAGTTTTGTAGTGAAAATGGCATTTATCAAAATTTTTCTACACTTAGAATACCTCAACAAAATGGGATGGTAGAAAGAAAAAATAGAACTCTTGAAGAAATGGCATGCACCATGCTTTGCGAAAATGATTTACCTATGTATTTTTGGATGGAAGCCATAAATACTGCTCGCTATATTTTAAATCATATTTTAATCCGACCTATTTTAAAGAAAACACCTTATGATCTTTGAAAAGGTAAGAAACCTTCAATTAAATATTTTAGTATTTTTGGATGTCATTGTTTCATTTAAAATAATAGCAAGGATAATCTAAGCAAATTTGATGCCAAGTCAGATGAGGGTATCTTTTTAGGTTACTCTATATCTAGCAAGGCATACAGGGTCTTCAACAGAAGGACACTTCTTATTGAAGAATCCATCCATGTTGTGTTTGATGAGACTAATCAAAAATCTTCTAGAAAAGAAGATATTCTTGATGATGAAACAGGTATCCAAAGAACTGAAGAAGTGAACAACCATGAAGAGCCTTCCAAGGAGCAAGATGACAATCAAAACAATGAAAGAGATCAAGTACAAGGAGGTGGAAACACATCAACACCTAACCTTCTACCTAAAGAATTGAGGTATGCTCATGGACACCCCAAAGAACTTGTCATTGGTGATCCATCAAAAGGGGTAAGTACTGGTTCATCTCTTAGAAATGTATGTGATTATTTAGCTTTTATTTCTTAAGTAGAACCAACATCTGTTGAAGAAGCTAAAAATGATTGTAATTGGATAAATGCTATGCAAGATGAACTAAATCAATTTAAAAAAAATAATGTTTGGACGTTAGTTGAAAGACCCACTAATGTTTTAATAATTGGTACAAAATGGGTTTTCAAAAATAAGCTTGATGAAAATGAAATAGTCATTAGAAATAAAGCTAGGCTAGTTGCCAAAGGATACAATCAGGAGGAAGGGATTGATTTTGATGAAACCTTTGCTCCTGTTGCTAGACTTGAGGCAATTAGGCTATTATTGGCATTTGCATGTTTTATGAATTTTAAATTATTTCAAATGGATGTCAAAAGTACCTTTTGAATGGTTTTATTGAAGAAGAAGTTTTATTGAAGAAGAAGTTTATGTTGAACAACCTCCTAATTTTGAAAATTATGAGTTTCCAAATCATGTTTTTAAAATTCATAAAGCTTTGTATGGTTTGAAACAAGCTCCAAGAGCTTGGTATGATAGATTGATTTCTTTCTTGCTTAAAAATGATTTTTCTAGAGGTAATGTAGACATTACATTATTTTTGAAAAAAAAATGATGATCTCTTAGTAGTACAAGTTTATATGGATGATATCATATTCGGTACTACTAACGAATGTCTTTGTCAAGAGTTTTCAAAGTTAATGCAGGGAGAGTTCAAGATGAGCATGATGGGAGAGCTTAACTTCTTCCTTTGACTTCAAATAAAGCAAACAAAATAGGGGATCTTCATCAACCAAACCAAGTACACGAAAGAAATATTAAAGAAGTTTGGGATGGAGAGCACCAAGCCATTAGGTACACCTATGAGCTCCTCTTGTAAGCTTGACAAAGATGAATCAGGTAAATCTATAGACCAAAAGTTATATAGAGGCATGATTGGTTCATTGCTTTATCTAACTGCTAGTAGGCCAGATATTATGTTCAGTATTTATATGTGTGCAAGATATCAGTCCGCCCCTAAAGAGTCTCATCTTTTGGTTGTTAAACGCATACTTAGATACCTATCTGGCACTATAGATATTGGACTTTGGTACTCTAGAGATTTATTATTTGAATTGATTGCTTATTCTGATGTTGATTTTGCTGGATGTAAACTTGATAGAAAAAGTACTAGTGGAACTTATTAGTTTCTTGGAGTTAATTTGATCTCATGGAGTAGCAAGAAACAAAATCAGTTCCTCTATCTATGGTGGAAGCTGAATATATAGCAGCTAGAAACTAATGTGCTCAAATCCTATGGATCAAACAACAACTCAAAGATTTTGGCATCAAATTAACTAAGACATCCATAAGATGTGATAATACCATTGCAATCAATTTAACTAAGAATCATGTGCAACATTCAAGAAGCAAACACATTGAAATAAGACATCACTTCATAAGAGATCATGTGCAAAACTCTAATGTGATGCTTGAATTTGTTTGTACTGATAATCAATTAGCTGATATTTTTACCAAACCCTTGAGTGAAGAAAGATTTTGCATGATTAGAAGAGAGTTAGGTATCATAGACCCCTTCTCTTAGAACTCTTCAAATCTTGTTCTTAACTAATTTATTAGTGCTCAAAATCATGTTCTCTAAGTCTTAAATCCTTCTATAGAAATTGCTTGATTTTATTAATTTTTTTTTAAAAATCTTATTGAATTTTTTTTGGAATTTCTTGGCCAAGTGTCGACACTTGACTTTAGGCCAAGTATCGACTCACGCCTAAGTGTCGACACTTGACAAAAACTGAAGTGTCGACTCACAAGCAGTTTTTCAACTTTTCTAGGGCATCACCTGTTCATTCTAAGTCTTTTATTCCTTGTTTTTTCCGTGCCCTAGTGGTACCCTAGCCTTCCTTTGACCTTGCAATAGTGATCTACCCACCGTGCCCTTCGATTTTTGATAAATCTCCTCATTTCTCCCTTCTTATTTCAATTGTTCACAGATTATTCATTTTCTTTTCGTTGATTTGATCCAATCCCCTTCTCTATTTGATTTTTCCTTGCTTTGGACTGATTCCCATCAATTTTCTTATGGATTGATTCGAGCATTGCTTATTTCCTCCCACTTCTTCTCATTCTCTTCCATTTCTCTTGACCAGTTTCTTTTGCCCTCACCGTGTTCTCCCCATAGGCCCTCTCTTTCCCCCTTTTGGTCATTTTCCTTCTCTTTTGATCATTCCATGTTCACCTTTCCTCTCCTTTCCCTTCATCTGTTTGATAAACATGGGTCCCCGCAAGCAGCTAGCATCTAGGAGGAGACCGAGTCAGGATGAAACATAAAGAAGGACAAAGGCTAGAAGCGATAGTGGATAGCAATCAGAGAGAGTGGCACCCCCTAATTCCCCCTCAACATATAGAGTTTCAAGCTAGATCATAGCTTTTGGTCAACGAGTTGATCTAGGATTCTTCGACCTTGAGGGATTTGGATTAGGTTAGATTCTTGAGGCTGCAGGGCTGATCTCCTTCTGTACCATGAAGGAGAAATTCTATCCTTATCTGATCCAGGAGTTTTATGGGAGCCTGGAATGCAGCAGATTGATGTGGAGTGCTATAGTTCGTGGCATACAGATACCAGTCTCAAAGGAGATTCTGAGCAAAGTATGGGAGATTCCCCATCATGGGATTGTCATAAGCCCTGTTGAGGACAGAGAGGAGGATTTCTAGTGTATTCTTGAGTGTGACGATGTTCGCGGTGTGACCACAGTCACCGCGAGTTAGCTATCTATTGAGATACGCCTCCTATACCATTTCATTGCCAGGATATTGCTACCGAAGATAGGACAATTCGATTTTATTATAGAGATAGAGCTGATGTTGATGGTTTGTTTGACTTAGAGGACAGCCATAGACCTCCCAGCTTTGATGATGGCACTGATGAGAGAGGCTACGACCTAGCAATGACTTTGTCTACCATACGGGATGGGTTTGACTCGTCTCTTCAGAGCCTATGATGTACCTTTGGAGGGGGAGGCCTCCAAAGATATTTACTTATTGACGTATACGACGAGCGCTCTCTTCATCATATGGGATATCAGAGGTTGGCAGGCAGATGGGTACGTTGAGAGTTTGGTCAGGAGCCACACGAGGAGGATGAGATTAGAACTACCGAGGCAGGTCTGTCGAGCCTGCTGAGCAGTTGACACCTCCTAGACTGGCACCTGCTACAGCTTCTGGGTCTGAGCTCGTCACACCTATTGCCGCTCCTCATGCATCTATCGACTTATCTTTTGAGGAGCATGTGAGACATTAGTTTGCTAAGATCTGGAGTGAGATGATTGGACTGGGAGTTCGGACCACTCAGCTCAATATTAAGTTTGAGGAACTTAGAGCCCATACTATTGAGCAACATTCAGACATCCGTCGGATGATGGAGGCAAGTTTTGCACATATTGAGAAGATGTTGAGAGCATTGTTGCCTTCTAGGTCATCAGGACCACCTCCTCCTCCTCTGGCAGTTGATGGTGATCACCCCGATAGACATGATGATACTCCTTCTTGTGATGATGGTGGTGGTGGTGGTGGTGATACAGATGTTATTGATGGTGACAGCGATGGCAGTGATGATCGAGCGGCGACTACGAGATAGTCAGCAGAGAGGCTCACACTCTAGCTACTCCCACTATTCCTCCTACAAATGATCTGCTTGCCTCTGCACCCATCTTTCTGACACCTACGGAGACACTTCCTCCACCCTCTACTAGATCTTCCCGGGTTATATCCCACTTTGGACCATTTGCTAGGACTAGGAGCCGTAGCATCCTTAAGACCCCTAGATCCATTGTTCCTAGGAATAGGATTAGTGCTCCTATTTATTTTGAGCTTCCATCTGATGAGGAGTAGCCTCACAGATGTTTATCTTGATGTTTAGTGTTTATATATTTGTCTTAATGTTATCATCTCTGTATTAACTTATTAGTCTTATTTCTTTTGTACTTGCATTTCAATTTATGTTTGCTTATCAGTCTTTTATCAGTTTATGTATTATACTGAAACTCTGACATTTATGATAAAGCTCACTTTTATCTTATGGTTACTTCCTACTTTGTCCATTTGCTCTGATACCTATTGATTTTAGTTAATCTAATCTTGTATCATGGCCCCTAACCAAATTTTTATGCCTTAATGCATTAATTCAGGGTGAGTTTACTCCCTTTAATGTTTAATGTTGACAAAAAGAGGGAGTAAGATATAAGCATTTCTTTCTAAATTTTTTTTAGTTGGTTCATAACTTAACTCACATAGGGGGAGAGAAAATTAACTTCAACACTTAATTGGTATCTCTCCTCTATTAAAATTATGTTGTATGAGTTTTAAGTACATGATTATGGGATACAATATCTAAAATTAAATTTGAATGCTTATATACTCAAGATTTTGTCATCATCAAAAAGGGGGAGATCGTTGGCTTTAGCCCTTGATTTTGATGACTAACAAAATATTGAGTACATATTTTATACTAATATTTCAATTGGAGTTATGAGTTTTAGGATATAGGCACCTCAAATTCTCAAAATAAAAGTATCATGGCACTCATTGGAAAATGAGAAATTTTCATGATTTAAGAAGTCTTCTCATCTGAAAAAGGCCTCAAAATAAACCAGTTGTGCTTTACAAAAAGTATATTGAAATTTTATTGAACATCATTTTGAATTTGGAAGGTTGACATATGTTTTTGACAAGTTGCAGAGTCAAGTATCGACTCATGATACACTAAGTGTCGACACTTCAGAAATTGGCACACATAAATTTTCTCTGGTATGCCAAGTGTCGACTCACAGTAACCAAGTGTCGACTCAAGGAACACAAGTGTCGACTCAAGACTTGAGACTTTTGAAGATACAGAACATGTCTTTTTAGAAGGTTTTCTATCAAGTGCTAGCTTAGGAGACTCAGGTGTCGACTCAGGAGATTCAAGTGTCGACTCAAGGACTTCAAGTGTCGACTCAAATTCTGAGATTTTTGAAAATACATAACTAGGCCATTTGGAGGTTTTTGACTCAAGTGTTGACTCAGAAAATTCAAGTATCGACTAAGGAAACTCAAGTGTTGACTCATAAAAATCAAGTGTCGACTCATGAAGACTCAAGTATCAACTCACAGAAATCAAGTATCGACTCACGGGTTCTGACAGCCATAACGACTATATTTTCTGAGAGCCAAAATTGACTTCTACAAGCTCCTAACGACTAGTTTTGCTCCTCCAATGGTCTTAAATCATTTTTTGAAAGTTTTTGAAGTATTTAAGCTTCACCAAACTCATTCATGAAGTATTGAACACACAAGAGACAAATATTTTTCAAAAACATCACTTCCAATGTCAAAAAGAAGAGATTCCACTAAAAAAGCTTACAAGCCTTTCATTTCAGCTTTACAAAAGTGTCTTTGAAGAGATTCCAAAGAGAAGATAAGACAAGCAATCTTTAAGAGCCTCAAAGCTTCTATATTCTACTCTATAAAAGAGTTTGATTGTGCTTTTATTCTTGTATCTTTAACTTTATTCTTTGCTGACCTAGCTTTCAAAGTCTTTGAAAGTAGGTTGTTAAGGTTGTTGGTGATTCAAAGGTATAAAACCAACTAGGGTTTAACTTGTGAGCCCAAAAGACAAAACAAGTTATAAAGGTTGTTGGTGAGCCTAGGTGATAAAACCAACTTGGATTTTGACTTGTGAGCATTGGAAAATAAGTCGACTGTAATCTAGAAGAGATTATAGTGAAAATTTCTAAGGAAGGCTTGGGAAGTAGATGTAGGTGCTTGGATTACACTAAACTACTATAAAACTTTGTATTTGTATATGATTACTCTCTACTACTTGCTCTTTATTCCTTGCCTTTAATTTGCCATTATCCGTTGCATATTCAATTTGAGTTTAATCACTTTTCTTCATAAACACTTCAAGACCAACACATAGTTGTTTAAATTTTCAAAAGACCCAATTCACCCTCCCTTTTGGGCTCCATTTTTAGGCAATAATGATGATGAGCAGCTACCCAGGGAGATCATCACTGATACTACTACTAGACCTTTTGCACTTTAGGTGATTGCCACTATCCCTGTTGTTGCTAAGCCTGTTGCTACTGAGCCTTCTACTCATGACACTGTGGAGACTGAGCATACAGAGTATGGGAGTCCCAGGATTTCTCCATCACCAGCTTCTCCACCAGCACCTTCTGTTTAAAGACCATTTGTTGATTCATCAGGAGTTTTAGTGTCTCATGACTTTATTGCAGTTCAGATGAGATCACTCACTGAGACCCTGACCAGCTCTATGAGTTTGATGTTTGGCGAGCTTCACCAAACAGTCGATAGCAGACTTGATGAGATCAGTGGTGAAGTTAGACAGTTGCGCTCTAGAGCCGACATCATTGAGTCTACAAGACCTGCACCACAGATTGACATTCAGCCTATATCTGATTCCCTCAAGATAGCTACTAAAGATATCAAAAAATCTATTGACCAAAGCATAGAAGAATTTAGAACAGAACTTAGAGAGATGAGTTATAGGATGGGTTCAATGGAACAAGGTAGAAGAATGGAAGATTATACCAAAGGGATTGGCATTTTGAGATCAGAGTTTGGGAGACTTAGAGGTTCTGTAGAGGCATTTGCAAATGCCTAAGCAAGTGAGCTAATAGCACTCAACACTGGGATAAAGAAGATGGAAGAAGAGCTTAATTCAGTCTGGGTGACTCTTTGCCATCTCTCTATTATAGTCATTGTAGCCTACTCTTCTACTCCCAGACAGCCTAGTCAGCCTGCACCTTCTCCTACTAAGCCAACACCACACCCTAGGCAACCTGCACCACATCTTAGACCTGAGTCTTCTCAACCACCTTTTGTTGATCCTATCTCTTCCATGCCACCACTTGAACCATCCACTAGCACTAGCACAAAGATTAAGGTAGAACCAGTATAACCTATTATAGAATTGCCTAGTGATAGTGAGTAGACTATTATGTGAATCTTTGCTTTCAATCTTTTATAATTTGTATTGAAAATTTTGTGAATGAAATGAAAGCTTCTTTATCTTACTCAATATATTTGTGAAATGTGTTGGCGCAATACTTTGCAATGATATTTTTACTCTGATGGTTTTGGTAATAGATTGTCAAATCTGTTTAAAAGTCAAATATCTGTTGACCCCATAAGTGATTTTGATGATAACCAAACATTGGAGCATGTACTTTATTTCTGACAACTCTTCATGTGTTTGACAAGTTTTTGTAGGATGAATAACATGTTCAAACTTCAACTCCTACACTTTTGTTTTCTTGGTTGAGTTGTGTTGTAAATGTTTTTGTAAAGAAGAACCCAATAAAAAATGCTAAGAAAAATCAATTAAAAGGGTTACTTCTGTGAGTGTGTGTGCCATGAATTTTAGTTTGAGTTGGTTTGTGTGAAATTGTAAAAGAGTTGGTGAGAGTTTTCTTTAAGTTCAATTGTAAAAATTTCTGAAGAAGACACTTGAGCCAACCCCAAGTGATGAAGAGCTGACTCTGCTTACTGGCACGCAGCAAGGATTCTGGAATGCAGCAATCCAAGCCAACTCAATGGTAAGCGAGCCGACTCCAGTGAATTCGAGTCGACTAGAATCAGTCTGAGCCGACTCCTCTAGAGTCCATTTTCCGAAGATTTCTGAAAATAGCCAAGCGAGCGACCCAAACCAAAAAGAGCCGACTCTGCCAGACCTAATTATGAAAGCCTGAGAAAGTAAGCTGACCTGAACTGCACCGAGCTGACTCTTCCAAAGTAAGATTTTTCAAACCTGAGAAGAAGAGCCGACCCAAGCTAAAAAGAGCCGACTCCTCGAGTTCAAGTTTTTTAAAGAAAGAAGTTCGAGCCGACCCGAGCTACAAAGAGTCGACTCGTCCAGAGTGATGTTTTGTACCCTGAGACAAAGAGCTGACTACATTGAAGATTTGGCGACTCGACCTATCGACTCGAAGGATCCGAGCCAACTCGAAGGAATCCGAGCCGACTCGAACATCATTTCCAGGTATTCAACGACTAGTTCTAGAATTTATTTTTGAATGCTAAAAGGTGCTCCAACGGTCACAAATCATTCCCCAACAGTCTACAATAGCTAGAACTACCTTGGGATATAGAAGACTTTAAATTTGAAGGATTTGAACTTCCTTGAAGTAATGAATTAGAGAGTTCTTCAAAGAAAAGAGAGCTTCATTGAATATCCTACCTACCAACTGCAAAATAGCACAAGAGCATTCAAGTCAAGCTTTCAAGCCTTCACCAACTTCAATTTGAAGCTTGAAGCAACTTTGGGAAGAAGCCACTAAAGTAATTAAAGTCTATTCAAGTATATTCAAGTGGACTTCCAACAAGCTGCACCGGTAACTATCCGACAAATTAAGTTTGTCATTCTTGTTGCATTTATTTTCAATTCAATTTTTGAATTGTTGGGTTATTGGTGAGCCCGGTTGAAAAACCAAATAGGTTCTTAGTGAGCCTTGTTAAAACCAAGGGTTAGGTTCTTGGTGATCTTGTGAAAACCAAGTTGGGTTTCTTTGGTGAGCCTATTAAAACCAAAGGGTGTTGGGTTTTCTTTGATGATCCCGTAAAACCAAAGTGTAGAGATTTTGGATTGTGATCTTGTAAAACAATCCTACTGTATTCGGGTATGAATATAGTGGAAATCCCAAGTGGTATCTTGGGTAGTGGACGTAGGAGCTAGGTTGCTCCGAACCACTATAAATTTGGTATGTTTGTGTTGTGCTTTCTTGATTCTGTTTAGCTTCTGCATTTTATAATTCTATCACAGCACCTACCACTTGCAAAGGATTTTGAATTGCACATTACTTGCCTTCAATTTTTTAAAAGACCCAATCCACCCCCCTCTTGGGTAGCCACCTGGGCAACAACTGGTATCAGAGTAGTGTCTCGATTGTCTTAGAGTAAAGATTGATGGCTCATCCCATGAGTACATCTTTGGTCGAAGGCCAGTCAACTAATAGACCTCCACTCTTTACAGGCACAAATTATTCGTATTGGAAAGCACGAATGAAAATCTATATTTAAGCTGTTGATTTTCAATTATGGAAGGTCATTCTCAAAGGGCTACATCTTCCCATAACTAAAATTGATGGCATGGATGTCCCTAAGCCTAAAAAGGATTGGGAAGAACAAGATATGAAGATGGGGAAATTGAATGACAAAGCAATGAACCTGCTTTACCGTACTTTGGATTCAAATGAGTTTAATCAAATTTCCATCTACTCTTCAGCGAAGGAAATTTGCGATAAACTTGAAGTTACCCATGAAGGAACTTCACAAGTGAAAACTTCAAAGATAAATCTTTTAGTGCATAACTATGAATTATTTAAAATGGAGCCTAATGAAAGTATTTCTGCCATGTATACTAGATTTATATATATTATTAATAGTTTAAAAAGTCTTAGCAGGGTATACTCAAATGCTGATTTAGTACAAAAGATTTTGAGATCACTTCCTGATAAATGGGATACTAAAGTCACTACCATTCAGGAAGCTAAAGATTTGAACATTCTATCAATGGATGAATTAATGGGATCTCTCATCATACACGAACTAGCCATGCAGCATAGAATGGATGATGATCAGAAAAAGAAGAAAACAATTGCATTCAAATCTGTATCAAAATCAAAAGATGATGAAGAGACGGAAGATGACTCTACCTCCTCCGAAGATGATCTTGAAGATGAAGACATTGCAATGGTCGTGAGGAGATTCAGAAAGTTTATGGGAAAAAAGAAAGGAAGATATAACAAAAAATTCCATAAATGAGGAGAACAATCAAGAGAAAAGGACAAGGACAAAGACAAGGATAAGGAACAAGTCCCCACCTGCAATGAATGTAAGAAACCGGGACACATTCGTCCAGACTGTCTTCAATTAAATAATTTTTTTGGAAAGAAGAAAAAGAAAGCGATGGTTGCCACGTGGAGTGATAGTGAAGACTCCACTTCAACTGAAGAAGAGACCACAAAAATAGCAAATTTATGTCTAATGGATCTTGAGGATGAGGTAAATTCCCCCGACACACAAATTGAATTTACTTTTGAGGAATTAAATTCTGCATTCCATGATCTATTATCTAAAATTAAAAAGGCAGGAGTAAAGATTAGATCATTAAAGTATATCAATAATTCTTTACTCAAAAAAAAGATGAGATTTCAGAAAAGAATAATTTATTGCAAAAAAAACTTCATACATTTTCTGAAAAATGTAATGCCTTGAAAACTGAGAATAGAGAATTTCATGACAAAAATAATATTTTGATGAAAGAAAACAATGAGCTGAAAAAGGAGGTTGAAAAACCCAAGCCACTTATTAAAAAATTAACTTTATCTTCTAATAAGCTTGAGTTAATTCTTAAAGATCAAAGAATTTCTGGAAATAAAGCTGGAATAGGTTTTAATGCTTCAAATTCAAATTATGTTTTAGCTACTATATTTGTGAAACAAAAAAGTTTTGTTCCCAAGTTTACTTCTCATAAAACCTTTATTACAAAAGACTCTATTTCCATTTCAAAACCTGCTTTATATGTTCCTAAGAATTTAAATACAAAACTTGCTATTTCTGCACTTCATGCATATAGAACTTCAAAGTCTAAATTATTACAAAATTCTAGAATCAGATGTTTTGCTTGCAAAAAATTAGGACATAAAGCTTTCAATTACAATATTATTAAAAATGTTTTTAAAACATCAAGAAAAACTTGGGTTCCCAAAGGGACCACCTCAGCTAACCTGAAAGGGCCCAAGTTAGCTTGGGTACCTAAAAGCACTCTTTGACATTCTTGTAGGAATGTCTTGCAGCCCAGAAATCAAAGAAAAGATGGTATCTTGACAGTGGTTGTTCAAGGCATATGATGGGTGACAAGGATCAATTTATCATCCTGAAAATGAAAGAAGGAGGTATGGTTACTTTTGGAGACAATGGCAAAGGAAAAATAATTGAAATTGGTAAGATCAAAATATCCCCCTATACTTTTTTTGAAAATGTATTACTAGTAGATAAGTTGAAGCATAATTTATTAAGTATTAGTCAATTATGTGATAAGGGCTTCAAAGTTATCTTCGAATCATCTATGTGTATAGTAACAAACTCTCTTGACTCTAGCAGTAAATTCATTGGACACAGACTAGGAAATATTTATGTGGTAGATCTAAATGATCTTGCCATGTCAAGTAGCTCCAGTTTGGTTGCAATGAATGCTAAGACCAAGGAGTCTTGCTTACTATGGCATAGACGATTGGGTCATGCTAGCATGCATACTATTGCCAAGTTGATTTCCAAAAATCTTGTCAGAGGCATGCCTAGGTTTAAAGTTGATTTTGATCATGTGTGTGATGCATGCCAAATGGGTAAACAAACTAAAGAGAGATTTAAATCCAAAAATCTGATTTCAACTTCTAGACCTTTAGAACTACTTCACATGGATTTATTTGGACCAACTAGGACCATAAGCCTAGGAGATATAAAATATACCCTTGTGATTGTAGATGATTTTTCCAGATTTACATAGGTTTTGTTTATTGCACACAAAGATGAAACTTTCAAAATGTTTAGAAAATTTCACAAAAAGGTTTCAAATCAGAAAAAATCTTTCTATAATTTCAATTAGGAGTGATCACGGGACTGAATTTGAAAATCAATTTTTTGATGATTATTGTACTAAAAATGGCATTGACCACAACTTCTCCGCTCCTAGAACACCATAACAAAATGGTGTTGTAGAGAGGAAAAATAGGACTTTAGAAGAAATGGCCCGAACAATGTTGTGTGAAGGTAATCTTCCAAGATACTTTTGGGCAGAAGTGGTGAACACTGCATATTATATTTTAAACCTCGTTTTGATCCATCCTATTTTGAAGAAAACCCCCTATGAACTTTGGAATGAAAAGAAACCCAATATAACTTATTTTCATGTGTTTGGATGCAAATGCTTTGTACTTAACAAAGGTAAGGATAATCTAGGAAAGTTTGATGCTAAATCTGATGAAGCTATTTTCCTTGGTTATTCACTACATAGCAAAGCATATAGGGTTTTTAATAAAACGACTCTTACCGTTGAAGTGTTGATGCATGTCATTTTTGATGAAACTAACCCATCACCATCTAGAAAAGATGAGTGTGTTGATAATGATGCAGTTACCATTCAAAAGGAGATGGAAGACATGAGTATTTAAGAAAGACAAATTGAAGAAGGAGAAGAAATGGTAAGTAAGGATCATACCGATCTACCAACTGAATGGAGGTATGCTACTTTCCATCCTAAAGAATTAATTATTGATGATCCTTCTCAAGGTACAAAGACTAGATTTACACATAGGACTGCACATGATTACCTAGCCTTTGAATCTTAAATAGAGCCTCACACCTTAGAAGAAGCAGAAAATGACTCAAACTGGATGTTAGCCATGCATGAAGAACTGAACCAGTTTAAAAGAAACAAGGTTTGGACACTAGTTGATAGACCTAAATACCACCCAATTATAGGAACCAAATGAGTCTATAAGAACAAATTAGATGAACAAGGAAATGTCATTAGAAACAAAGCTAGATTAGTGGCTAAGGGATATAGTCAAGAAGAAGGTATAGATTTTGATAAAACTTATGCACCTGTAGCAAGATTAGAAATCATTAGATTATTTCTTGCTTTTGCTTTCTACATGAATTTCAAGCTTTTTCAAATGGATGTTAAAAGTGCATTTTTAAATGATTTTATCGCTGAACAACTTTTTGTAGAACAACCACTGGGTTTTGATAATCATGCTTTTCCAAACCATGTGTTTAAACTCAATGAAGCTTTATATGGTTTGAAACAAGCTCCTAGAGCCTGGTATGATAGACTTAGCACTTTCTTAATTGAAAATGATTTTTCAAGAGGAAATGTTGATAAAACTCTTTTCATTAAAAAGAAAAATAATGATATATTAGTTGTGCAAATTTATGTTGATGATATTATTTTTGGTGCAACTAATGAAAGTTTTTGTGAAAAATTTGCTTAGCTAATGCAGGGAGAATTTGAAATGAGCCTAATGGGTGAACTGAATTACTTCCTCATACTTCAAGTAAAACAGTCAAAGAAAGGGATCTTCATTAACTAATCCAATTATACCAAAGAAATCATCAAGAAGTTTGGTATGGAGACGAGCAAACAAATGAACACACCCATGAGCCCAACCTGTAATTTGGACAAAGATGAAAGTGGATCCAATGTTGACCAAAAGCTATATCGAGGTATGATCGGATCCTTATTATATTTAACTGCAAGTAGACCATATCCTGTATAGTGTATGTGTATGTGCTAGATTTCAATGTAATCCTAAATAAACACATGCTTGCTGTTAAAAGAATATTAAGATACTTGAAAGGTACAAGTAATATGGGTCTTTGGTTTTCAAAAGAATCATCTTTAAATTTAATCAGATTTTCTGATGCTGATTATGCTGGTTGTAAAGTAGATAGAAAAAGTACTTGTGGTACTTATCAATTTTTAGGGTTGAATTTAATCTCATGGCACTGCAAGAAACAAAACTCGGTAACACTTTCTACTGCTGAGGCAAAGTATGTTGCTACAAGGAGTTGTTGTGCGCAAGTGTTGTGGATTAAACAACAACTAGAAGATTTTGGTATTTCTCAATGTAAAATTCCTATAAAGTATGATAACACAAGTGCTATAAATTTATCTAAAAATTCTATTCAGCATTCTAGGACTAAGCACATAGAGATTAGACACCATTTTATTAGAGACCATGTTTTGAATGATGACATAGAACTAGAATTTATCCAAATAGAAAAATAACTATCTGACATCTTTACCAAGCCACTAAATCAGGATATATTTGAGTTACTTAGAGGAGAATTAGGGCTATGTTATCTTTTCTAGATTTAGTAAACCTAATTTCCTTCAAGAACTAAGGAAAAATTATCTAGAAAACCTCCTACAATTACTCATGATTTTTTGAACAACTTTCCTTGAATTATTTAGTATATCAAATTCAATTTCTAGACCATTTGATTTCATGTAAAAAGTTTCTGTTCGAGTCGACTCAAGCAATTTTGCTCTAGTCGAGCTGGCTCGAATATCTAAGTCTTGTACTCTTGCTCTAGTCGAGCCGACTAAGCCTTTGCTTAGCCGACTCGGTGTTCTGATTGTTCTGAGTTCGCTCTGATCGAGCCAGCTCGGATATTTTTAGGGCTGAGCGAGCCATCTTGAAAGTCAAAAAATTGCTATTTAGGAAGTTCTGAACTATCTTTTCTAAGTACTTCACTCTTTTACTTTACTTTGAACTCACTCCACTTCCCTCGGAAGCTTTACCATTCTCCTAAAAATCATTTCTTAGAACCTAAAATTCCTTAATCCCTTTGCAATGGCTCCTCGAAGATCTGCGAAGAAGGTTCTTCACATCGGTGAATCAAGCATTCGGAGTATAGATGCAAAAGGAAGAAGGGAAAAGAAAAAAAGGTCTACTCCGGTCCAGCAAGATGAAGAAACTCCTCCTCCCAAACAGCATGTCTCAATGATCAATCGTCCTGTCACTTGCGGAAGAATGATCGACTTTGCATTCCTAGAAGAAATGGGAATGAAAATCGGAAACTGGATAGAGAGTCAAGGGTGGAAGCATTTCTATTCTTTGGATACATTAACCTACCCTTCACTGGTACGGATGTTTTATGAAAACATTATCATTAAAGAATTTTATTTGGAATCTACAGTCAAGGGGAAGATAGTTATAGTAGATGAAGAAAGATTGGGTAGATTGCTGCAAATGCTAACGAACGATGCTACTGAGCTTCTTCTATCGGACAAGGAGCACATTCTAAAATTAATTTTGGAGAAAGAAGATGTGAGCACAGTCTAACATGTACAAGCCAATCTACTATTAAAGGAAATGAGGCTGCTACACAATATGATCAGCAAGATATTTCTTTCAAGAATTGGTCGCTTTGATTGGATCAGTGAAAAGGATATGACAGTTATGGGACACTTAAGTGAAGAAAAGCCTCTCAACCTTCCCTACATAATGATGATCCAAATGACTGAAGCAGCAAGAAAGGTCAAAGCCTGTCTACTCTACGGTATGGTCTTCACTTTGTTATTTGAAGAAGTAGGAATTGACTTATGAAACGAAATAGGTAAGCCATTACACCACTTTGATATCTACTCCTTCAATTCACTAAAAAGAATGGGATACAAGTTGCAAGAAGGAGAATGGATAAAGAAGATGCCTAGTCAGGTTGCTGCTACCATTTCTGAAGAAGATGAAGTTGTTGATGAAGAAGGGACTGAAGAAACAATGGTTACTCCATCTGAGCTAAAAAATCTGATACTTCAAAAGATGGAAACTATCTCCAACTCTTTGACTGATCATATGAATTCTACAATTGAGGAAATCAGAAAGTCAGTTGACATTAGACTGCAGAAATTAAGATCTGAATAAGAGCTTCACCAGTAAAAAGTGGATAAGGAAATGGAGGACTTCAAGGAAGAGATCAAAAGCATCATACTGCAATCACAAAAGGAAACTGTTCCCACTGAAGATGCTCCTGAACAGATCATCAAGGAATCACTTGACATTCCTGCTCCTGTTCCTTTATCTGATCCACCTAAATCTACTAAGACCAAGAAAGAACCCAAAACCAAGAAGACTAAAGTTCTTAGAGCCCCTGTTAGAACTAGATTCAGGGATTTAAGGTTTAAACACTTGAAAACAAAGATCTCTGATAGAGTTATAGAGGTAGGCTCATCTTCTTCTAATAAAGAAGAAGAAGAATAGATCTTTTAGTTAGTCTTTTGGTTATTTTTGAATTTATCAATGTTATACTTTTTATATCCTGCAACATGAATGTACTTTCATTTTGAACTTGTATGAAAATCTTATCAATCAAGTATTTTTTGTTTTTCTTTACTGTCGTGTATAATGATTCAATCTTTGCACTTGTTATAGCACAACTATAATGAAATTTTAATTAGAATTTCTAAGTTAAAAATGTGAAATTATCTCAAACAAATATCAAAAACTTTCTCAATCTATTTTAAAATCTGAGCTTTATTTGAAATCACCTTTTTGATTGATTGACAAAAAGGGAGAGAATTATGAAAAATGAGAGTTATGAAAAATGTGAAAAGAAAGATGGGAGAATTATGAAAAGAATGGAAAATTAGTATATATGTTGAGCTTCCTACCAACTACTCTTAAAGTGCATAAAAATAATGAAAAAGGGGGAGCACAAAAATGATAGCACTGCTTAAACTACTTTAAAATCTAGAGAAAGGAGGAGATTCTTTTGAAATGATCTTGCTCTAATTATTATCTTAATGGTCTGATTACTATTGCATGCTCTGATTTACAAATTGATGTTAATTCTGTCAATTTCTTTTTGGAACTCTAATACTCCATGTTTTGTGCTAATTATAATATCATGAAGCATGAGAAGTTCAATACCTTGAAGATATATTATGATATCATCTCTTGTTCTCTGATACTTATTTACCAATTCCATTAGCTCTGATACATGTGAATATTTAATTTTCAAATACTATGATATATGTAAAGTGTGAAGAATTTTTCATGCCCAGTGTTTTGTCATCATCAAAAAGGGGGAGATTATTGACCCCATAAGTGATTTTGATGATAACCAAACATTGGAGCATGTACATTTATTTCTGACAACTCTTCAAGTGTTTGACAAGTTTTTGTAGGATGAATAACATGTTCAAACTTCAACTCCTACACTTTTGTTTTCTTGGTTGAGTTGTGTTGTAAATGATTTTGTAAAGAAGAACCCAATCAAAAATGCTAAGAAAAATCAATTAAAAGGGTTACTTTTATGAGTGTGTGTGCCATGAATTTTAGTTTGAGTTGGTTTGTGTGAAATTGTAAAAGTGTTAGTGAGAGTTTTCTTTAAGTTCAATTATAAAAATTCCTGAAGAAGGCACTCGAGCCGACCCCAAGTGATGAAGAGCTGACTCTGCTTACTAGTGTAGCAAGGATTCTGTAATGCAGCAATCCAAGTGACTCCAGTGAATCCGAGTCGACTGGAATCAGTCCAAGCCGACTCCTCAAGAGTCCATTTTCTAAAGATTTCTGAGAACAGCTAAGTAAGCCGACCCGAACCAAAAAGAGCCGACTCTGCCAGACCTAATTCTGAAAGCCTAAGAAAGCGAGCCGACCCGAACTGCACCAAGCCAACTCTTCCAGAGTAAGGTTTTTCTAACCTGAGAAGAAGAGCTGACCCAAGCTGAAAAGAGCTGACTACTCGAGTTCAAGTTTTTCAAAGAAAGAAGTTCGAGCCGACTTGAGCTACAAAGAGCCGACTCGTCCAGAGTGATATTTTGTGCCCTAGGACAAAGATCTAACTGCATTGAAGATTTGGAGACTCGACCTATCGACTCGAAGGATCCAAGCCGACTCAAAGGAATCTGACCCGACTCGAATATCATTTCTAGGTATTCAACGACTAGTTCCAGAATTTAATTTTGAATACTAAAAGGTGCTCCAACGGTCACAAAATCATTTCCCAACGGTCTACAATGGCTAGAACTGCCTTGGAATGATAGAAGACTTTAAATTTGAAGGATTTGAACTTTCTTGAAGCAATGAATTAGAGAGTTCTTCAAAGAAAAAAGAGCTTCATTGAATATCCTACCTACCAACAGCAAAAGAGTACAAGAGCATTCAAGTCAAGCTTTCAAGCCTTCACCAACTCCAATTTGAAGCTTGAAGCAACTTTGGAAAGAAGCCACTGAAGTAATTAAAGTCTATTCAAGTGCATTCAAGTGGACTTCCAACAAGCTGCACCGGCAACTATCCGACAAATTGAGTTTGTCATTCTTGTTGCATTTATTTTCAATTCAATTTTTGAATTGTTGGGTTATTGGTGAGCCCATTTGAAAAACCAAATAGGTTCTTGGTGAGCCTTATTAAAACTAAGGGTTAGATTCTTGGTGATCCTGTGAAAACCAAGTTGGGTTTCTTTGGTGAGCCTTTTAAAATCAAAGGGTGTTGGGTTTTCTTTGGTGATCCCGTAAAACTAAAGTATAGAGATTTTGGATTGTGATCCTGTAAAATAATCCTACTGTATTCGGGTGTGAATATAATTGAAATCCCAAGTGGTATCTTGGGTAGTGGACGTAGGAGCTGGGTTGCTCCGAACCATTATAAATTTGGTGTGTTTGTGTTGTGCTTTCTTGACTCTATTTAGCTTTTGCATTTTATTATTCTATCATAGCACCTACCACTTGCAAAGGATTTTGAATTGCATATTAATTGCCTTCAATTTTTTAAAAGACCCAATTCACCCCCCTCTTAGGTAGCCACCTGGGCAACATTATCTCAAACAATATTTTCAATCTTCTTATTCTATTTCAAAAACAAGCTTTGTGTACTTAACAAAGGGGGAGATTGATTTTAATTGACCACCCTTTTCGATTATTGACAAAATGGGGGAGTATGTATAATTGTGCATGAAAAATATACAAATAAGGGGGAGAATGATACAAATTTTGTATCTTGCTTATTTATATTTGCTCTGATAGACTTGCAATTTGCTCTTTGACATAATTCTGGCAAAAATTGCTTTTGACAATTGTTTACAATGATACTTATTGATTTCCTTTTGGTCAAAAGCTCTGAATGTAATGTTTTTCAAAGAGCTCTGATACTCTATCTATATGCAAGCTTTGATACTCTAATACATATAAGATCTCTGATACATGTATAGTTTTTCCAATATAAAAGCTCTGATACATGTATAGTTTTTCCAATATAAAAGCTCTGATACATGTTGATATTTACCTTCAAATATATTCATACATGTAATTGTAAAGTTTTTCCATGCCTAGTATGTTGTCATCATCAAAAAGGAAAAAGGGAGAGATTGTTGACCCCTTGAATATTTTGATGATAACAAAATATTGGAGCATGCATTTGTTTTACTAATAACTCTTCAAGTGCTTTACAAGTTTTTGTAGGATGATTTCATTGCTCAATTACAACTCCAACAATTTGAGTTTTGTCATGAGTTGTGTTGTAAGTATGTCATGTAAAAAAGAGCCCAAAGAAAAAGTAAAGTAAAAATCATGAAAATGGGTTACTTCTAAGTGTTTCTCAAGCTTAAAATTTCTTAGAAATTGTTGTTAGAAGAGTTTGAGAGTCTCTTGAATGATTAATGTATTGCTTGAAGATTTATGGAGAAGAACTGAGAATTCAATATAAAACTCATCCGAGCCGACTCGAGTAAAGGGTGCCGACTCTTGTTCATGGCATGCATGAAGGTTTCTGGTATGCAGATATACGAGTCGACTCAAAGGAACCCGAGCCAACTCGTCCAAAGTACCATATCCTAAATTAGACAAGCGAGCCAACCCGAAGGATGTCCGAGTCGACTCTATCATTCTGCCAGACATCCAAGTCGACTCTTTGAAGTTCGAGCTAACTCCTCCAAAGTCCAGAAAGAACAGTTCTGAGAGAATAGCCAGGTGAGCCGACTCTAATAAGAAGAGCTGACTCTTCCAGAGTACAGTTTTGAAGACCTGTGAATCTGAGCTGACTCGAACTAAGACAAGCCAACTCTTCCAGAGTAAGGAATTAGAATACTGTGTAACCAAGCTGACCCAAATGAAGCGAGGCGCCTCGACCAGAACTTCTTTGAGGATCCAAGCTGACTCGAAGGTCGATTCCAGGCAAGTAATAGCTAGTTCCAGAACAGCATTTTTGAATTTAAAAAGTGCTCCAATAGTTAAATGTCACATCCCAATGGTCTACAATGACTAAAATTATTTGAAAAGAGTACAAGACTCTATAAATGAGGGATTGGGATAACTTTTGAATGGTTAATGCTTAGTTAAACATTTATTAAGATTGTGAGCAAGAGAGCACAAAAAAGAGATTATTCAAGTTAGTCTTCAAGTCTTCACCAACTCCTATCTGAAGCTTGAAGCATACATTGAAGAAGTTGAAGAAGTCATTGAAATGCATTGAAGTGAAATTAAGAGGGCTTCTCTCGAGCTACATCGGCAAGCATCAGACAACATATGTTTATCATTTTGTTGCTTGTTCTTTTTAATTCTTTTTCTGAATTGTTGGGTTATTGGTAAGCCTGTTTTAAAAACCAAATAGGTTCTTGGTTAGCCTGTGTAAAACCAAGTGTTGGGTTCCTGGTGATCCTACTAAAACCAAGTGTTGGGTTCCTTTGGTGAGCTCGGTTTAAAAATCAAAGGGTGTTGGGTTTGGATTATGATCCCGATAAAACAATCCTACTATATTCTTGTTAGAATATAGTGAAAATCCCATGTGTTATCTTGGGTAGTGGATGTAGGAGCTGGGGTGCTCTGAATCACTATAAACCTACTATTTGCATTATGATTTTTCTACTTGCTTCTGCTTCTGCTATTAATTATCTAAATCACAGCACTTAACACTTCAAAGAAGTTTTCAAAAGAGCACATATCTGTTAAAATTTTCAAATTTCCAATTCAGCCCCCTCTTGGGAAAGCTACCTAGGCAACATTCTTAATCTTCGAGCTCATAATGAATATCTCAAGATTTAATCTTACATACAACCCACCAATTTTTTCTTCCTCGCTCCTTTGATGGAAAAAGAGTATGATATACTTGAGCAGTTTGTTGAGCTAACATAAATAGCTCGTCAACATATGCTTTTGATCCATATTTGATTTCAATAAGCCTGTACTATAGATCAACCTTCTTTTAGTTGTTATTATCAAACTACTATCACTAAAATAGAATAACACTATTACCTCTAGTGTAGGTCAACTTGATCCCTTCTTCGAGGATTCTATAGTAGTCACTCTCCGACTCTTCCCACTAGCTACCCTTTATACATATACCACCATTCATTGTGCTCTTATAATATCTATATTCATGGATGTGAAATTTAAAACCACTAGCTACCCTTTATACATATACCACCATTCATTGTGCTCTTATAATATCTATATTCATGGATGTGAAATTTAAAACCATTAATGTTACAACCATTATAACATGTCACATATTTTACAGGCTTATAACCTAATGGTTTTGAATTTTTAGGAATAGAGTCCCCCCTTGTATGGCCTGCATAGTATAAAAAAATAAATTGAAAAAATTAAAATATATGAAATATTAATAGATGCTTACCAGTTAATGGAACCAATCTATAAAATTTTGTGAGTATTGTGCAAAAATCTCTTGCTCACTTATTCCCAGGTTGTCTCATCTTAGTATTCGATCATAATCTCTAAACATGCATAAAATTTGTTTATTATAACAAATGATGAAAGAGTTTGGATTATGATGGACACTTACTCAATGTATGGATCGACCTTCTCATAATTTAACAAAACATATATTTTCATCTATCAAAATTCAGCATCTATTAAAATCTAGTGAACCTCATGGCCAAATTCATGAGTAGGATAAAAAAATATTGAGATCTCTTGCTCTGATCTCTTACCACTACCATCATCATTTTGGCCAACTTGAGTCAACATTGTTTGCACATTGGGATTAAAGTTGTTTCAGCAAAAAATTAAAATTTTTTATATTATGTAAGTCTCCATAATAGAATCTTCGACTCTAGCTTTATTTTTACTTTCTTCTTGGGAATGTGTATATATCTTTCAAATGGATACATCAACCTATTCTGTACTAGTCCCCCCATCCTAGCTTCATATGCCAAATGAGTCATGAGGTGCTCTATGAAGTTGAAGAAGCTAGGAGAGAATATCTACTTTAACTTACATATTGATAAGTCTATTAATTAACCTAATTTAACCATTAAAATAAGTATTACTTAATCTATATTTATTAAGAAATTGATACTTTTATTAGTGCTTTGTAGAAAAGGAGTTCATGGATGGAAAGAGCTTGATTTTTGAAATTTGAATGTACAAATGGCACTCAAATAGAAGTTCAAACGAGCCCAAAATTGAAGCTTCAAGTCTAAAAAAATTGCATAAATATCGGTCCACCATGGATCGACTGCTTGGTTCACAAAATTCCAAAATGGTCCATGGCAGCCATTGAAGCTTGTCCACAAACCTGTTTCATGGATCAGCTTCTTCCCAAGCATCATTTTCGACCACCCATCACTAGAGGAGTCACCGAGAAGCCAACCACAGATGGAGAAGCCATCGAGAAATTTTAAAAAACCCAGTTTTTCGGTGGCTAATTCATGGCAACATCTACCCCCTATCGCCGCCCATCCATGGTCATTCCATCACCACCATCGCTATCTCGAGATGCTGGCATGGCCATCATCGCCACCCAGCACTACCTCTGCCTCCCTATTTTAAGCCATCGAGTGGCTTCTTCATTAACAAATCACCATTGCCCAAATCACTTGCTATCATTCCTCCACCCCACCTCCCGCCGCCATCACCGATCGCCATCTATCTGCTATCACTGGAATTATGAGAAGCAAATCCCAATTGAAGAAGGAATCCTAGGCATCTGGCTCAGGCATCTAGGATTCGAGAGACTCTATTTGCTTGAGAAGGAAGGAAGCAATGATCAATCCATCAAGCAACAGATCAATGGCTAAGATTTTTCCTTGTGATATATGACAAATTCTAGCATAGATTGACTCTGAATTTGATCAGGAGAAAGCTCTTGGAAAGCTCTATAAATGGAGAACCCTAGGTAATAGTCCAAGCATCAATTCCATCAATAAAAAAAATTTATTTTATTTTTTCTTTCTATAATCAATTTAGGCTTTGATGGAGAGGAAGATGAATAAAGAAAAAAGAGTTCTTCAAGGAAGGAGGTGCAGTGATAGAGCTTGAATCTCCAAGAAGATATATTTCGAAGCCATGCTCGACTAAGGTACAGTCTGTAAGGAAGTACAAGAGTTCTTTTATTAATTTTTGTAATTATTTTATTGTCTATACAATTGAATAAATGCTTTCAATTCCCTTCTCTTTTTGTTTGATTTTCTAAATTAATTATCCTAGTAGGATAGATCATGATCCTAGCACGATATGATCCATGCTCAACCTAAATAATTAATTCTAGATTTTTTATTTATGTATCTTGTTAGGATCTTTTCAACTCAATTAATGGATAGCCTATACTTGTGAGATGGGCCATGATTTTAACAAGATATGATTTATACTCGATAAGATAGCCTATACTAGGGATTAGTTAGAAAGATTTCAAAATAAATATAGATTTCGAGTGTTTAGATTAGAATAAATACATGTTTTATATTTGTGATTACCTAGAAGCCCGAAGATATCTTTTTATCATTTAACCTCTCGATCTCATATATTAATTTATATTGATTAGTTTTAATTTAACCATCATCTATCTTTAAAAATCTAAATATTTATTTCTTTCTTTACCTTTTTCATGAAATAATTGCTCTTGATCCCTAAGGATACGATCTTCACTCATCCTAGCTATAGTAGTGAGTTAGGTTTTATTTTTGACCATCCACGATAGCTATCAAATTTTAGCACCATTGCCAGGATCAAGGCATAATAATTTTATGAAATTTTTTTTAGTTATTGCTCTCTTTTGTCACCTAGATCGTTGTAGCCTACAGCTCCTACATTGATGCAGGATGACTCTAAGACTACTAAACATGCATGGAAAATAGTAAAATAATTTTTTTATGATTTTTATAATTTTATTTGCAAGCTATATTTTCAAAATAAAGTAAGAACTAGCAGAAAGACTAGCAGTGCAAAGAATCATCAAGTCGCAGGTAAACTCATGCAAACTAATGAAATAGCCAGGACCCGAGAGTTGAGAAAAACCCAGTTTAGGATAGTTTATCTTCATCAAAATCAGATAATAAGAGAATGAAAGGTTTCTTACCAGTCAAAGATTAAAATTCAGTAGCAGCAGGGATCACTCACAACTCTGATAGGAGCCTAGAATAAGAAGCCTTGATTCCCTTGAATCTGATGACGGATCTTGGAGGTCTGGGCAGCAAAGAAGGCCTCCTCAAGGGAGGGGAAGCACCTCAGGGATCCTGCAAGCATCAGGGTTAATCAAAACAACAGTTAAAAATTAAGAAAAGGAACTATGAATTTGAAAGGATTCAGGATTAGGGTTAGAAGATGGCAGCCGGGGAAGAAGAAGCTCCTGGGCTTGGATGGCAGCAAGGGCTTCTGTTCCTTAGGAATGGCTAATCTCCAAGGATGCAGATGGAAGCTAGGGGAGCAGGGATTTGACTAGGGCACACAAGGAGAGCACTCAAAGTAGAGAACCAAAGTAAATACACCAATCATAAATCAATAGTACAAAATTTCAGCAAGTTGTATTCATAAGAAAGAGATGATTACAAGACGGGGAGGGGTGGGATATTTATAGAGTTTCCATGCCCTCTCCTAAAGGGATTACAAGTTTTCTCCTAGTTAGAATAGGTTTACATAATTTAAGTGGGAGAAAGACTATAAAATTAACCTAGAACTAGGAGTATACAAGTTGAATGAAATAAAAACTCAAACTCCTTCTTGTATTTGAACTCTTCCACCATGTTGAACTTGGTCAACTCATGGAGGATGCCTATCCTAGGTGTGTTAGGGTTCAAGTGGCAGCAAGGGGTCATCCTCCTTTGGATTGGTGCATGGGCTTTGGGCCCTAGAAGCTAGGGTGCCCTGGTATCAGCATATTCCTTGAAATCTTGGTTCTTTATGCTTGGGCTTGCTTCCTGGGCTTGGAGTTTTAAGGCCTGGAGTGCTGGAATAACCTGGGAAACATGGGCTCCTAGCATATAGAATATTTTAAAAGCATTTGGAGGGAATCTAGCATCTGAAATGGCATTTGGAGGGAATCAAGGTACCTGGAGGGCATCTAGAGGGCATTTAGGGCTCCTAGGTGTCAATTGAGCTCCCATAAGCTGATGTAATTGCCTCTGGCTCCTGAATGAGGCTTGGTGGAACTCCAAAATAGGGTAGCCTTTTCTCTTGTATAAAATTTGGACTCATACTGGACTCATACTGATGTATATGACTCAATATACTAGACTAGGTCGAGACAAATCAACTAGTCTCACCTTATTACAACTCAATCTTACTTTCTTACAAAATTATGACACATGACTAAGTAAACCAAATAGGATCCAGTAATCTATGTCTGATCTTGGTACCCCCACCAATTCTCCCGAGGTGGGAGGAACTAGACCCCGTCAAGTATGGGATAACTTGGCTCTCATAGTGCTCGAGTAGGTCTAGGTTGAGGCACTGTAGATCCTCACTGGTGATCCACGAATCCTAAGATTTTGGCAGACCTTGCCACCGAACCAAATATCTCTGATAGCCTCTATCTTGGGTACCGATAGCTTGATCATCCAGGATTCTCTCAATCTTTTCCTCACCAAAAGGCCAAATTGTTTGTGGACACTCTGGGGTGGGTTCTCTCTCAAAGGAAGGGATAGGCTCAAGGTGCTCGCTAGGTATCACTGCTGGCTTCCTAGAGTCTATAAGATCTGAAATGATGAAGGTGGAGCTAATATCTAAATCAGGTAGTATCTCACGCACATAGGCATTGGGTCCATTACTCTTCATTATCTTGGATGGGCCAGTTTTGTGAGCAAAAAACTCTTTTACAATTACAAAATCCTCTGCAAAAATTCTTTAACTCTATTTTAGGAATTAGCCAAGTTATTATTTAGTTCATTAGTTATGTTCAGCTTTTGACTAATTTCCATATGCATATGCTATGCAGAGGGTAGTGGAGGTGCAGACATGTAATTCAGGCTATGCATTTATTGGACTCAACTAATACCTAATAGACTCGACTAGACATCCCTATCGAAGAAAATTTTATTGGACTCTAGGGGACAAAACCTAACAGACTATAAACTCTTTAGGTTTTATCCTATCATGGCATGCACATGAAAATTTACTATGTATTCCTAGCAAATGCCACAAAGTATACCAAAAGTAATATGCAAACCTAACATGGGCAATAAATGAATGCAACATGCAAACCTCTACATGATGCAGGTGAATGGTTAAAGAAATATAAGAAAACTCAAGAAAAGGCAAAAAATACGAGGTGGATTCGAGGTTAGTCTGATATGGTAGAAAGTAAGAAGAAGGTTCTGGGTATCAGGTAGAATAGGAGATAAGAAGGGATTTCAGGGATGAGGCCTAAACTAATAAGGTTGACCTTATGGGATTGATGCCTATCTAAAAGGTCTGCATAATGGAAGAAAGGGTCATTAATTTCAGGAAAGAGATCAATAGGAGTCAATGGAATGATTTCATCTTGAGGGTACTGATTCAAATAGATCAAGTCCTTAATAAATTCTTCTGGCTCTTGAATCAAAGGACTAGGCTCTATAGTTGGGCTTTCTTCTAGTGTCTCCTCAGGTAAAACTCTAATAGTAGGATTGGGTTCCTCATGATCTTCTTCTTTTAAGGGTTCTTCCACTACATGGTCAGCTAACTCTATGTCAGTTACTGTCTAGGTATGGCTAGGGTTAGCTAAATCTAGGTATGCTCCTACTTAGGTATGGTCAGGTTCAACTAATGTTGGGTGGTCTTCTACCTGGTCATCTAATGGTTCAATCCTATGGATCATTTCGTTATTCGATTGGATCAGTTGGTCAAACATTTTATTCCTTTGGTCAAACTTGTGTTCCAACTGGTCAAACTGTTCCATCATGGCCTTAAAGAGGGTTTCTAGATTGGACTCCATGGTTGAACTGGGTTGGTTACACTGGACTTCTGGTTCAACTAATTCTGGGTTGGTTTCTATCTGGGTTTGGTCATAGTCAACTAATCCTGGGTCTTCTATAGGGTACTCTTCGAGATCTTCAAAGACTCATACTCCTCTACCAGACTTGGGTCAGTCTCATATATCTCTTCTTCTAAGTCATCTTGGTGAACCAATGGGGTGGTAAGAGGGGTTTGGCTAATGGAAAATTGACTAGGGTCTGGGGTAACAAGAGTGGGTAAACTAAAGGTTATGGGTTTAAAGGTTATGGGTTTAAAGGTTATGGGTTCAAAGGTTATGGGTTCAAAGGTTATGGGTTCAAATCTAGGGGTATCAATCCTATAGGGTTTAGGTTGATTGAGGGATAGTGGATTACTACTGGGTTCATATATAGGGACTATGGGTTCCTGGGGTTCAGCTCTATGGGTCTTGCCTAGGGTTCCTACTTGGTTGAGTCTTTGGTTCATTTGGTCAAGCTGAGTATCAGACTGGTCAAACCTACGGTCTATTTGGGTAAGCTAGGCTTGGGTTTGGGTATTGGATTGGTTTATTTGGGTAAGCTAGGCTTGGGTTTGGGTATTCATTTAGGCAATTTGAGCTAGGATGGCCTCCAAAGTAGGGTCCATGGTTGCATTGGGCTGAGGTTTAGACTTTTGATAATGGGTTCCTAATCTAGTGGTCATGCAACAAATCAAACAATCAAAATGAAATGATGCAACCAAGCATGCAAAGAGAAAGAAAAGGCTAGTATAATCTAGGATTTCCTAGACCTAGAGCTAGAAACTGGGTGGGTCAGCTCAACTTACACATGACCCAATAGCTAGTCCTTCCACTAGCCAGGTAGAGGGTGGGAGTGTGGGAGGCATCCCTGCTTTCGCAGGGACCCAATTAAAAACCATAACACCACTTAGGTCGTTTGACTCTAGACCCCCAGCCTTAGGCACCATATTTTAGTAATAGCTAAAGGATTAAATGCAATAGTTGGCCCACACAATTTATACCCGACCTATGGGTGTCACCTAGCCCTCTAGGGAAAATTAAGTCTAATCAATTTTAATTAAGGCTTGGATGAAAATGTTGGATGGTTGTTTTGGGCCTAGGATAGGTTATGACCTCCTGCCCTGATATTATATTGATCACCCTTAAGATTAGATTAAAAGATAATGAACATTCAATGGTCTTGATGCAATCTAAAAAAATCAGAAAAATAAAAAAAAAAATTATTATTTTATGCTGTGACAAATTGAATTCAAGTTAACTGGGGTTAGCAAACAAGGTCTGGCTTGGGATTGGGGGTTTGGAAGTTGATTAGGTTAGGTTGACTTAAGTATGCAGAAATAGCAGAAATCAAAAAAATTAGGGTTCAGATGATGCAGAATTTGACATAGATCCTGATGCATAAAAAAATCAAAAACAATTTGGAATAGAGGATGGACGGTGTTGATGATGCCTACCAAATTTCATGTAGAACAAAAATCATATGATGATACAAACCTACCTAGGGTTTTCTGGACTACTGCATAAATTATTAGGATTCTGTTAGGGTTTCTAATATGCCCAAATTTTTATGATTTAGAGTTTTTTAAAATTAATAAAAAAAATTGTTAAAATAGAGGACATGAGAAAGAACAACTCATGTAAATTTCACAAAAAAATAAAATTCTTAGATGTTCAAAATTAGATGCAAAACAGGTACCTAATGCAATTGACAGAATGCTGAAATTAGGGTTTGTGAATGCAATGCAGATAAAAACTATCCTAAACCCGCTCTGAAACCAAACTAATGTGGGATGACTCTAAGAATGCTAAATATGCAGTAAAAGTAGTAAAATAATTTTTATTTTATTTTTAGATTTAAGTTTGTTGGCTAATTTCTCAAAGCAAAGTAAAGAACTAGCAGGTATTCAACAATTCTAAGAATCAACTTGTCGCAGGTGAACTCATGCAAACTAATGAAATAGCCAAGACCCGAGAGTTGAGAAACTCCCGGTTTAGAATAGTTTATCTTCATCAAAATCAGATAATAAGAGAAGGAAAGGTTTCATACCAGTTAGAGATTAAAATTCAATAGCAGCAAGGATCACTCACAACTCTGATCGAAGCCTGGAAGAAGAAGCCTTGTTTCCCTTGAATCTGATGATGGATCTGGGTGGTCCGGGCAGCCAATAAGGCCTCCTTAGGGGAGGGGAATGGTGCAGGGTGGTTGTCAAATGCCTGCAGCGACCAAAACCCCGATTCAACAAGAACGGGTTCTGGGAATTCTTGGATGCTAGGATTAAACAAGATGTGGAAGATCCTTTGAAACTTGCAACGATCAAGCGCTGGAAGGGCCGCGTGATTCCTCACGTTGTCAGCCCTCTACCGGATTTCAATCCGGGTCTTCACAATTGGAAGGAACAAACGGTGGGTTTCTCACCGTGAGTCCCTGTTTCTTTTTTTTTTTTTTATCAAGAACTTGGAACGGAAGGAAGAGATTCCTCACGGAATCGTCTTCTCCAACCAGGCTTTTGACCTGGTGCGCGCGAAGGGGAAAAAGGGTGCCGGCGGCCTTCCATGGAAAACACCAAAAGGAAAAATGTCCAATTGTTATTCCCAAAACCAAAACACCGTGTAATATTCCAAAACCAAAACAAAACAATGCCTCGTTTTTCCTTGGGATTTTAAGAAACAACAACCAAGTTGTAATATCCCCCACGTGACTAACAGGGAGGGAGAAAAAAAAACCAACACTAATGTGAACAAATCCAAACGCTGACTCTTGCATGAAACTCTTCAAACAGATTTTTTTCTTCTTTTTTTTAAAAAAAAAATCAATAGATCATGCCACTAATAAAATTATAATAATAATAATAAGACTAAAGACTCTGGTGTTTTCCCGGATCCGAAACTTCATGGACGCAATTAGTGTATTGGGCCTTCGGCCCAATTCCTAATTAATCGTTTTCATCCCAAAAATGGGTCAGATTTGAAACTTGCTTCCCTTGAAGGCATCTGGACCTGCGCACGTTTCCAGCTGGCATGGCTGGCGTCCCCAAATCGTCATGGGCCGGAAGCTGAACCGAAACGTCTGGGTTGGGCTTCACCGAACTATCACCGGGCTGTCCTGTTATATGAGTCAACTGATCAAGTTCAATATTCATCTCGATATCCGCATCACTCTCCCCTTCCTCTGAAAAGCTTGTCCTCAAGCTTGAATTATCACCTGCATAAGGGGTTAGATGTCGAATATTGAATACATCAGAAATAAGGACATCGTCTGGTAATTCAACTCGGTAGGCATTGTCACTAAATTTCTCCAACACCTGACAAGGACCAATTTTCTTTGGTTTGAGTTTGGTGTAGGCCCCCTGTGGATATTGTTCTCTTGGCAAGAAGACCCATACCAAATCACCAACTTCAAAAGTCTGCTGTCGATGCGTCTGATCAGCCTTAGCCTTATACTTGGCATAATTTTGCTCTAGATTGGCTTTAACAGTTGCGTGCACCTCACGGAGATCAGCCACTCGATCTTCTATCTTCTTACTTGATTTGTTTGGCACATCAACAGGTAAAATATCAAGTGGTCCTCTTGGCAGAAATCCATACAATACCTGAAAGGGTGCAAAACCAGTAGAATGGTTCAACGAAGAATTGAACTCAAACTCAATCTTTGGCAAACATACATCCCAGTTTTTAAATTCTTGCACATTGGCTCTCAACAAGTTACCAAGACTTCGGTTGACAGTCTTGGTTTGCCCATCGGTCTGAGGAAGATAGGGACTACTGAATTTTAATTTTGTACCCAACTTTTTCCATAATTCATGCAAGAAATGCCCCATAAACTTGCTATCTCGGTCCGAAACTATCGACGATGGTAACCCATAATGTCGAACTACTGCAGAAAAATAAAGATCAGCTACTTTCGACGCATCAAATATCGTTTTGCATGGCAAGAAACAATCCATCTTGCTGAACCGATCTGCGACTACCATAATTGAATCTAGACCTCTCACTGTCCGCGGTAAACCTACAACAAAATCCATAGATACCTCTCGCCACGGCTCATCTGGAATCGGTAAAGGGGTATATAAACCTTTATTTGTATCTGATCCTTAGGATTCTTGACACAAACGGCATCTCTTCACAAAGGTTTTGACATCTCGGTCAAGCCCAGGCCAATAAAACCATTGACGAATTAACCATGCAGTTTTGTCTCTTCCAAAATATCCTTGATTATGCATCTCCTGAATAATCAATACACGCAGTGAAGTGTTAGGAATACAGAGACAATTACCACGGAACAAATATCCATCATGTAGGATGAAGTCAGATCGACCTCCAGCTTCCAATTCAGTCACAATGCTCTAGAAATATTAATCTACACAGATATCATCCTTCTTGTTTTCAAACCCAAGGGTATATACTTGCATAGCACCAATCAATAAACTCCGTCTACTTAAAGCATCTGCTACTTTGTTCAAAGTGCCTGACTTATGCTTGATGCTAAAAGTATACTCCTGTAGAGTACTTACCCATTTTGCATGTCTAGAGCTCAACTTATGCTATCCCTGTAGAAATTTTAATGCTTGATGATCTGAGTACAGCACAAATTCTCGCTGGATCAAGTAATGTCGCCAATGTTGCAATGACCTCACAATGGCGTATAGCTTCAAATCATAAACCGAATACAACAGTTTGGCACCTCCAAGCTTTTCAATGTAGAAAGCAACAGGTCTCCCATCTTGGCTGAGTACTGTGCCAATCCCAGTCTTCGAAGCATCACAATCCACTTCGAATACCTTGTCAAAATCTGGAAGAACCAACAGTGGTGCTTGGGTCAACTTGACTTTCATCTCATCAAATGCTGCCTGAGCAGTGTCATTCCATCCAAACTAATTTAATTTCAACAAGTCTGTTAAGGGTGCAGCAATCTCACTATACCTCTTCATAAACCTTCTGTAAAAACCCACAAGACCCAAAAAGGATCTCAATTCAGTTAAAGTTGTAGGTGCTGGCCAGTCCACTATCGCTCGCACCTTACTTTCATCTGAAAGAATCCCATCACCAGTAACAACATATCCTAGAAAAATTAATTTGTCTACCATCCAAATACACTTCTCTGGGTTAGCAAAAAGCTGGTTTTTACATAATACTGTTAGAACTTGTGAAACATGCTCAACATGCTCTTGTGCTATCTTACTGTATATCAATATATCATCAAAGTATGCAACAACAAAAGAACTAAGGAATGGACGCAAAACCTGGTTCATTACTCGCATGAATGTACTAGGCACATTAGATAGCCCGAATAGCATCACCAACCATTTATACAGGCCTTCCTTTGTCTTGAATGCTGTCTTCCATTCATCACCTGGCTTCATTCTGATCTGATGATACCCACTTTTCAAATTAATCTTAGTAAAGAACACGGCACCACTCAACTGATCTAGCATATCATCCAGCCTCGGTATTGGAAATCTATACTTCACAGTAATTCTGTTTATTGCCTGGCTGTCAACATGCATACGCCATGAACCATCCTTTTTCAGCACCAAAAGTGCTGGTACCGCGCACGGGCTAATGCTTTCCCGTACAAAGCCTTTGTCTAAAAGATCTTGAACCAGCCTCTTCAGCTCCTCATGCTGTTGTGGGGTCATTCGGTAATGAGCCTTATTCGGCAACACAGAACCCAGAATCAGATCAATCTCATGCTGAATATCTCGAAGTGGCGGCAAACCCGTAGGAAGCTCACTCCATACAACATCCCGAAATTCCTCCAAAACTGACACCAACTCTTGAGGAAGATCATGTAGCTCCTATTCCCCATTCTGGCCAAACTCCTCTAGCTTACTAATCAGGGCAAAACAGAAATCTTCTACCTCTAAACTCGCCTCAAACTCCCTGCTTGGCAACCAAATTACTACCTTCTGTTCAGTCATGTCCTGTAGCAGTTTCAAGATCACTTTTCTCCCATCTGGTCGCAGCATATAAGTATGAGTGTAACCATTATACACTGCTTTATTATCAAACTGCCAAGGTCATCCCAAAATAATGTGTGTCGCATCCATCGGTACAACATCAGCTACTATTGACATCTCAAGCTGAGGACCAAAAGACAAGGCCAACCTACAACATCGACTAACCTGAATATCTGCATCCCGATTCACCCAGCCGAGCTTGTATGGTTGAGGATGGGGCTCTGTCATCAACCCCAATTTCTTCACAACTTCCTCAACAATCACATTCTCCCAACTTCCAGAATCAATAATTACCTTGCAAGTTTTACCAGCTACAGTGCACTTTGTTGAGAAAATATCGTGCCGACGCCAATCTCCACCAGCTCTTGGTGCAAGACACATCCTCCTAATAATCAGACTCTCTCCCTGGATGTGGTCTGGGTCAATCACATACATCTCATCCTCGAACTCCTCATCCTCGGGAAATTCAACTTCCTGCTCCTCCTCCATAAGTAACTGGGTACGTGCCTTGGGGCACTCATTAGCATAATGTCCTAGGTCATGACACCGATGGCAGCGAACATTGGTTCGATTGCTGCCCACCCTCTGCTGGGGACCTGAAGCCCCACTCGGCACTGTAGGTCTCGGAGGAACTGCCGAAGTTTGTTGCCTCACCACAGGAGGTGCACTCCTACTACTAGAACTCTGTCCCGAAAACTGACCAGATAATTTTCCTCTACCTCGGAATCCTCTATTCCGCATCAGGCTCTGCTCCACTGCTTGTGCCTGCATGTGCACATCACCAACACTGTCAATCCGATGCAGAGCCAACGCATCCAGGATCGGGAATCGCAGTCCAAGCAAATACATAGCTACCAACCTCGGTTCTGACTCCATCAATCGATTTCGAGCCACCAGTCGATAGAACTCTGTAGTATAATCTTCCATGCTTCGATTTCCTTGTGTTAAACTATGCAATTTAGAATAAAGGACCTGTTCATGATTCTGAGGAAGGAACTCCCGATTCATCTCCTGCTTCAAGGCTGCCCATGATGCAATTGGTGGCCTCCCATCCATATACCTCCGGTAGTGCTGTGCATGCCACCAAGCCGCTGCTCGATCTCAGAATCAGATTGTGATAAGTGGCACTTGCTTGTCCAAAGGCACTTCTTTCAGCCGGAAAACATTATCAACCTGCAGGGTCCAATCCACATACTCATCAGGATTCAAACCACTTCTAAACTCCGGTATTTCAATCCGAAACCCAGACTCCCAACGAGTCTGATTGTCATGAATAGGCGGCAGTCCGAAATCCCTGGGAAGCGCTACATCATGCCGCGGTTGCTGCCCTCTTTGCAATGGTGGAGGATCTTCAATATTCTGGAAAGGGTTGGCATCACCTTCTCGATGTTCATCAGGTACATTGCGATCTTGATGAGGTATAGCACGATCTTGCACCTCCAACCGTGCCATCATTGCTTGGAAAATAGCCATCATCTGCTGTTGGGTCACCACAACATCATGAAGAGAAGGCTCCTCGTTGTTCCGCTCCATGGTTGCCGGCAGAATTTTTTTTTTTTTTTTTTTTAAATCAAGACGAATCAAGGACAGATCAAGAACGGATCAAGGCTCTGATACCAAGCTGGTGCAGGGTGGTTGTCAAACGCCTGCAGCGACCAAAACCCCAATTCAGTGAGAACAGGTTCTGGGAATTCTTGGATGCTAGGATTGAGCAAGATGTGGAAGATCCTTCGAAACTTGCAACGATCAAGTGCTGGAAGGGCCACGTGATTCCTCACGTTGTCAGCCCTCTATCGGATTTCAATCTAGGTCTTCATGATTGAAAGGAACGAACGGTGGGTTTCTCACCATGAGTCCATGTTTCTTTTTTTTTTTTATCAAGAACTTGGAACGGAAGGAAGAGATTCCTCACAGAATTGTCTTCTCCAACCAGGCTTTTGACTTGGTGTGCGCGAAGGGGAAAAAGGGTGCCGGCGGCCTTCCACGGAAAACACCAAAAGGAAAAATGTCCAATTGTTATTCCCAAAACCAAAACACCGTGTAATATTCCAAAACCAAAACAAAACAATGCCTCGTTTTTCCTTGGTTCAGATTTTAAGAAACAACAACCAAGTTGTAATATCCCCCACGTGACTAACAGGGAGGGAGAAAAAAAAACCAACACTAATGTAAACAAATCCAAACACTGACTCTTGCGTGAAACTCTTCAAACGGATTTTTTTTCTTTTTTTTAAAAAAAAAAAAAATCAAGAGATCACGCCACTAATAAAATTATAATAATAATAATAAGACTAAAGACTCTGGTGTTTTCCCGGATCCGAAACTTTACGGATGCAATTAGTGTATTGGGCCTTCGGCCCAATTCCCAATTAATTATTTTCATCCCAAAAATGAGTCAGATTTGAAACTTGCTTCCCTTGAAGGCGTTTGACCTGTGCATGTTTCCTGCTAGCGAGGCTGGCACCCCTAAATCATCATGGGCCAGAAGCTGAACCGAAACGTCTGGGTTGGGCTTCGCCGAACTATCACCGGGCTGTCCTGTTATATGAGTCAACTGATCAGGTTCAATATTCATCTCGATGTCCGCATCAGGGAAGCACTTCGGGGATCCTGCAAGCATCAGGGTTAATCAAAACAACAACTAAAAATTAAGAAAAGGAACTATGAATTGAAAGGATTCGGGATTAGGGTTAGAAGATGGTAGCCGAGGAAGAAGAAGCTCCTAGGCTTGGACGGCAGCAAGGGCTTCAGTTCTTTAGGCATGGCTGATCTCCAAGGATGCAGATGGAAGCTGGGGTAGTAGGGATTTGGCTAGGGCACACAAGGTGAGCATTCAAAGTAGAGAACCAAAGCAAAGACACCAATCACAAATCAATAGCACAAAATTTTAGCAAGTTGTATTCATAAGAAAGAGATGCTTACAAGAGAGGGAGGGGTGGGGTATTTATAAAGTTTCCATGCCCTCACTAACCATGGTTACACTTGGATTACAAGTCCTCATCCAAATTTGATGCGGGACTAATATGCATGCAATTATTTTTGTGTATTTTATATGTGGGGTTAAAAGATTAATTCTCGTAAACTGGATCAAAATAAGTTATAGAGAATTTTATATGAATTTTAGAAGTCAAGCATGCAGATTAGGACCTAGAAAAGTAATAAAGAAGGATCGTCGGGGTTGAGAAGCCTCGGTTAGGGCTAGTTCTCCTATAATATTATTACTGGAGGTAGAGGGGGTGTATCTGACAACATCTGAAGCACCCAATGAAGATCGCAGCGAAGGGATCTCTCATTCCTCGATGGATGTGGCCTGGAAAACTGACCAAAAGATCCATGGATACCCGGCTTTCTGCTCGGTGGTCCGATTAAGGCTTGGCTGGAGTCGTTGGATTCGTAGGAACTCGGGGACCTGCAAATGACCTGTCAGGGGTTAGAAAACTCAGAAGAAATCAACAAAATAAAGGAAATCAGCAATGAAAAGGTGTCTTTTGAAGTGGGCAGCCAGGGTTCTGGAAGGTTGGCTGGCGACAGGAAGATGGTTGCAGCACCGGGAAGAAGAAAACTCTCATACCCCTTTATGCACATAGCAAGGTAACACTCAAAGCAATAGAAGAACTCAAGGTTTATTTCATATATCAAAATCAATCCTCAAACAAGAGACTAGGGTCCTTTAAATAGACCCTTAGTCTTGGACCCCAAGTAAGGGTACATTAGACATTACATAAGAATCCTTTTCCCTCTCAAACCCTAGCTAGAAAATAAGGAAACATTAGGTAGAAAAAATCTCTAAAAATTATTTTGACTTGGTCAACACTCCAAGGATGCCTAGGGGGTGTGTTGGGCTTCTAGGAGCAGCAAGGGGCTAGCCCAAAGGGGCTCGGGCACATGGGCTTTGGCCTTTGGAAGCTCGAGTGGCCTGGTAGCCAGGTAGCAGGAATATTCCCTGGTATCTTGCTTCTTAAGGGCTTGGGCTTGGCGCCTGGGCTTGATTTCTTTGGGCTAGGATGTAGATGGACCCCTGGAATCATGGATGCCTTGGTCTATGAATATACTTTGGCATCTGGAAGGAAATCTGGGCATCTGGAGGGCATTTGCAAGGAATCAGGGTTTTCTGAATTTTCCTCCTGGGGTCTTCAAATCTTCAAGCTGGGTTGGACTTGGGCTATACTCCATGTCTTCAATCTAGTTAGACTTGGTCTTCACTTGTATGATGTAGTCTTGAATCTTTAGTGTACTTGGATAGGACTCAAAAAAATAAAATTAGCTCAACATTAGCTGACTAACATTGGACTGAACTAGCTCAACATGAGCTGACTAATACTGAACTGAAATAATAACTCAAAAGACTCAAATAACAACTAAAATGGACTCAGATGGGCTAAGCCCTTATTACAGATGGACTCATAAATTATTAATCAATCCATAGAGGGTTGAAAAGCCTCTATCTTATTCTGGTGCCTCTGGTGTCCCCACCAATTCTCCCGGAGTGGGAGGAACTCGACCCTGTCGAGTGAAGATCAAGCTGGCTCACTTATCTCTTGAGGAGGTTTGGGTTGAGGCGCTGCAAGTCCTCTCGAGAAATCTATGAATCATCCGACTCTGGCCGGCCTTGCCATCGAACCAGGAAGCATTGATAGCCATGGCCCTGGGTTGTGATTGCTTGATCATTCAGGATACGCTCGATCCGTTGTCCTCTCTCAGGCCAAATTTTTTAGTAGACACTCTGGGTTAGGGTCACTCACAACAGGAAGGGATAGGTCCAAAGGCCTCACTAGGTATCACTGCCGGGTCCCTGTACTCAACCTGGTCGGTAATATTGAAGGTAGAACTAAAGCCCAAATCTGAAGGCAAGTCTAACACCTAGGCATTTGATCCAACCTTCTCTATCACTTTAAAAGGTCCAGCTCTACGAGCATGAAGCTTCTTTTAGGCCTAAACCTAACCAAGATAGAATCCACTATATCAAATTCTTTGGTCCATCTTCAGGAATTAGCCAGTTGTTACAAAATTAGTACAAGTGGTGAACATGCTGGGCACATGTAGACTCCTAACAAGATGATGCAAAGGACTCAAACTTACACCTAATAGACTCGACTATGCATTCCTATCGAAGGAAATTTTATTGAACTCTTTGGATCTAAACCTAATAGATTATAGGTTCTCTAGGTTTGATCCTAGCTTGACATGCACATGAAAATTTATAGTGAACTCCTAGCAAATTCTAAAGAGTATGCCAGAAGTAAGATGCAAACCTAACATGCATGATGAATGCATGCAGTATGCTAATCTCAGCTAAATACAATCTAATGATCCTAGAAATGCTAAAGGTGTCTGGAAAGGGCAGAAAATAGGAAGTGGATTCAAAATTAGTCTGGTAGGGTAGGAAAATAGGTTCAAGGTTAGTTGGATAAAGTAGGATAAAAGAAGGGGCGTTAGGGACTAATCCTAGACTAATGAGGCTAACCTTAGGGGGTTGCGGTATATCTATGGGGTTTACATAATGGAAGGATGGGTTATTAATCTCAGGGAAGAGGTCCTTAATGGGAACTATAGGAGGAGGCTCATCCTAAGAGTACTGATTCAAAGAGATCAGGTCCTTAATAAATTCTTTAGGTTCTTGTATTTTAGGACTAGACTTTATAATTTGGCTCTCTTCTATGGTTTCCTCGGGTAAGGCTCTAGCAGCAGTACCTAGGTTCTCTTCCTCTATTTGTTCTTCTCCTCTATTTGTTCTTCTACTATAGCTTTAGGTTGGATGTGGTCAAGGTCAACTAGCTCTGGGTTGGTTTCTACCTGGGTATCTACTGGGTCTGCTAAATCTAGGTCTACTAAAGGTGTCTCCTCTTCTCCTTCATACTCATCCACTAGGCTCACATCAGCTTCATACACTTCCACGTTAATGTAAGCCTTGTCAATCTCAGGAATGGTTGGAGAAGGTCGGCTAGGAGAAAATTGGCTAGGTCCTTGTTTCTGATTATGGACACTAATCCTAGTAGGTTCAGGTTGCCTAAGGGGTAGTGGCTCACTACTAGGCTCATATTTAGGGGTACTAATCCTATGGGGTTCAAGTTGACTAAGGGAAACCTGAATATTACTAGATTTATACCTAGGGGTTATGGGCTCCCTAGGCTTATAGGACAAGGGTGCAGATCTATGGGTCACGGGATTATAAGATCTGGGGTCATAGGATTTGGGTTCAACTCTATGGGTCTTCGGTTTATTGGACTCATAGGATATGGGTTCGCAGATTCTAGAGTCAGAGGATTTGGAGTCATAAGATTTATAGGTTGTGGGTATACTAGGCTTATAGGGAGAGGGTAAATAGGATCTATCTTCCTGGTCTACAAAATCCTGATTGGGTCTTCTAGGACTAACCTTAGGGATTGGGTCATGACGATGGGCTCTCCTACGTTCAGCCTTAAGGTATGGATCAGGGTTTGGGGTCCTCCTAGGTTCAGTATCATAGTATAGGTCATGACGATGGGCTCTCCTAGGTTCAACCTCATGGTAGGGTTCAAGGTTTGGGGTCCTCCTAGGTTCAGTATCATAGTATGGGTCATGATGATGGGCTCTCCTAGGTTCAACCTCACGGTAGGGATCAGGGTTTGGAGTCCTCTTAGGTTCAGTATCATAATAAGGGTCATGACGATGGGCTCTCCTAGGTTCAACCTCATAATAGGGATCAGGGTTTGGGGTGCTCCTAGGTTCAGTATAATTATAAGGGTCATGGCGATGGTCTCTCCTAGGGTCAACCTGTTGGAAATTGTGTCCCAAAGCCAATCGCCTGGGTTGTAGGCGGTTGAGCTAAGTACTGTATTTATTTTGTGAATTAATAAAATTGTTATTTGGCAGCTCATCACATATTGTATTTCCTTAAAATGAACTCTTTCCATGTGATGAAGTCCTTAGGACTACACTGACTTCGATACAGAGAGGATGTGTCGAGTGGTCCTTAAACCCAGTTCACAACCAAACGATATATTGTACTGGTCGGCAATATATCAAGTATAGGTTGTTGCAGTTCACATCGTTTGGTTGTCCTCTTGACCAAATGAGTGTGGTGACACTGATGTGATCTGCAGGTGGGATATATGTGATATTTCATTGAACGTGACTCCGTGCAGTCCCTTTCTGCCAAAAGGATACTCACGATTGGATATGGGTATAAGTGTCCCTCTGACCTGAGGCCATCGCGGTAGCTTGCAAGCAACTCCCTGTGCTTTGGTACCGGACTACCCGGATTTTTAATTCGGTGACGGAAGGTTTCTGGGTACAGGCAAGTACTTATGGAGCAGTAATGGACCAAGATGGAATTGACCTGTCCAAACAGTTTGGATTGAATGTCTCGCAGTATCTCAATTTAGCAAATCCTCGACCGGGGTAGCCCTAGTGAAGAGTCACTGGGCTTGCGAGATTGAGACACGTAGTCGACTGACTCAGTCTGGGTTGGCAGCCCAATCTCAGTCATCCTGAGCATTAGAGGTCAAAGGGATGAATTATACGGTAACCATATGCCAGAGGTTCGATAGTTTGCTCCCGCATCTTCGACCTATCCGGACGCCGGGACCCATTGCTAGATGGTTTCCTGTGCTGGTACTAGAATTGTTCTGGTGCTACCGTTTAGGTTCGAACCTATGAGGTCACACGCCACAGAGGATAACTCTCTGATCCGGATACCGAATACGATTGGAAATCGTCTCGATTTTATGATCATAGTAGTATTTTTGAGCACTCTTTTTCCCCGTCTTGCCCTTGTCTGTGTCAACCGAAAATTGTTCTTGGTTGATCAGCACTGCGCCAGGTTTTTTCTGAATCAGTTTTGAACTGATTCGGAGTTCGTTTCGGCCTCCAATTGGTTGCGAACCAATTGAACCAAAATTCAAAAGGTTTGAACCAACTTGGTTTAAATGGGATTGGACCATTTAATTGGCTTGGTTTAATGGGATTGAACCAAGGTATAATATTTTGGCTTGGACCGGTTTTGAACCGGTGCATTTTCTCCTCATGACCATTTTACACGGTGATTCAATGGTTGAAATGAAGAGACCCAAAGACCAAAACGCTGGAATTCCTTTCGCTGGATGAGAACTCCAAACGTCCCGTCTCTTCCTTTTCCCAACCCATTACATTAATCCTTGGTTAATGGGTTTAATGGTTGATTAATGGCTGTTAATTGGGATATATTGCAAGCCCTGCCTCTTGGCCTCCCCGCCTCTCCCTCTCCCTCTCCCATTGCAGCCTTTTATAAAAACCTTTGCAGCCCCTGTTTTGAACGAGCAGTTTTCACCGTGTGAAGTGAAAAACCAACGAGAGAAGAATTTTTTCAAGAAAATTTTTTGAGGGATTGTGAGATCACCTCATTGGGTACTTGTAGAGCTGTTTTTGGAAGGGAGTAAGGGAGAGTCCAAGGTTTTCTTCCCATTGTTTGAGTGCTCCTTCCCTGCTGCAGCAAATTTTGTTTTGCTGCAGAAATCTGTGATCGTGAAGCTTCTTCCGGCGGCTAGCACCGCGCGTGGAGAGAGATCGGAGAGCCCCGGGCGTGTCTCCCCTCTAGAGGGAGTGTCCATCTACTCCTCGGAGCAAACCACGCGAACCGGGATCGCTCCGGTTGCCCGAAACCCATCGACGAAGACAGCAACTCAGATCTGCTGCCATTTTCGTGCAGCAGACTTCGCCGATTTTTCTCGATTTTTGGGTTTGGTTTTTCTTGCAGAAACTAGTGCCAAATCGAAGAAGACTTCCTCAAGAATCTACAGCTCAAATTTGGGAGCGATCGGAGGTCCGGAAGGCGGCGTTTCGTGGACTTTTCGGAAGCCCTGTTTTCAGCCCAAGGTGGAAGACGACTGGAATAACTTTATTCCAGTTATTCCAGTCTATTCCAGGTTTATCTCAGACTTATTCCAGCTGGGAATAAGGTATGTTTTTGGGTTTTAATTTCGGTGCATGTATAGATCTAGATTTATTAAAATGTTTATAAATATTATATGTCCTGAATCATGCCAATACATGCATCTTGTATATGCTAGATCCTGTGCGGAGTAGGTATTTTTCGTATTTATTTTAAAAATATTTTAAAATATTTACCTGCTCCCTGTGCTGTTGCATGCTTAGCGTAGGCATCTGCACCACATTTTTTTCTTTCAGTGGTATCAGAGCCAGGTTCTAGAGTAACATATCTTGATGCATGTATAGTAGATTAAATTGTTTAATCTTGGGATTAGAGAGTACTTTTAGGAACCTAGTTGAGACCTTCACCATGGCCGTGTGTCTTTGACACGATGCGGTTCGTCCGTGTTGGCCTCTTCAGAAGGATCCTTTAAGGAAATCAAAAAGAAATTAAAATTATAAATTTGGCATGATTTATAATTTTGTCATTTGGGTCATATAATATTTATAAAAGTATAAATCTAGATATGATGCATAATTTAAGATGTAAAATTGTTTTACATAGAGACTTAATTAAAAAATATTTTAATTAAGTATTTGGCTTAATAAAAATTTTTAGGTTTATGAAATCTAATAAAATTTGCATAAGCCAAATTGGGTTAATTGGGTTAGCTGATTAGTTGGGTCCATCACCGGGTTAGACCTAAGTTTAGTTGAACCAGATTAAAAGAAGATTAAACAAAAGTTGTTTAAGGTCATTCTTTAGAACTATCTAATAGTTAGATTAGTTGATCCGTTCATCTAAAATGGATCCAATTAGTGGCTCAGTGGATGCCCGAGTCTTTAGGCTAGTCTGATCGAGTCTGGTAAACCGACTGGTGTCGAGGTAGGTTTGGCAATTATGATCATGGTTGTATGAGGCTACCTCTTTCCTGGCCAACTTAGTTGCTGTCTAGGAAAGATGGTTAATGGCGGATACTTACCCATGATCTCACCTACCTGGCTAGTCGAGTCGACCAGAACTGATTGGAAAAGCTCAATGACTCGAGTTAACCCATGTCACCCAGGTTGATCGGTCTGACTGATCAATAGGTGCCCATGGATCAATTGTTGATTTAATTCAACCCTCCTGGAATCTGATTGATTCAGTGGGAGGATGATCCATGTCCTTACCTTTTTCTCCTGTCAAAAAAAAAAAAAAAAAAAAAAATCCTCTAAAAATTATTAGGTCCTTAAAAAGACCAAGTCAAGGAGTTGACTATATCTTAGCCTCCCATTAAGTTGGATAGAAATGTGTCCACTAGCTTGGTGTGCATCGGCAGTTCCATAGAACGGGTGTACATCCGGCGACTGGAATTTCTATCTGATCGATGATGGTTCAGTGCAACCTCCATAACGGGACCAGGTGGGCCGGCCTTAGTCGGGCTTGGTCTTTAGTTAGCTGGAAGCATTGGATTAGTCATTTTAATGGTTGGACCTAACCAAAGACCCGCAATAGGAGGCCCCTAGGCCGATTGGGGTGTTCTCTGGGGCAAAATTTTATACTGAAAATTGTTTAGGGAAACAATTGGTTTACGAACCTACCTTTAGGCTCGTATGGGTGAGCCGGCCATAGTCGGGCTCATGCGTGGCCTATTGGATTTCAGTACCCACTTGAAAAATGTTGTTTTCACGGATTGGAGTCAGAGGATACCAATCTGAAAAATTAGTGGGAGAAACCTTTAGACTAAAGTCCAAGTCTTTTGGTTAAGTTATTAATTCATAAACTAATTTGGTCTTGTTTTCTTTTCAGATGTATTCAAACTTATCGCTCCGGTCACTTCTCGATAACGAGAAGTTAAAGGGTCATAACTTCGATAGTTGGTATCGAAGATTAATAATTGTTCTGGAGCATGAACGGATCCTATATGTGATAACGGATCCGGCACCTGAAATCCCTCCCGCTAATGCACGGAGTGCGGTCAGAGATGCTTATTTGAAGTGGGTCTCTGATCGGACTACTGTCCGTTGCATTATGCTAGCGGCGATGAACGACGAGTTCACTCGCAAATTCGAGGAGGCCCAACCTGATGAAATCCTTCAAAAGTTGAAGGAATCCTTCGGCACCCCGGATGATGTAGAACGGTACAAAGTATCTTGTGCCATCTACAACTCCAAGATGCCGAATGGCGGATCAGTCACTGATCATGTATTGTACATGATCGAGCTGATTGAAAAACTGGGCAAACTCGGATGCCCCTTGCACAAGCAGCTCGGCAAGGATGGGATCCTGAATTCTCTTCCCTCCTCCTATCTTGACTTTCTTGATCATTACAGAATGAACAAGCCTGCAGTAAACTACCATGGTCTTTTGGGATTACTGCAGACTTTCGAGAAAGACCACCAACTTAATAAGGGGGTGGTGAATTTAGTGGGAGGAGGTAGAGGTCGTCGTCCCTTTAAGAAAGGGAAGAAGAAAATAAATAAAAAGGGAAAGAAGGTGCAGAATGCTCCTGGCCCGAGTCAGACCAGGAAGTTTAAGGCTGATCAGTCTTCTGCAGAATGCTTCCACTGCAAGAAGAAGGGACACTGGAAGAGGAACTGTCCTCTTTATATAGCGTCCCTTGATCCGAACAGGCCGAGAAAGCAGAAGTCTGCTGAACAAGGTATTTATATGATAAGACCTTGTAATTACTCAATTATTAATACTGCTAACTGGGTATTAGATACTGGTAGTCCAATTCATGTTTGTAATTCGTTACAGGGACTTCAAGTTAGCAGAAGATTTGAAGATGGAGAACAGTTTCTGAGCGTCGGGAATGGAAATCGTGTTCCAGTACTGGCGGTTGGAGTCCTGCGTCTTGTCTTTGAGTCTTGTACTGTCGAACTAGTCGACTGTCACTATTGTCCTAGTTTCATTATGTGCATAATCTCTGTAGGCCTTTTGGCCAGTTGTGGTTTTGAACTATCAATAAAAGGAGATTTTTGCAATGTTATTTTGAATAACTCTGTTATAATGAAAGTTAGATTAAATAATGGCATATACGTACTATCAAGGCCTGTTAGTGTAATGTACACTTCTAGCAAACGTCCAAGGTTAGATAATGTCAACGATTTGTATCTTTGGCACTGTAGGCTAGGTCATATTAACCAAAATAGGATAAACAAGATGCGAGGAGATGGACTTCTCGAGGTCAGTGATTCTGAATCACTGCCCACTTGTGAATCCTGTTTACTTGGTAAAATGACCAAGTCGCCTTTTACTAGAAAAGGTGAACGAGCTACAGAACTTCTAAGTCTAATACATACTGATGTATGTGGACCGATGACAGTTAGTGCTATAGGAGAATACAAATATTTCATTACATTTACAGACGACTTTTCAAGGTTCGGTTATGTCTTTTTAATGAGACATAAGTCTGAGTCGTTTGAAATGTTCAAACGATACCGTAATGAAGTAGAAAAGCAAACTGGAAAAAATATTAAAACCCTTCGATCTGATCGAGGTGGAGAATATTTATCTGGTGCTTTTTTGACATATCTTGAGGAGAATGGAATTCTCTCTCAATGGACTCCTCCAGGAACACCACAGTTGAATGGTGTGTCCGAAAGGAGGAATCGAACCTTGTTGGACATGGTTCGATCCATGATGGGCTTTGCAACTCTGCCGCTATCCTTTTGGGGATATGCGCTTCAGACAGCCTGTTACTTATTAAATAATGTTCCAAGTAAATCTGTTGTCTCCACTCCGTATGAGATGTGGAATGGACGTAAACCATCAATCTCACACCTTCGGGTCTGGGGTTGTCCGGCTTACGTAAAGCGTTTAGACTCAGACAAACTTGGTCCTAGGTCTGATCGGTGTTTATTTGTTGGTTATCCTAAGGAAACCAAAGGGTATTTCTTCTATTTGGAGAATGAACAAAAGGTGTTCGTTGCTCTTAGAGCTATCTTTTTGGAAAAGGAGTTCCTTGGAGAAGGAACTATAGCCTCTAAGATTGAACTTGATGAAGTTCAGCCAATAGAAGAACCTACACACTCTAAGGACGTCATAGAACCGGCTGTGATTGAATCACATCCAGAACCCATTAGGAGATCCGGTAGAATACCGCGTCAGCCGGACAGATACTACGGTTTCTTGGTCCGGGACGGAGATCCCATTGAGCTCGATGAGAATAATGAGGATCCGATCACCTATATGGATGCACTTCAGAGATCTGACTCTGAGGCATGGCTTGGAGCCATGCGATCCGAAATGGAGTCCATAGAAATCAACAATGTTTGGACATTGGTTGATCCGCCTGAAGGAATAAAACCCATCGGGTGTAAATGGATCTTCAAGAGAAAAAGGGGCGCAGATGGGAAGGTAGAGACCTATAAAGCCCGTCTGGTTGCCAAGGGGTATCGTCAACGATATGGTATCGATTATGACGAGACATTTTCCCCTGTGGCAATGCTCAAGTCTATTCGGATCATGCTTGCTTTGGCAGCATATTTTGATTACGAGATCTGGCAGATGGATGTCCGAACCGCTTTCCTAAATGGGGAACTAGAAGAAGAGGTGTATATGATACAGCCTGAAGGGTTCACATCCACAGATGAATCAAAAGTATGCAAATTGCAGAAGTCCATCTATGGACTCAAGCAAGCATCTCGAAGTTGGAACTTACGGTTTGATAGGTGTATCAAATCGTATGGCTTCGTTAAGAATGGAGAAGAACCGTGCATCTATAAATGGATCAATGGTTCTGTGATTGTATTCCTAGTACTGTATGTTGACGACATTCTCTTAATCGGGAATGACGTCGCAGCATTACAAGGAATAAAGGTCTGGTTATCATCTCAGTTCTCCATGAAGGACTTGGGTGAAGCTTCTTACATACTAGGTATGAAAATCTATAGAGATAGATTTAAGAAGCTTTTGGGACTGTCCCAGTCTATGTACATAGACACCGTGCTGAAACGATTCAGCATGGAAAATTCCAAGAAAGGCTATCTTCCGATAGGTTCTGGAATTACTCTTTCCAAGAAGGATTGTGCGACAACTCCTGAGGAAAGAGAGCGCATGAGTAGAGTACCTTATGCTTCTGCAGTAGGCTCTATCATGTATGCTATGACTTGTACTAGACCAGATGTGGCATACTCACTAGGAGTAGTGAGTAGATACCAGTCTGACCCAGGTGAGGTGCATTGGAAGGTGGTTAAGTCCATCCTCAAGTATTTGAGAAATACTAAAGATCAATGGCTGATTTATGGAGAACTTGACTTGAAACTTGTGGGGTACACTGACTCTAGTTTCTAGTCAGATAGAGATGATAGCAAGAGTGTGTCAGGGTTTGTATTTACCCTGAACGGAGGAGCGGTCTGCTGGAAAAGTTCTAAGCAGGCAACTGTTGAAGACTCGGTATGCGAAGCAGAATATATTGCAGCATCAGATGCAGCAAAGGAAGCTGTGTGGTTGCGAAAGTTCCTTGGAGAGCTAGGGGTGGCACCTTCCCTAGATGGTCCTGTTTCGGTGTACTGTGACAGCACTGGAGCCATTGCTCAAGCTAAGGAGCCAAAAGCTCATCACCGCACCAAGCACATCCTGCGGCGCTACCACCTCATACGAGAGATCGTGGAACGAGGCGACATCAATCTTCTGAAGATCGATGGAAAAGAAAATGTGGCCGACCCCTTCACTAAAGCCCTCGGAATTAAAGAGTTCGACTATTGTAAATGGGAAATGGGTATTAGATACTCTTCTGATTGGCTTTAGTACAAGTGGGAGTTGTTGGGAATTGTGTCCCAAAGCTAATCGCCTGGGTTGTAGGCGGTTGAGCTAAGTACTGTATTTATTTTGTGAATTAATAAAATTGTTATTTGGCAGCTCATCACATATTGTATTTCCCTAAAATGAACTCTTTCCATGTGATGAAGTCCTTAGGACTACACTGACTTCGATACAGAGAGGATGTGTCGAGTGGTCCTTAAACCCAGTTCACAACCAAAGGATATATTGTACTGGTCGGCAATATATCAAGTATAGGTTGTTGCAGTTCACATCGTTTGGTTGTCCTCTTGACCAAATGAGTGTGGTGACACTGATGTGATCTGCAGGTGGGATATATGTGATATTTCATTGAACGTGACTCCGTGCAGTCCCTTTCTGCCAAAAGGATACTCACGATTGGATATGGGTATAAGTGTCCCTCTGACCTGAGGCCATCGCGGTAGCTTGCAAGCAACTCCCTGTGCTTTGGTGCCGGACTACCCGGATTTTTAATCCGGTGACGGAAGGTTTCTGGGTACAGGCAAGTACTTGTGGAGCAGTAATGGACCAAGATGGAATTGACCTGTCCAAACAGTTTGGATTGAATGTCTCGCAGTATCTCAATTTAGCAAATCCTCGGCCGGGGTAGCCCTAGTGAAGAGTCACTGGGCTTGCGAGATTGAGACACGTAGTCGACTGACTCAGTCTGGGTTGGCAGCCCAATCTCAGTCGTCCTGAGCATTAGAGGTCAAAGGGATGAATTATACGGTAACCATATGCCAGAGGTTCGATAGTTTGCTCCCGCATCTTCGACCTATCCGGACGCCGGGACCCATTGCTAGATGGTTTCCTGTGCTGGTACTAGAATTGTTCTGGTGCTACCGTTTAGGTTCGAACCTATGAGGTCACACGCCACAGAGGATAACTCTCTGATCCGGATACCGAATACGATTGGGAATCGTCTCGATTTTATGATCATAGTAGTATTTTTTAGCACTCTTTTTCCCCGTCTTGCCCTTGTCTGTGTCAACCGAAAATTGTTCTTGGTTGATCAGCACTGCGCCAGGTTTTTTCTGAATCAGTTTTGAACTGATTCGGAGTTCGTTTCGGCCTCCAATTGGTTGCGAACCAATTGAACCAAAATTCAAAAGGTTTGAACCAACTTGGTTTAAATGGGATTGGACCATTTAATTGGCTTGGTTTAATGGGATTGAACCAAGGTATAATATTTTGGCTTGGACCGGTTTTGAACCGGTGCATTTTCTCCTCATGACCGTTTTACACGGTGATTCAATGATTGAAATGAAGAGACCCAAAGACCAAAATGCTGGAATTCCTTTCGCTGGATGAGAACTCCAAACGTCCCGTCTCTTCCTTTTCCCAACCCATTACATTAATCCTTGGTTAATGGGTTTAATGGTTGATTAATGGCTGTTAATTGGGATATATTGCAAGCCCTGCCTCTTGGCCTCCCCGCCTCTCCCTCTCCCTCTCCCATTGCAGCCTTTTATAAAAACCTTTGCAGCCCCTGTTTTGAACGAGCAGTTTTCACCGTGTGAAGTGAAAAACCAACGAGAGAAGAATTTTTTCAAGAAAATTTTTTGAGGGATTGCGAGATCACCTCATTGGGTACTTGTAGAGCTGTTTTTGGAAGGGAGTAAGGGAGAGTCCAAGGTTTTCTTCCCATTGTTTGAGTGCTCCTTCCCTGCTGCAGCAAATTTTGTTTTGCTGCAGAAATCTGTGATCGTGAAGCTTCTTCCGGCGGCTAGCACCGCGCGTGGAGATAGATCGGAGAGCCCCGGGCGTGTCTCCCCTCTAGAGGGAGTGTCCATCTACTCCTCGGAGCAAACCACGCGAACCGGGATCGCTCCGGTTGCCCGAAACCCATCGACGAAGACAGCAACTCAGATCTGCTGCCATTTTCATGCAGCAGACTTCGCCGATTTTTCTCGATTTTTGGGTTTGGTTTTTCTTGCAGAAACCAGTGCCAAATCGAAGAAGACTTCCTCAAGAATCTACAGCTCAAATTTGGGAGCGATCGGAGGTCCGGAAGGCGGCGTTTCGTGGACTTTTCGGAAGCCCTGTTTTCAGCCCAAGGTGGAAGATGACTGGAATAACTTTATTCCAGTTATTCCAGTCTATTCCAGGTTTATCCCAGACTTATTCCAGCTATGAATAAGGTATGTTTTTGGGTTTGAATTTCGGTGCATGTATAGATCTAGATTTATTAAAATGTTTATAAATATTATATGTCCTGAATCATGCCAATACATGCATCTTGTATATGCTAGATCCTGTACGGAGTAGGTATTTTCCGCATTTATTTTAAAAATATTTTAAAATATTTACCTGCTCCCTGTGCTGTTGCATGCTTAGCGTAGGCATCTGCACCACATTTTTTTCTTTCACAACCTCACGGTAGGGATCATGGTAAGGGGTTCTCCTAGGGTTGGGCTCCTTATATGGGACAGAGTATTGGGTTCTCCTAGGATTGGACTCCCTATATGGGTCAGAGTAGTGGGTTCTCATAGGGTTGGGCTCTATAGTTTCACTAGGTTGAGTTGGGTTGAGGCTATTGGTCTTGGTCAACTGAGTCATTTGGGTAATTAACTGGGTAGACATCTGGGCCATTTGGTCTATAAGGGCATGAATCCTAGCTTCCTGCTTATCCATGGGTTCAGGGAGATGGTGGATGAAATGGGACTCCTGATCCATTGCTCATGCAAGACTCGATCAAACCAACTATAGCTAACTAGACCTAGAGTCCAAAACTAGATAATTAATCAGGGTGGCAAACTAGCCTATAGTAACCCTGTACTCAGCTAGGCAGGTGTAAGGGAAGTGTTAGGTCCCTGATTGCCAATCCTAGATATCAATCAAAGATTGGCCAGGTAGGCAGACCAGCACACAAGCCCTTCAGGATTGAATCCCTGAACCACTATTCTAGACACCAAGCACAAGGCACACATAGGTTAGCTTGACACAATGATCTGACACTTAGCCCGGACCCGACAAATTGGTGTCTCTAGCCCACTAGGGCAAATTAAGTCTAGTTAATTTAAGGTTAAGGCTTGGGACCGAATGCAGGGGATGTGGTTTTGGGCTAAGGAGAGGTGATCAAATCCTCCCCTTATTTGATATAGCAAGAGTACCTTTAAAGGTAGATTATACAATGATGGCAGGTAGATGAGGATGCAAATTAGGGTTTAGATATTTTTTTGATATTTTTGGAGAATATGTATTTTTTTTTCATATTTTGGTATTTTATTAAACAAAAGAAATCTTGCAAATTATGGCCTAATATGCAAGAGATATACTAAAATTAAAAGATATGCAAAAGATGCTAAACAAAATCCTAAAACTTTCAAACTTGTCTTGCTGAAAAAAATAGAGCTAAAAATTTGCAGGCAGTATTTTGGCTTGCAGAAAATTCACGGACCGAAATAAAATATAAAAGAATTCTGAAAATTACTTTAAATTATAATTAATCCAGAAAAATAAATTTTAGATTTTTAATATTTCTGAATAGGGAGAGATAACTAAAATAATAGAGCATATACAAACTAAAAAAATGCAGAAAACAAGCCCTAATCTAAGCTCTGATACCAGATGATGCGGGACTAATATGCATGCAATTATTTTTGTGTGTTTTATATATGGGGTTAAGAGATTAATTCCCAAAATTTGGATCAAAATAAGTTATAAAAAATTTTATATGAATTTTAGAAGTCAAGCATGCAGATTAGAACATAGAAAAGTAATAAAAAAGGATCGTCGGGGCTGAGAAGCCTCGGTTATGGCAAGTTCTCCAACAATATTATTACTGGAGGTAGAGGAGGTGTACCTGACAATGTCTGAAGCACCCGATGAAGATTGCAGCGAAGAGATCTCTCATTCCTGGATGGATGCGGCGTGGAAAACTGAGCCAAAGACCTGCGGATACCCAGCTTTCTGCTCGGTGGTCCGATTGAGGCTTGGCTGGAGTCGTTGGATTCATAAGAACTCAGGGACCTGAAAACAACCTATCAGGGGTTAGAAAAATCAGATAAAATCAAGAAAATAAAGGAAAATAGCAAAGAAGTGGGCGGCTAGGGTTCTGGAAGGTTGGTTGGTGGCAGGAAGATGGTTGCAGCACCGGGAAGAAGAAAACTCTCACACCCCTTTATGCACATAGCAGGGTAACACTCAAAGCAATAGAAGATATCAAGGTTTATTTCATATATCAAAATCAATCCTCATATAAGAGACTAGGGTCCTTTAAATAGACCCTTAGTCTTGGGCCCCAAGTAAGGGTACATTAGACATTATATAAGAATCATTTTCCCTCTCAAACCCTAGCTAAAGAATAAGGAAACATTAGGTAGAAAAAATCTCTAAAAATTCTCTTGACTTGGTCAACACTCCAAGGATGCCTACGAGAGCATGTTGGGCTTCTAGGAGCAGCAAGGGGCCGGCCCAAAGGGGCTCGGGCGCATGGGCTTGGTTCATTGGAAGCTAGGGTGGCTTGGTAGCCAGGTAGCAGGAATATTCCCTGGTATCTTGCTTCTTAAGGGCTTGGGCTTGGCACTTGGGCTTGATTTCTTTGGACTAGGATGAGATGGACCCCTGGAATCATGGATTCCCTGGTCTATGAATATACTTTGGCATCTGGAAGGGAATCTGGGCATCTGGAGGGCATCTACAAGGAATCAGGGTTTTCTAAATTTTCCTCCTAGGGTCTTCAAATCTTCAAGCTGGGTTGGACTTGGGCTATACTTTCATGTCTTCAATCTGGTTGGACTTGGTCTTCACTTGTATGATGTAGTCTTGAGTCTTCAGTGTACTTGGACAGGACTCAAAAAAATAAAATTAGCTCAACATTAGCTGACTAGCATTGGACTGAACTAGCTCAACATGAGCTGACTAATACTGAACTGAAATAATAATTCAAAAGACTCAAATAACAACTAAAATGGACTCAGATGGGCTAAGCCCTTATTATAGATGGACTCATAAATTATTGATCAATCCACAGAGGGTTGAAAAGCCTTTGTCTTATTCTGGTGCCTTTGGTGTCCCCACCAAAATTAGAATACAAGTCCTTTCCTAGCTAAGTTAGAATTACAAGGTGTAAAGGGACTAGGAATCCTAACTAGGTTAGAATAACTTGCTCTTCTCCTTTTTCTCTTCAACTTGGACTTAGTCAAACCTCCTAGATGCCTACTCCATGGGTGTGTGGACCTTAGGGCAGCAAAGGGAAGGTCGGTCATGGGCTTAGAGGGCTTGGGCTTGGGCCCCCTGGAAGCTGGGGTGCCTGGTTCCCTGGGTTGGCATATTCCCGGCATCGAAAGGAAATCTTGGTTCTCCTATCCTGGGCTTGCTTCCTGGGCTTGAATTTGGTGGTCTGGAGTGATGTGATAGCCTGATAAACATGGGCTCCTGGTATATAGAATATTCTAGAAGCATCTAGAGGGAATCTAGCATCTGAAATGGCATCTGGAGGGAATTAGGGCACTTGGGTGTTGATTGAGCTCCCCTAACCTGGTGTAACTACTTCTGGCTTCAAAATGAGGTCTGGTGGAACTCCCAAATGGCGTAGCCTCCATTCTTGTACAAGAAATGAACTCATATTTGACTCATATTAGTATACAGGACTCAATGTACTGGACTAAGTTGAGGGTTGAGACAAATCAACTAACCTCAACTTATTATAGGACTCAATCCTAATTGATTACAAAACTTTAACACATGGCTAGGTAAACCAAATAGGGCTCAGTAATCTATGTCTGATCCTGGTACCTCCACCAAAAGCTTTATTCAATTTAAATACATGGTTTGGAAAAACATGATCTTCAAAACCTGGTGGTTGTTCTATAAAAACTTGTTCTGAAATGAAACCATTTAAAAATACACTTTTCACATCCATTTGAAAAAGTTTAAAATTCATTTAGCAAGCAAATGCAAGAAGTAATCTAATGGCTTCTAGTCTTGCTACAAGTGCATATGTTTCATCAAAATCAATGCCCTCTTCTTGATTGTATCCCTTAGCAACTAATCTATCTTGTTTCTTACTACATTTCCTTGTTCATCTAATTTGTTCCTATAGACCCATTTGGTTCCTATGATTGGATGGTCTGTAGGTCTATCAACTAGTATTTAAACCTTATTTCTTTCAAACTGGTTCAATTCTTCATGCATGGCCATCATCCAGTTTGGATCATTTTCAGCTTCTTCTAAGGTATGTGGTTCTATTTGTGATACAAAGGCTAAGTAATCATGGCATCTCTATGTGATGACCTAGTCCTAATACCTTGTGAAGGATCATCAATAATTAATTCTTTTAGATGAGAAGTTACGTACCTCCATTCTCTTGGTAGATCTGCATGATCCTTACCATTTTTTCTCCTTCTTTAATTGGTCTTTCTTGTATGCTTATATCTTCCATTTCTTTTTTAATTGTACCTACATCATTATCTATGCACTCTTTTTTCTTAGAAGGTGAAGGGTTAGTTTCATCAAATATAACATACATTGACTCTTTGATGCGGGATGAAATGGAATGATGCAATCTAAGAGGAGATAGTAGTAACTAAATGAAAAATGAATTAAAAACTAGGCTACTTTTCCATGTAAACAAAACTGAAATCTTCATGAAGGGATTTGCATGTTAAACTAAACTAGAATGAAAATCTTCAAAGCAGTAAAGAGAAATGATGGTTGTGGTTAAAAAACCACACAGGCTAGGGCTTTAATTACTCTAATATTTTAGATCTGAAAATAATTAAAGAGGGATACCCAGTCATTAATATTTCAATGATTGGAAGGATTACACTCAAGGATGAATCTCTTGGATGACAAGGTGATTCCTCTAGATGGTAGGGCTTCTTGTCTATGTTTCTTGTCTTGGAAGACCTTCTTCTTTGGAACCTGGAAATCCCGGGGATCCTACACAAGCCATATTAGAATTAGAAATGAATTTGAAAGGTGGAGTGCTAATGAAATGAAGGTTGAAGTTGAGAAGGAGCTTGGTGGAGTGGAAGTAGCTTGGCCGGCCTCCTTGTATGACCTCCTTGCACCTTGGAAGATGGAATGGGATGATTAGATGGAAGGGAAAATAGCTCTTGGCATGGAAGATTGATTGTAGTAGCTAAGGGTCTCTCAGCCACTCCCTCTCGGAGGACATTTGATAACACCAATAGAATAGAAGAAACTTTGATTTGTCATTCATATCATCATTTCATCTTTTACAAGAAGACTAGGAGCCTTATTTAAAGACTACTAAGCCTTTCAAATTCAAATTCAAAATACACCAAATTCATGGAGAGAATAGAGGAGGAAGTTGTGGCCATTTCAAACTTCATTCTTCTTGGACAAAATTTCATGATGAGGTGGTATGGTGATGTGTCAAAGTAGGGAGGTGATGTTGCATGACTTGTCCTCCAAGTTGGCATGGTGTATTGGTGATGTGGTGCTCCAAGTAGTTATGGTTTGTTGGAGAAGTTGGTTGCACTCAATCTTGCTCAATTGAAACCCAGATCAAGCAACTCTTAACCCAACTACTATACATACTCAATACAAGGCCAATTTAACCCTAATTGGACTTGAGAATCCAAATTGAAATAAGAACATGACCGAATTACTCAAATGAAAATAAGTACAGGACTCATAAACTTAATTACAACTTATTACAGGACTCAAATTCATAATCTTCTATCCATAAAGAATTTGGCATTGGTTGAAGTCTCTTCTTGAGCCTGGTGCCTACACCACTCTTCTACAGTAAGAGTTCATTTATTAAATACTCTATATGCTTTGCTATGTAATGAATAACCAAGAAAAATTGTTTCATCTGATTTAGCATCAAATTTTCCTAGATTATCTTTACCATTGTTAAGCACAAAGCATTGACATCCAAAAACATGAAAATAATTAATATTGGATTTCTTTTCATTCCAAAGCTCATAGGGGGTTTTCTTCAAAATAGGATGGATCAAAATACGGTTTAAAATGTAGCAAGCAGTGTTCACCGCTTTTGCCCAAAAGTATCTTGGAAGATTGCCTTCACATAACATTGTTCGGGCCATCTCTTCCAAAGTCCTATTTTTTCTCTCTATAATACCATTTTGTTGTGGTGTCATAGAAGCGGAGAAGTTATGATCAATGCCATTTTATGTGTAATAATCATCAAAAAAATGATTTTTAAATTCAGTGCCATGATCACTCCTAATTGAAATTATTAAAAGATTTTTCTGATTTGAAATCTTTTTATGAAATTTTCAAAATACTTTAAAGATTTCATCTTTATAAGCAATAAACAAAACCCATGTAAATCTAGAAAAATCGTCTACAATCACAAGGGCATATTTCTTATCTCCTAGGCTTGTAGTTCTAGTTGGTCCAAATAAGTCCATATGAAGTAGCTCTAGAGGTCTAGTAGTTGAAATCATATTTTTGGATTTAAAACTCTCCCTAGTTTGTTTATCCATTTGGCATGCATCACAAACATGATCAAAGTCTACTTTAAACTTAGGCATGCCTCTAACTAGGTGTTTAGATATTATCTTGGTAATAGTATGCATGCTAGCATGACCTAATCGTCTATGCCAAAGTAAACAAGACTCCTTGGTCTTAGTATTCATTGGAACTAAACTGGAACCACTTGATATGGCAAGATCATTAAGATTAACCACATAAATATTTCCAAGTCTATGTCCAATGAACTTACTACTAGAATCAAGAGAGTTTGTTACAATACACATAGATGATTCAAAGATAACCTTGAAGCATTTATCACATAATTGACTGATACTCAACAAATTATGCTTCAATTTATCTACTAGCAATACATTTTTAATAAAAGTACAGGGGGTTATCTTTATCTTACCGATTTTGATTATTTTCCCCTTGCCATTATCTCCAAAAGTAACCATACCTCATTCTTTTATTTCTAGGTTGATGAATTGATCCTTGTCACCCGTCATATGTCTTGAACAGCCACTGTTGATATACCATCTTTTCTTCAATTTTTGGGCTACAAGACATTCTTGTAAGACAATCAAGAAGTTCTTTTAGGTACCTAAGCTAACTTAGATCCTTGCAGGTTAGCGGAGGTGGTTTCTTTGGGAACCCAAATATTTCTTACTTTATTTTTGACATTTCTAAAGATATTGCATTCAAAAGCTTTATGTCCTAACCCTTTGCAAGCAAAACATTTGATTCTAGAATTCTGGAAAGATGTAGATTTTGAAGCTCTAAATGTTGATGCATGAGATGCAGAAATAAAGGATTTTCTACTTGAGCTCTTAAGAACATATAATCTAGTTTTAGAAGTAGAAGCAGAACCATTTGTTGTAAAAGCCTTTTGAGATGTAAATTTTGGAATATAAGTTTTTGATTTCACAAAAGTAGTTGCTGAAATACTATTCGAAATTGAAGAATTAAAATCGATTCCAGCTTTATCACCAAAAATCTTTTAGTCTTTTAGAATTAACTCAAGCTTGTTAGAAGATAATGTAAGTTTTTCAACAAGTGGCTTGAGTTTTTCAACCACTTTTTTCAATTCATTATTTTCATTCATCAAAGCTTTGTTTTTGTCAAAATATGCACTATACTCAGTTTTCAAAGTTTTATAATTTTCAGAAAAGACATGTAATTATTTTTGCAATAAGATATTCTTTTCCGAGATCTCTTCTTTTTCTTTTATTAAAGAATCATTGATATTCTTTAAAGATCTAATCTTTACTCCAGCTTTTTAAATTCAGATAATAAATCATGAAAAATAGAATTTAATTCATCAAATGTAAATTCAATTTGAGCATTGGGGGATATTACCTCATCCTCGAGACCCATTTGACATAAATTAGTAGTTTTGTGGTCTCTTCCTCTTCAGTTGAGGTGGATTCCTCACTATCGCTCCATGTGGCAACCATCATCTTTTTCTTCTTTTTCTTGAAGAATTTCTTTAATTATGGACAATCTAGACAAATGTGCCCAGGTTTCCTACATTCATAATAGGTAGGCACTTGTTCTTTTTCCTTTTCTTTATCCTTGTCCTTGTCCTTGGAATGCTCTCCTCATTTATGAAGTTTTCTATTGAATCTTCCTTTCTTCTTTCCAATAAACCTTCTAAATTTTCTTATGACCATTGCGATATCTTCATCTTCTAGATCGTCTTCGGAGGAGGTGGAGTCATCTTCCGATTTCTCATCTTTCTTTGAGTCCAATGCAACTTTGAAGGCAATCGTCTTCTTCTTCTTTTGATCATCATCAGTTCTATGCTGCATGGTCAATTCATGAGTGATAAGAGAATCCATTAATTCATCCAAAGAGAGAGTGTTCAGATCTTACGCTTCTTGGATGACAGTCACTTTGGGGTCCTATTTATCTGGAAGTGATCTTAAGATCTTCTGTACTAAGTCAGCACTTGAGTAAACCCTGCCAAGACTTTTTAAGCCATTAATAATATCTGTAAATCTAGTAAACATGGCAGAGATAGTTTCAGTAGATTCCATTTTAAATAATTCATAACTATGTACAAGAAGATTTATTTTCGAAGTCTTCACTGGGAAAGTTCCTTCATGGGCCACTTCGAGTTTATCCCAAATTTTCTTTGCTGAAGAGCAAGATTAAACTCATTGGCATCCAAAGCATAGTATAATAGATTCATTGATTTGGCATTTAATTCCCCCATCTTCATGTCATGTTCATCCCAGTCCTCTTCAGGCTTAGGGATATCTGTTGGGAATTGTGTCCCAAAGCCAATCGCCTGGGTTGTAGGCGGTTGAGCTAAGTACTGTATTTATTTTGTGAATTAATAAAATTGTTATTTGGAAGCTCATCACATATTGTATTTCTCTAAAATGAACTCTTTCCATGTGATGAAGTCCTTAGGACTACACTGACTTCGATACAGAGAGGATGTGTCGAGTGGTCCTTAAACCCAGTTCACAACCAAAGGATATATTGTACTGGTCGGCAATATATCAAGTATAGGTTGTTGCAGTTCACATCGTTTGGTTGTCCTCTTGACCAAATGAGTGTGGTGACACTGATGTGATCTGCAGGTGGGATATATATGATATTTCATTGAACGTGACTCCGTGCAGTCCCTTTCTGCCAAAAGGATACTCACGATTGGATATGGATATAAGTGTCCCTCTGACCTGAGGCCATCGCGGTAGCTTGCAAGCAACTCCCTGTGCTTTGGTGCCGGACTACCCGGATTTTTAATCCGGTGATGGAAGGTTTCTGGGTACAGGCAAGTACTTGTGGAGCAGTAATGGACCAAGATGGAATTGACCTGTCCAAACAGTTTGGATTGAATATCTCGCAGTATCTCAATTTAGCAAATCCTCGGCCGGGGTAGCCCTAGTGAAGAGTCACTGGGCTTGCGAGATTGAGACACGTAGTCGACTGACTCAGTCTAGGTTGGCAGCCCAATCTCAGTCGTCCTGAGCATTAGAGGTCAAAGGGATGAATTATACGGTAACCATATGCCAGAGGTTCGATAGTTTGCTCCCGCATCTTCGACCTATCCGGACGCCGGGACCCATTGCTAGATGGTTTCCTGTGCTGGTACTAGAATTATTCTGGTGCTACCGTTTAGGTTCGAACCTATGAGGTCACACGCCACAGAGGATAACTCTCTGATCCGGATACCGAATACGATTGGGAATCGTCTCGATTTTATGATCATAGTAGTATTTTTTAGCACTCTTTTTCTCCATCTTGCCCTTGTCTGTGTCAACCGAAAATTGTTCTTGGTTGATCAGCACTGCGCCAGGTTTTTTCTGAATCAGTTTTGAACTGATTCGGAGTTCGTTTCGGCCTCCAATTGGTTGCGAACCAATTGAACCAAAATTCAAAAGGTTTGAACCAACTTGGTTTAAATGGGATTGGACCATTTAATTGGCTTGGTTTAATGGGATTGAACCAAGGTATAATATTTTGGCTTGGACCGGTTTTGAACCGGTGCATTTTCTCCTCATGACCGTTTTACACGGTGATTCAATGGTTGAAATGAAGAGACCCAAAGACCAAAACGCTGGAATTCCTTTCGCTGGATGAGAACTCCAAACGTCCCGTCTCTTCCTTTTCCCAACCCATTACATTAATCCTTGGTTAATGGGTTTAATGGTTGATTAATGGCTGTTAATTGGGATATATTGCAAGCCCTGCCTCTTGGCCTCCCCGCCTCTCCCTCTCCCTCTCCCATTGCAGCCTTTTATAAAAACCTTTGCAGCCCCTGTTTTGAACGAGCAGTTTTCACCGTGTGAAGTGAAAAACCAACGAGAGAAGAATTTTTTCAAGAAAATTTTTTGAGGGATTGTGAGATCACCTCATTGGGTACTTGTAGAGCTGTTTTTGGAAGGGAGTAAGGGAGAGTCCAAGGTTTTCTTCCCATTGTTTGAGTGCTCCTTCCCTGCTGCAGCAAATTTTGTTTTGCTGCAGAAATCTGTGATCGTGAAGCTTCTTCCGGCGGCTAGCACCGCGCGTGGAGAGAGATCGGAGAGCCCCGGGCGTGTCTCCCCTCTAGAGGGAGTGTCCATCTACTCCTCGGAGCAAACCACGCGAACCGGGATCGCTCCGGTTGCCCGAAACCCATCGACGAAGACAGCAACTCAGATCTGCTGCCATTTTCGTGCAGCAGACTTTGCCGATTTTTCTCGATTTTTGGGTTTGGTTTTTCTTGCAGAAACCAGTGCCAAATCGAAGAAGACTTCCTCAAGAATCTACAGCTCAAATTTGGGAGCGATCGGAGGTCCGGAAGGCGGCGTTTCGTGGACTTTTCGGAAGCCCTGTTTTCAGCCCAAGGTGGAAGACGACTGGAATAACTTTATTCCAGTTATTCCAGTCTATTCCAGGTTTATCCCAGACTTATTCCAGCTGGGAATAAGGTATGTTTTTGGGTTTTAATTTCGGTGCATGTATAGATCTAGATTTATTAAAATGTTTATAAATATTATATGTCCTGAATCATGCCAATACATGCATCTTTTATATGCTAGATCCTGTGCGGAGTAGGTATTTTCCGTATTTATTTTAAAAATGTTTTAAAATATTTACCTGCTCCCTGTGCTGTTGCATGCTTAGCGTAGGCATCTGCACCACATTTTTTTCTTTCAGTGGTATCAGAGCCAGGTTCTAGTGTAACATATCTTGATGCATGTATAGTAGATTAAATTGTTTAATCTTGGGATTAGAGAGTACTTTTAGGAACCTAGTTGAGACCTTCACCATGGCCGTGTGTCTTTGACACGATGCGGTTCGTCCGTGTTGGCCTCTTCAGAAGGATCCTTTAAGGAAATCAAAAAGAAATTAAAATTATAAATTTGGCATGATTTATAATTTTGTCATTTGGGTCATATAATATTTATAAAAGTATAAATCTAGATATGATGCATAATTTAAGATGTAAAATTGTTTTACATAGAGACTTAATTAAAAAATATTTTAATTAAGTATTTGGCTTAATAAAAATTTTTAGGTTTATGAAATCTAATAAAATTTGCATAAGCCAAATTGGGTTAATTGGGTTAGCTGATTAGTTGGGTCCATCACTGGGTTAGACCTAAGTTTAGTTGAACCGGATTAAAAGAAGATTAAACAAAAGTTGTTTAAGGTCATTCTTTAGAACTATCTAATAGTTACATTAGTTGATCCGTTCATCTAAAATGGATCCAATTAGTGGCTCAGTGGATGCCCGAGTCTTTAGGCTAGTCTGATCGAGTCTGGTAAACCGACTGGTGTCGAGGTAGGTTTGGCAATTATGATCATGGTTGTATGAGGCTACCTCTTTCCTGGCCAACTTAGTTGGTGTCTAGGAAAGATGGTTAATGGCGGATACTCACCCATGATCTCACCTACCTGGCTAGTCGAGTCGACCAGAACTGATTGGAAAAGCTCAATGACTCGAGTTAACCCATGTCACCCAGGTTGATCGGTCTGACTGATCAATAGGTGCCCATGGATCAATTGTTGATTTAATTCAACCCTCCTGGAATCTGATTGATTCAGTGGGAGGATGATCCATGTCCTTACCTTTTTCTCCTGTCAAAAAAAAAAAAAAAAAAATCCTCTAAAAATTATTAGGTCCTTAAAAAGACCAAGTCAAGGAGTTGACTGTATCTTAGCCTCCCATTAAGTTGGATAGAAATGTGTCCACTAGCTTGGTGTGCATCGGCAGTTCCATAGAACGGGTGTACATCCGGCGACTGGAATTTCTATCTGATCGATGATGGTTCAGTGCAACCTCCATAATGGGACCAGGTGGGCCGGCCTTAGTCGGGCTTGGTCTTTAGTTAGCTGGAAGCATTGGATTAGTCATTTTAATGGTTGGACCTAACCAAAGACCCGCAATAGGAGGCCCCTAGGCCGATTGGGGTGTTCTCTGGGGCAAAATTTTATACTGAAAATTGTTTAGGGAAACAATTGGTTTACGAACCTACCTTTAGGCTCGTATGGGTGAGCCGGCCATAGTCGGGCTCATGCGTGGCCTATTGGATTTCAGTACCCACTTGAAAAATGTTGTTTTCACGGATTGGAGTCAGAGGATACCAATCTGAAAAATTAGTGGGAGAAACCTTTAGACTAAAGTCCAAGTCTTTTGGTTAAGTTATTAATTCATAAACTAATTTGGTCTTGTTTTCTTTTCAGATGTCTTCAAACTTATCGCTCCGGTCACTTCTCGATAACAAGAAGTTAAAGGGTCATAACTTCGATAGTTGGTATCGAAGATTAAGAATTGTTCTGGAGCATGAACGGATCCTATATGTGATAACGGATCCGGCACCTGAAATCCCTCCCGCTAATGCACGGAGTGCGGTCAGAGATGCTTATTTGAAGTGGGTCTCTGATCGGACTACTGTCCGTTGCATTATGCTAGCGGCGATGAACGACGAGTTCACTCGCAAATTCGAGGAGGCCCAACCTGATGAAATCCTTCAAAAGTTGAAGGAATCCTTCGGCACCCCGGATGATGTAGAACGGTACAAAGTATCTTGTGCCATCTACAACTCCAAGATGCCGAATGGCGGATCAGTCACTGATCATGTATTGTACATGATCGAGCTGATTGAAAAACTGGGCAAACTCGGATGCCCCTTGCACGAGCAGCTCGGCAAGGATGCGATCCTGAATTCTCTTCCCTCCTCCTATCTTGACTTTCTTGATCATTACAGAATGAACAAGCCTGCAGTAAACTATCATGGTCTTTTGGGATTACTGCAGACTTTCGAGAAAGACCACCAACTTAATAAGGGGGTGGTGAATTTAGTGGGAGGAGGTAGAGGTCGTCGTCCCTTTAAGAAAGGGAAGAAGAAAATAAATAAAAAGGGAAAGAAGGTGCAGAATGCTCCTGGCCCGAGTCAGACCAGGAAGTTTAAGGCTGATCAGTCTTCTGCAGAATGCTTCCACTGCAAGAAGAAGGGACACTGGAAGAGGAACTGTCCTCTTTATATAGCGTCCCTTGATCCGAACAGGCCGAGAAAGCAGAAGTCTGCTGAACAAGGTATTTATATGATAAGACCTTGTAATTACTCAATTGTTAATACTGCTAACTGGGTATTAGATACTGGTAGTCCAATTCATGTTTGTAATTCGTTACAGGGACTTCAAGTTAGCAGAAGATTTGAAGATGGAGAACAGTTTCTGAGCGTCGGGAATGGAAATCGTGTTCCAGTACTGGCGGTTGGAGTCCTGCGTCTTGTCTTTGAGTCTTGTACTGTCAAACTAGTCGACTGTCACTATTGTCCTAGTTTCATTATGTGCATAATCTCTGTAGGCCTTTTGGCCAGTTGTGGTTTTGAACTATCAATAAAAGGAGATTTTTGCAATGTTATTTTGAATAACTCTGTTATAATGAAAGCTAGATTAAATAATGGCATATACGTACTATCAAGGCCTGTTAGTGTAATGTACACTTCTAGCAAACGTCCAAGGTTAGATAATGTCAACGATTTGTATCTTTGGCACTGTAGGCTAGGTCATATTAACCAAAATAGGATAAACAAGATGCGAGGAGATGGACTTCTCGAGGTCAGTGATTCTGAATCACTGCCCACTTGTGAATCCTGTTTACTTGGTAAAATGACCAAGTCGCCTTTTACTGGAAAAGGTGAACGAGCTACAGAACTTCTAAGTCTAATACATACTGATGTATGTGGACCGATGACAGTTAGTGCTATAGGAGAATACAAATATTTCATTACATTTACAGACGACTTTTCAAGGTTCGGTTATGTCTTTTTAATGAGACATAAGTCTGAGTCGTTTGAAATGTTCAAACGATACCGTAATGAAGTAGAAAAGCAAACTGGAAAAAATATTAAAACCCTTCGATCTGATCGATGTGGAGAATATTTATCTGGTGCTTTTTTGACATATCTTGAGGAGAATGGAATTCTCTCTCAATGGACTCCTCCAGGAACACCACAGTTGAATGGTGTGTCCGAAAGGAGGAATCGAACCTTGTTGGACATGGTTCGATCCATGATGGGCTTTGCAACTCTGCCGCTATCCTTTTGGGGATATGCGCTTCAGACAGCCTGTTACTTATTAAATAATGTTCCAAGTAAATCTGTTGTCTCCACTCCGTATGAGATGTGGAATGGACGTAAACCATCAATCTCACACCTTCGGGTCTGGGGTTGTCCGGCTTACGTAAAGCGTTTAGACTCAGACAAACTTGGTCCTAGGTCTGATCGGTGTTTATTTGTTGGTTATCCTAAGGAAACCAAAGGGTATTTCTTCTATTTGGAGAATGAACAAAAGGTGTTCGTTGCTCTTAGAGCTATCTTTTTGGAAAAGGAGTTCCTTGGAGAAGGAACTATAGCCTCTAAGATTGAACTTGATGAAGTTCAGCCAATAGAAGAACCTACACACTCTAAGGACGTCGTAGAACCGGCTGTGATTGAATCACATCCAGAACTCATTAGGAGATCCGGTAGAATACCGTGTCAGCCGGACAGATACTACGGTTTCTTGGTCCGGGACGGAGATCCCATTGAGCTCGATGAGAACAATGAGGATCCGATCACCTATATGGATGCACTTCAGAGATCTGACTCTGAGGCATGGCTTGGAGCCATGCGATCCGAAATGGAGTCCATAGAAATCAACAATGTTTGGACATTGGTTGATCCGCCTGAAGGAATAAAACCCATCGGGTGTAAATGGATCTTCAAGAGAAAAAGGGGCGCAGATGGGAAGGTAGAGACCTATAAAGCCCGTCTGGTTGCCAAGGGGTATCGTCAACGATATGGTATCGATTATGACGAGACATTTTCCCCTGTGGCAATGCTCAAGTCTATTCGGATCATGCTTGCTTTGGCAGCATATTTTGATTACGAGATCTGGCAGATGGATGTCCGAACCGCTTTCCTAAATGGGGAACTGGAAGAAGAGGTGTATATGATACAGCCTGAAGGGTTCACATCCACAGATGAATCAAAAGTATGCAAATTGTAGAAGTCCATCTATGGACTCAAGCAAGCATCTCGAAGTTGGAACTTACGGTTTGATAGGTGTATCAAATCGTATGGCTTCGTTAAGAATGGAGAAGAACCGTGCATCTATAAATGGATCAATGGTTCTGTGATTGTATTCCTAGTACTGTATGTTGACGACATTCTCTTAATCGGGAATGACGTCGCAGCATTACAAGGAATAAAGGTCTGGTTATCATCTCAGTTCTCCATGAAGGACTTGGGTGAAGCTTCTTACATACTAGGTATGAAAATCTATAGAGATAGATTTAAGAAGCTTTTGGGACTGTCCCAGTCTATGTACATAGACACCGTGCTGAAACGATTCAGCATGGAAAATTCCAAGAAAGGCTATCTTCCGATAGGTTCTGGAATTACTCTTTCCAAGAAGGATTGTGCGACAACTCCTGAGGAAAGAGAGCGCATGAGTAGAGTACCTTATGCTTCTACAGTAGGCTCTATCATGTATGCTATGACTTGTACTAGACCAGATGTGGCATACTCACTAGGAGTAGTGAGTAGATACCAGTCTGACCCAGGTGAGGCGCATTGGAAGGTGGTTAAGTCCATCCTCAAGTATTTGAGAAATACTAAAGATCAATGGCTGATTTATGGAGAACTTGACTTGAAACTTGTGGGGTACACTGACTCTAGTTTCCAGTCAGATAGAGATGATAGCAAGAGTGTGTCAGGGTTTGTAATTACCCTGAACGGAGGAGCGGTCTGCTGGAAAAGTTCTAAGCAGGCAACTGTTGCAGACTCGGTATGCGAAGCAGAATATATTGCAGCATCAGATGCAGCAAAGGAAGCTGTGTGGTTGCGAAAGTTCCTTGGAGAGCTAGGGGTGGCACCTTCTCTAGATGGTCCTGTTTCGGTGTACTGTGACAGCACTGGAGCCATTGCTCAAGCTAAGGAGCCAAAAGCTCATCACCGCACCAAGCACATCCTGCGGCGCTACCACCTCGTACGAGAGATCGTGGAACGAGGCGACATCAATCTTCTGAAGATCGATGGAAAAGAAAATGTGGCCGACCCCTTCACTAAAGCCCTCGGAATTAAAGAGTTCGACTATTGTAAATGAGAAATGGGTATTAGATACTCTTCTGATTGGCTTTAGTACAAGTGAGAGTTGTTGGGAATTGTGTCCCAAAGCCAATCGCCTGGGTTGTAGGTGGTTGAGCTAAGTACTGTATTTATTTTGTGAATTAATAAAATTGTTATTTGGCAGCTCATCACATATTGTATTTCCCTAAAATGAACTCTTTCCATGTGATGAAGTCCTTAGGACTACACTGACTTCGATACAGAGAGGATGTGTCGAGTGGTCCTTAAACCCAGTTCACAACCAAAGGATATATTGTACTGGTCGGCAATATATCAAGTATAGGTTGTTGCAGTTCACATCGTTTGGTTGTCCTCTTGACCAAATGAGTGTGGTGACACTGATGTGATCTGCAGGTGGGATATATGTGATATTTCATTGAACGTGACTCCGTGCAATCCCTTTCTGCCAAAAGGATACTCACGATTGGATATGGGTATAAGTGTCCCTCTGACCTGAGGCCATCGCGGTAGCTTGCAAGCAACTCCCTGTGCTTTGGTGCCAGACTACCCGGATTTTTAATCCGGTGACGGAAGGTTTCTGGGTATAGGCAAGTACTTGTGGAGCAGTAATGGACCAAGATGGAATTGACCTGTCCAAACAGTTTGGATTGAATGTCTCGCAGTATCTCAATTTAGCAAATCCTCGGCCGGGGTAGCCCTAGTGAAGAGTCACTGGGCTTGCGAGATTGAGACACGTAGTCGACTGACTCAGTCTGGGTTGGCAGCCCAATCTCAGTCGTCCTGAGCATTAGAGGTCAAAGGGATGAATTATACGGTAACCATATGCCAGAGGTTCGATAGTTTGCTCCCGCATCTTCGACCTATCCGGACGCCGGGACCCATTGCTAGATGGTTTCCTGTGCTGGTACTAGAATTGTTCTGGTGCTACTGTTTAGGTTCGAACCTATGAGGTCACACGCCACAGAGGATAACTCTCTGATCCGGATACCGAATACGATTGGGAATCGTCTCGATTTTATAATCATAGTAGTATTTTTGAGCACTCTTTTTCCCCGTCTTGCCCTTGTCTGTGTCAACCGAACATTGTTCTTGGTTGATCAGCACTGCGCCAGGTTTTTTCTGAATCAGTTTTGAACTGATTCGAAGTTCGTTTCGGCCTCCAATTGGTTGCGAACCAATTGAACCAAAATTCAAAAGGTTTGAACCAACTTGGTTTAAATGGGATTGGACCATTTAATTGGCTTGGTTTAATGGGATTGAACCAAGGTATAATATTTTGGCTTGGACCGGTTTTGAACCGGTGCATTTTCTCCTCATGACCGTTTTACACGGTGATTCAATGGTTGAAATGAAGAGACCCAAAGACCAAAACGCTGGAATTCCTTTCGCTGGATGAGAACTCCAAACGTCCCGTCTCTTCCTTTTCCTAACCCATTACATTAATCCTTGGTTAATGGGTTTAATGGTTGATTAATGGCTGTTAATTGGGATATATTGCAAGCCCTGCCTCTTGGCCTCCCCGCCTCTCCCTCTCCCTCTCCCATTGCAGCCTTTTATAAAAACCTTTGCAGCCCCTGTTTTGAACGAGCAGTTTTCACCGTGTGAAGTGAAAAACCAACGAGAGAAGAATTTTTTCAAGAAAATTTTTTGAGGGATTGTGAGATCACCTCATTGGGTACTTGTAGAGCTGTTTTTGGAAGGGAGTAAGGGAGAGTCCAAGGTTTTCTTCCCATTGTTTGAGTGCTCCTTCCCTGCTGCAGCAAATTTTGTTTTGCTGCAGAAATCTGTGATCGTGAAGCTTCTTCCGGCGGCTAGCACCGCGCGTGGAGAGAGATCGGAGAGCCCCGGGCATGTCTCCCCTCTAGAGGGAGTGTCCATCTACTCCTCGGAGCAAACCACGCGAACCGGGATCGCTCCGGTTGCCCGAAACCCATCGACGAAGACAGCAACTCAGATCTGCTGCCATTTTCGTGCAGCAGACTTCGCCGATTTTTCTCGATTTTTGGGTTTGGTTTTTCTTGCAGAAACCAGTGCCAAATCGAAGAAGACTTCCTCAAGAATCTACAGCTCAAATTTGGGAGCGATCGGAGGTCCGGAAGGCGGCGTTTCGTGGACTTTTCGGAAGCCCTGTTTTCAGCCCAAGGTGGAAGACGACTGGAATAACTTTATTCCAGTTATTCCAGTCTATTCCAGGTTTATCTCAGACTTATTCCAGCTGGGAATAAGGTATGTTTTTGGGTTTTAATTTCGGTGCATGTATAGATCTAGATTTATTAAAATATTTATAAATATTATATGTCCTGAATCATGCCAATACATGCATCTTGTATATGCTAGATCCTGTGCGGAGTAGGTATTTTCCGCATTTATTTTAAAAATGTTTTAAAATATTTACCTGCTCCCTGTGCTGTTGCATGCTTAGCGTAGGCATCTGCACCACATTTTTTTCTTTCAGTATCCACGCCATTAATTTTAATCATGGAAATTTATGGTCCTTTTAGAATGACCTTCCATAATTGAAAATCGATAGCTTGTATATAGATTTTCATTCTAGCTTTCCAGTAAGAATAATTAGAGCCAGTGAAGAGTAGAGGTCTATTAGTAGATTGGCCTTCGGCTAAGGAAGTACTCATGGGATGGGCCATCAATCTTTACTCTAAATGTATTCAAGGACACTACTCTGATACCAGTTGTTGTCCAAGTGGCTTTCCTAAGAGGGGGGTGAATTAGGAATTAAAAAATTTAAGCAATTATGTGCTTTTTGAAATCCCTTTTATGGTGTTAAGTGCTGTGACAAAATAATTAACTACGGAAGCTAAATCAAATCAAAGAAGCACAACACAAACACATAACAATTATAGTGGTTCGGAGCAACCCAGCTCCTATATCCACTATCCAAGATTATCACTTGGGATTTCCACTATATCCTCCAAAGGAATACAGTCGGATTATTTTCACAGGCTCACAATCCAAACCTCTATACTTTGGTTTTACCGTGATCACCAAAGAAATCCAACTTGATTTTACCAGGATCACCAAGAACCCAATAATTGGTTTTTAACAAAGGCTCACCAAGAACCTATTTATTTTTTCAACCGGGCTCACCAATAACCTAACAATTCAAAAATGAATTGAAAAGAAAAGCAACAGAATGACAAACAATTTTTTATTGAGAGGTTGCCGATGCAGCTTGAGAGAAGCCCACTTGAATGCACTTCAATGCACTTTAATAGCTTTTTTTGCTTCTTTACTAAGTGCTTCAAGATTCAGTTAAGAGTTGGTGAAGACTTGAAGGCTAACTCTTTGAAAAACTTTCTAACTCTTTCTTCAACTTCTTACTTAAAAGATCAAATCCCTTAAATATATGTCCTTCCATTATTCCAAGGTAGTTTAAGTCATTGTAGACCATTGGGATGTGACATTTGACCATTGGAGCACTTTTTGGATTCAAGTTCTGAGTTCTGGAACTAGCCATTGCAAGTCAGAGATCGACCTTCGAGTCGGCTCGGATCCACGGAGGAGTTATGGTTGAGTTGACTCTCTTCAATCCAGTCGGCTCGCTTGCATAGTGTCTTGATTCTTCACTCTGAAGAGTCTACTCAACTTGATTCGGGTCGACTCAGATCCTTAGGCCTTCAACATGTTAGTCCGGTCGAGTCGGCTAACTTCCATTCTAGTCAACTTGAATGGCTGTTCTTCTCAAAAACTATTTTCTAAACTTTGGAGGAGTAGGCTCGATCTTCTAAAGAGTTGGCTCAGTTGTCTGACCATGTGATAGAGTCGGCTCGGACTTCCTTTGGGTCGACTCACCTGTCTGATTCAAGAAACATCACTCTAGACAAGTTGGCTCGGGTCCCTTAGAGTCGGCTCGGATATCTACGTGCCAAAGCTTTCATGCATGCCATGTGCCAGAGTTGGCTGTCTTCTCCTCGAGTTGGCTGGGATGAAAGTTTCAATGATTTTCTCAGTCTTTTTCTAGATTTCATCCAGCAAGTCTTCAAGCTTCAAGAAGTCTTCAATTCGAACAAGTTTCTAAGAAACTTAAAGCTTGAAACACATTTAGAAGTAACCCAATTTTATGATCTTTCTTAATTTTTCCTTTGGGTTCTTCTTTACAATATTTAATTACAACACAACTCAAAACAAGAAATGAAAATGTAGGATTTGAAATTTGAACCATGAATTCATCCTACAAAAACTTGTAAACCACTTGAAGAGTTGTCAGTAAAACAAATGCATACACCAATATTTGGTTATCATCTAAATCACTTATGGGGTCAACACAAGCCCATAAGCTTTCATGAAGATTGGCACCCAGTCTAGGTTCACCAAGGAAGTAGCACCCAGATCTAAGCCCAAGCCCATGGCACCCTCCCTTCCCAGACCAAGCTCAAATGGTGCCCCTGGCCCAAAGCCCATTCATGTTGGCGCCCCTCCCAAGGCCTTGACCCAGTCCAAATAGCTGGGCCTAGGCTTTGACCCAATCAACAGTATTGGTGCCCAAGGCTTTGACCAGTCAAAGAAAATGTCATCCCAGCCCAGCAAGGAGTCAACCAGTCCAAGCCCAGTCCAAGCCCAGCAAGAATTTCATATTAGTCCAAGTCCAATCAGAAAAGTCAAAGCTTCTAAGTTCAAGAAGGAGTTGATATCCAAGTCCTACAAGGATTTCAGTCTATCAATTCTATTCAAACTATGTACACCTAATCCTATTCATACTGTGCACTCCTAGTTTGATAGGGAAAGGGCTGGTTGGTCTATAAATACCCCACCCCTCCACCCTCTTGTAAGATACTTTTGATGAATAAAAATTTGAGAGAATTTCTTTGTCTATTGTTGCCTCCGTGAGGAGTGGGTGTAAGACCCGAATTTCTTTGTGTGCAAGCCCTAGCCTCCAGCAGCCCTTTATTCCACTAAACCCTAGCCACCCATACCCCCTTCTCTAAGCCGTGAGATGCCCTAGCCCTTGAGCCCCAGGCCACCACCCTCTCTCCTTTCTTCCACCAACCCGCCAACACCAAGCCCTTCCTACCCTTGGCCGCCCCTTTCCTCTCCCTTCCGGGCATTCCCTAGCCCCCAGGCTGCAAGTAGCAAGCCCTCCGGCATCCCCTTCAGCAGTCTGGCCGCCCCTCTCCAAGCCAAGCACCCTCTTCCCCAAGCAGGCCACCAGACACTCCAATAGCCCTCCACTCTCCCTTGTCTTTCTTCTTCCTACTTCATTTTTTTGATCATTTGTGAGCCTAACCCGTGATGTGTGCAAGATCCCTCTAGTGAAACTGTCCTTGGATGAAGTCTTCCTTGCTCCCGAACTAATCTGATAAAAAGCTAGCAGATCCGTGGGAGAGTGACCGGATCATCCAAGAACCGATCCTAGAGGAGCAAACCCTTCTACAGCTTCAAGATCATCATTGCTAGGTAACAATAACCCTTCCCATCTCTCTTTGTCTAACTTTTGAAGATTGAACATGCACCTAATAGGCCTTCTTAGTCCTAGGATCCTTTATTTTCTTAGTCTCTTTGATAGTTTTAGCATGTGGGTAGGATTCTAACCATTACGCGAAACCCTAACCTAGTCTAGCTTCCTTTTCGAAAATAAATTAGTAAAAAACAGAAAATCATTGTTTATTTTAATCTGTTTTTTTTTTATATTCATCCTTCTCATGTCATTCCTCTGCATGCATCATGTTTAGAATCTCGTCCATCACCATTTTTGGTATCAAAGCAGGATTAGGGCATGTTCTTGCATCATAGTTTAGATTTCTGCATCTTGAAATCTACATAACTAGTCAAAACATAAGGCTGTTTACCCATCAAAACGTTGCTGTTTTTCTTTGATTTTTGTACTGAATAATCTATTTTTAATCCGCTATTTTCTATAATCTTCATGGAATTTTTCTGATCTGAAAACAGGGTGAAACCTGCATGACAAAACAACCCTAACAAAAATTTCTGCATGCTGAACCTGCACTAGTAGTCAGAATATAGGTCTGATTTTCCATTAATTTCATACTGTTTTTCTCTGAAATTTGTATCACATCATCTCTATTGAGTTCTCTATTTTTCCTGCAATTTTTGGAATTTTTTGACCTGAAAATTCAAAAATTTCCTGCATGAAACCTTAGTGCCAACATTGTTGAAATTTCGGCAAGCTAGTCTAGGGCTGAACCTAATCAACCACCACACCCTTCAAACCCAAGCCTCTTTTTTTGCAAACTAATTAAATGAAATTAAATACCCATCTGCATAAAATACAAATATATATATATATATATATATATATATATATATATATATATATATATTCTGATTTTTTTGATTTTTTAGATTGCATTAGGGTTTCACTGTGTGTGCATCATCATTTGCATTAACCTAATCTAAGGGCACTCATACTCTGTCAGATCAGAGCAGGATTTCATCACCTATCCTGGGCCCAAAACAACCACCCTCATACAAACCTAAGCCTAATTGAAATTAACTAGAAACTTAATTGATTTAGGAACACCAACAGGTTGGGTCTGAGTCTAGTGGAAAAACTAGTGCACTCAACCCTCCCCTTATTACTGGAAGCTGGTGTCCAAGGCTAGAGGTCTTAAGGCAAATGCCCTAAGTGGATTAGTGGTTTTTAATTAGGACCCTGTGACAAGCAGAGGGAGCCTCTTACCAACCCACCTCTTACCTAGGTAGTGGATGGATTAAGTGTTGAGTTGGGTGTAAGTTGAGTTGACCCACTATACTTTGACTCTAGGTCTAGCAAACCATGGTCGATTTGTGTCTAACCCCATCAGTCTCACCCTAACCCAGTTTGACCCTGGAGTCGATGTGTGTGTGTTTGCATGACCATTAGATTAGGAGCCCAACCAGTAGTCCCACCCCAACCCAGTTCAACCATGAAACCCACTCTTGAGACCTTTCTTAGGACCATGAATGAATAGTTTGCCCAGCGAACCGTAAGTATGAACAATTGATCCAGTTGAAAACCCAAACAAACAATAGGCTTGACCAAATGATCCATAGGTTTGACTGAGTAGATGACCGATTAGGAAATCTAGGGAAAACCCCTAAGACCCATGCTAAACCTAAACTTGAGTCACCTTTGTGCACACCTCCCAACCCTAGGAGAGCTCTATGCCCTAACCCATTCTTGGAGCCCAACCCTAGGAGAGCCCCTCACCCTGACCCATACTTGGAACCCATAACCCATAGATCTGAGCCGATGTCCTATGAGCCCAGGGAACCCATAACCCATAGATCTGAACCTATATCCTATGAGTCCAGTATTAGTCAGGTACCCCTTAGTCGACCCACCCCTGCTACCACAGACTCTAGCAAATTTTCCTTTAGCCGACCCTCCCTTACCACCTCATTGGTTCACAAGGCTGACAATGAAGTGGAAGTGTATGAAGCTGATATGAACTTAGTGGATGAGTATGAGGGAGAAGAGGAGATACCTTCAGCAATCAAGCCATCCCTCTCCAAGCTAGGTGCCCTCTTCCGCAAGCAGGCTGCCAGCCACTCCAACAGCCCTCCACTCTCCCTTGTCTTTCTTCTTCCTACATATTTTTTTCATCATCTATGAGCTTAACCCGTGACGTGTGCAGGATCCCTTTAGTGAAACCATCCTTGGATGAAGTTCTCCTTGCTCCCGAACTAATCTGATAAAAAATTGGTAGATTCGTGGGAGAGTGGCCGGATCATCCAGGCGTTGATCCGAGCAGAGTGAACCCTTCTACGGCTTCAAGATCGTCATTGCTAGGTAGCACTAACCCTTGCCATCTCTTTTTATCTGAATTTTTAAGATTGAACAAGCACCTAATAGGCCTTCTTAGTCGTAAGATCCTTTATTTGCTTTGTCTCTTTAATAGTTCTAGCATGTGGGTAGGATTCTAACCATTACGCAAAACCCAAACCTAGTCTAGTCTCCTTTTCAGAAATAAATCAGTTGAAATCTAAAAATTATTGTTTATTTTAATTTGATTTTTTTTATATTCATCCTTCTCATGTCATTCCTCTGCATGCATCATGTTTAGAATCCTGTCCCTCATCATTATCTACCCAACCCTAGATAGTCCATCATAATATGTCTCAATACTCAAAATCCCTATAACTGCTTACAAGGACTACCCTGACCAAGGTTTTACTCAATTGAGACATAATGAGTCATTCACTCCAAACTCTTTTGGAGGAGTTAATCCCATCTTGATCCAACCACTGCTACACAAGTACTTGACTATACCCAGCAACTTTTCATCACCATATTAGAAATTCGGGTAGTCAAGCACCTAAGCACAGTGAATTGCTTGTAAGCTACCATGGTGATCTCAAGTTAGAGGAACACTTCTATCCATATCCTAATGCGAACTACTCTTTAGCGAAAAGAATGTTCTACAGATGGGTCATATCTAGTGAAGTGTCATACACAACACTTGCATGCCATACCAGTTTCTCCACACTCCTTGGTTAAGAGGATAACCAATGACTATGATATACAATGACCTACACTTGATACACTATTGTCCTATGACAATGTATCATTTGATCGTGAACCAATTTAAGAACTAGATGATATATCCTCTATATCACATCAACGTAGTCCTAAGGACTTCATCACATAAGAGTTCATTATAGGAAGACGTAAAATGTGATGAACAGCCAGAATAAACCTTTTATTCAATATAATTCATATACAATTACAATAATAGCTCAACCGTCTACAAGCTAGACGATTGGCTTTGGGACACATTTTTTAACAACTCTCACTTAGACTAAAGCCAATCAGAATAGAATCATATTCTCATCTTCCATTTATAATCGTTGAACTATTGACTCCAATAGCTTTAGTGAAGTGGTTGGCTAGATTCTCCTTTCCATCGATCTTCATAATTTCGATGTCACCTCGTTCCATGATCTCTCATACAAGGTGGTAGCAATGTAGAATATGCTTGGTATGTGGATGGGACTTTGGCTTTTGGCTTGAGCAATGGATCCAGTGCTGTCACAATACACCGGAACAGGACCATCCAGGGAAGGTGCCACTCCCAGCTTGCCTAGGAACTTATGCAACCACACAATCTCCTTTGTCGTATCTAATTCTGCAATGTACTCTGCTTCGCATATAGAGTTTGCCACTATATGTTGATTGAAACTTTTCTAGCAAATGGCTCCTCCATTCAAGGTAAACACAAATTTGGATACACTCTTGCTATCATCTTTATCTGGTTGAAAACTGGAATCAGTATACCCCACAAGTTTTAAGTTAGGTTCTCCATAAATTAGCCATTGGTCTTTAGTATTTCATAAATACTTAAGGATAGTCTTATTAACTTCCAATGTACCTCACCTGGGTTAGACTGGTATCTACTCACTACCTGTAGTAAGTATGCCATGTCTAGTCTAGTACATGCCATGGCGTACATGATAGAACCCACTGTTAAAGCATATAGAATCTTATGCATACGCTCTCTCTCCTTAAGAGTTGTCGCACAATTCTTCTTGGAAAGAGTAACTTCATGGCCTATCAAAAGATAGCCTCTCTTAAAATTTTTCATGCTAAACTGTTTCAGCATAGTGTCTATATACGTAGATTGAGACAATCCTAAAAACTTCCTAAATCTATCTCTATAGATTTTTAGACCAAGTATGTAGGAAGCTTCACCCAAGTCCTTCATAGAAAACTAAGATGACAACCAAACCTTTATTCCCTGTAATGCAGGAATGTCATTCCTGATTAAGAGAATGTCATCCACATACAGAATAAGAAATATAACTACAGAACCATTAGCCTATTTATATATACAGGGTTCTTCTCCTTTCCTAATGAAGTCATACATCTTGATACAATTATCAAAATGCATGTTCCAACTTTGAGATGCCTGCTTCGATCCATAAATAGACCACTGCAGCTTGCACACCTTAGACTCATCTATGGATGTGAATCCTTCAGGTTGTATCATATATACCTCCTCTTCTAGTTCACCATTTAGGAAAGCTGTTCGGATATCCATTTGCCAGATTTCATAGTCTAGATATGCTGCCAGAGCAAACATAATCAAAATACACTTAAGCATTGCCACAGAAAAAAATATCTCATCATAGTCAATACCATAACATTCCTGATATCTCTTGGCAACTAGATGGGCTTTATAGGTCTCCCCACCTGCCTGTCTGTGCCCCTCTTCCTCTTGAAGATCCATTGGCACCCAATAGGTTTTATCCCTTCAGGTGGATCAACCAATGTTCATACATTATTGATTTTCATGGACTCTATTTTGGATTTCATGGCCTCCAGCCATTTCTCAGAGTTAGACCTCTACATTGCATCCATATAGGTGATCGGATCCTCATTGTTCTCATTGCACTCAACAGGATCATCATCTCGGACCAAAAAATCATAGTATCTGTTCGACTGACATGGTACTCTACCAGATCTCCATAATGGTTGCATAATAGGCTCAGATCTTATCAAATCTAGTTCTATAGCGATCTTAGAATGTATTGTTTCCTCTACCTATTAAACTTCCCCAAGTTTAACATCAGCAGCTCGAGTGCCTTCAATAAGGTACTCCCTTTCCAGAAAGGTAGCCCTAAGACTGATAAACACTCTATGTTCCTCAGGCAGATAAAAGAAATACCCTTTAGACTCCTTTGGATATCCAACAAAGAGGCATTTATGGACCTAGGTCCAAGTTTATCCGTTTGCAAATATTTGACATAAGCCAAACACCCCCAAATCCAAAGATGTGAAAGTGTTGGCTTACGCCCAGTCCATATCTTATATGGTGTTTTGTTAATGAATTTACTAGGAACCCTATTCAGAAGATAACATACTGACTTAAGAGCATATCCCCAAAAGAGGTAGGTAGAGTGGCTAAGCCCATCATGGATCGAACCATATCTAATAGAGTCTGATTCCTCCTTTCAGACACTCTATTTAACTGAGGTGCCCCTGGAGGAGTCCATTACGAAGAATCCCATTCTCCTAAAGATAAGTCAGAAACTTACTAGAAAGATACTCACCACCTCAATCTGATCGAAAGGTTTTAATAAACTTTTTAATTTATTTTTCTACTGTAGTATGATATCATTTGAATATTTCAAACAACTCAGATTTATGTCTCATTAAGAAGACACAACCATACCTAGATAGGTCATCTATAATATAATGAAATAGTTATACCCACCCTGGAACTGATATTCATTGGTCCATATACATCAATATGTACCAGACTAAAAATATCATTAGCTCCCTCACCTTTTCTAGAAAAAGGTGATTTGGTCATTTTACCAAGAAGACAAGATTCACAAGTTGGTAGTGACTTACAATCATTGATATTTAGGAGACCTTCTCCAACTAACTAGTTGATCATGTTCTTGTTAATATGACCTAGTCTACAGTGCTAGAGATAAGTATCGTTGACATTATCTATCCTAAGGCATTTACAAGAAGTAGTCGTTATTGTAATAGGTCATGATAGTAAGTATATACCATTACTTAAACATCCATCCATAAGTTTCACACCATTCACAATGATAGAAAAAACATCATTCTTTATTGCAAATTCATAATTTCATTGGCCAACTGGCCTACAAAAATGACATTCATTATAAAAGATGGACAGTAATGATAGTCATTCAAAATGACATTACAAGACTTGAAAACTAGCTTGATAACTCCCAATGCCAGGACTGGAACTTGGCTTCCATTATCCAAGTTCAAAAATTTCTCACCATCCTCGAATTTCCTACAAACTTGAAGCTCTTACAAAGAATTGCAAATATGAATAGGACTTCCAATATCCAATACCCAATTAGTAGTATCACATGTAGAGAAATTATAAGGTGTTGTCAAATAATTACCTTGTGCAGCAATAGCTTGCATCTATCTCCTCTTTGGCCTGTTCAAGTCAAGAGTAGCAAGGTAGGCAAGGCAGTTCTGTTATATGTATGCCCTAAAAGCCAAGTTGGTTTGACACATTATATTTCTAGGGCATGAATTTTGTAATTAATTTTTTTATTAATAATAAGGGCATTTATTTCATTCATATTGGTGTGTCTATGAATCGTCCATGTAGTTAATGGGCAATGACACATATTCTCAAGAGTTGAAAATTCGAGGCATGTGTCTTTATAGGTTAACTCCTAAAAGCTCCTGATCATTGGAACATCATAAGGACGATGATTGATCCGTTAAGATCGGTGCACAAATCACTTCCCTTTATGGGTAGATGAGTCTCTGATCTATAGTATGGTGACACTGGAGTGAGAGTGCAGGTAGTTGATATAGATTAACGATACTGAGCATGACCAAATATAGGAAGTTATGCGAATGACTACTCACTTGTCAATAGCTTCCTGATGCTATAGTTGTGTGAATAGTTCTTCGACCTAGGATGTCTCAGCCACTCACAGTAAGGTTGTTGTGGTTTGACAGTACATAAACACGGTTCCTATCCATTCAGGACCTTGCAGTGTTTGTTCACTGCAGTAAGTTTATTATCAAGAGTAGGGTGCACACTTCTAAGAATTTATCAGCCTTAGTAGTAAGGAATAATCCAATACAACTTAGTGAGACTAAGTCCATAAGTCTATGGCCATAGTAGAGTGATAATGAAAAAGGTGTTTTCATTAATATCATATTCAGACTCAAGTCGATTAAGTTAAGCATATGACTAATGGGTTTGACGAGTTTCCGTGACCTGCATCATGTCAAGATTTTGATAGAGGAATCGAATCACATGATAACTACACCAAGGGATTTCAATCTTATCCTGTTGGGTTACCACTATATACTGCTAGGTATTACTGCTGGATTGTGAGAGCCCATTAGGATCGTTTATGGAACGATGATCCTAATTAGGGTTGAGTTGAAATTATTTCAGCCCATCGAAAAGAGTTTTGATGATGTATAATAGAGATTATAGGATATCTCATTATCCAACAGGGTAGGACCTGAGGGGTCACATACATTAGGAGCTCAACTAACCAATCAACAAATCAATATGTTGCTAAATTTGGCACTTGCCAATTCTAGTACATTTGGACTTTATTGTAAGTGTTACAATTTATATTTGACCTAATTAAATTAAGGATCAATCATTAATTAAATTAAATTAGATTTAATTTAATTAATTTGATTTTAATTAGGTTAGTGATTTGAATATGACTCGGTTAACTAATCCTAATTGAATTGGGTCAACAGCCTTTTTGAAATAGATTTGATCGGGCTTGAAATTGGCTTTGATTTGACTGTCAAATCGCTTTAATTGGACCTATAGCACAGAGTTCCATTTGACTGAGACTCTCTCTCCTCTCCTCATGCCAAAAATGAAAATGATGCAATGTTTTATGGAGCATGGAATGAGTTGGTGCTAGATGTGAAGAGTCCTTCTATTTTGGGACTTTTAATTTATCCCAAACTCTATCCCATAGAATCTGGATTAATTAAGGACTTTTATCTTCAGTTAATCTAGATGGGACCCACCTTAATCTAGAAAATAAATGTGCACAAAATCACTTGAGGTGTGGAGGATTTGTACGTGAATAATTTGTGGTGCAAGATTGAAGGAAGAGTCCTTCTGCTTTAAGTAACCTTTTCCACCAAAACTCTATCTAATTAATTATGGATTTAATTAGGATTCTCTCTTATCCTAATCCTAATTAAGATCCATAATAATTTCAGAATTATTAGTGGCTGGTCATTATTTTTAGGCATTGGTTATTTAAGGAGCGTATTGGTGATAAAATAGGTATCGTAACATATAGTATTGATATACCTCCTCTTCTTTACCTTTCTTTTCACCCAAAAAACTTAGAGAAGGTCTTCAAAAATCTGAAAAAGAGAAAAGAAAAGAGAGATTAAAAGAGAAAATCAAAAAGGAGAGAGGTCCAAGATCTTGTGATTCTGATTTACAAGATAGAAGCCCTTCAAGAAGAAGAATTGTCTTGATTTACTAAAGATGAGAGGGCTGCAAGGATCTAGCAGTCCGGTGCTCTCTACGATTCGGTTACACGAGCTCTGTATGGATATTAGCAGAGGCCAGGCGATTACGCTACTTGAGCAAAACCCCAAGAATCCGATATTCGATTTAGATTCGGATCAGCACAGTTTTTAAAGCAAGCCAGGATAACGATTCAGGTATGTATTTCTTGTTCAAAATAATTTTATATTCAAATCTGAATTATTTCTAGCATGTTTAAGAATTTTTATAAATAAATTAGATTTATTTATAAATTGCATGCTTAGATATAAAATTATTTTATATGTTATCTTCCGCTGCGTCCGGCTTTGAACCCTGATTTGCTTGCAGTAATCATGTTTGGAAAATCAACAGTGGTATCAGAGCCACGGTTCTCCTTTTCTTTAACATGCATTGATTAGGATCAGATCTAAAATATATTCAGATCTGAATGTTAGATTGTGTTTTCATCAAATCTATGCTGATTATAAGGTTGTCCTGCTACAGGGTTTACCCCTTATAGTGCAAAGGTTGTCCTAGCATAAATTTGATTTATTTTGAAAATTTATTTTCAAAGTTAAAATCATAACTTTTAGATCTAAAATTAATTATTATAAATTAATTGTTAATTTATATCATGATCTGAAAATTACTTGATCAAAGGTTGTACAAAGTGAATAAATAAGGTTGTCCTGCTATAGGGTTTACCCCCTATAATACAAAGGTTGTCCTACTTTGATGCAAACCTATTTTGAAAAAGAGTTTTCAAAAGAATTTTGATTGATTTTTTATCTTAATTACATATGTAATGTGTTATTAAGTATGTTTTAGATCCAGTTAGTTACCTTAGATGTAGTTTAATCATATAATCTAAAATGTTGATGTATATGAGGCACCAAATTAGGTTTAGATCTTAAATTTGATTCAAGATCATAAGCCATTAAATATCATGCACTTGAACCTAATTTAAAATTTATTTGAAATTAGAAAGTTAAATTAGGTGCATAAGGGTTTGGGTTGAACAAATTAGGTCTAGCGATTAGGCAGCGGTATTAGGGCTGGATTGATCAACTAGTAACCCTAATTTGATTTTGAGCAAGTGAATTAACCTAATCAAATGATGATTAGGGTTAGGTCTAGTGTGCTCAAAATTGATTTTAGATGTAGTCTGGTCAGATCGATTTACAATTATGAATCGATAAGTTAAGACCTAATTTGGCTCAGTGATAAGCCCAAATCACTAGTTTGACCTAACTGAATCTTATCAACCAATTAGTGTCTAAGAAAAGTTTTGTTCATAGTTTTTAATTGGGGCTAACTCTTTCCTAACCAACTCAACTAGGTTAGGGAAAGAGGGTATATGGTAGAACCCTCCCATGCATCACACTGACCTAACCAATTTGGTTGATTAAGTTTTCGAAAGGGTCACTTTTGATTTGAGCTCACCCATGCCAGTTTTTTAAGTCAGATATGATATTGTGATGACTTAATCTAATAGGTCATCCATGATTTGGCTGATCAATTTAAAAAAGACATGAAGCTAATCTCCCCATAAATAATAGGTCAAGGTCTTCCACCATTGTAGGTATGCGGGTGTCCTACTTGTGTTGATTGTTCTCGGTTGGTTACAGTGGTTCAGTTGCATCGGGAAGATACAACCACCCTATTAAGCATGAGATGAAGCTAGGCATTGATGGGGTTAGGCCTAATAAACAGTCATGTTGAGGGACCCAATGATGGCTTTGTCTTGCATAATGGTGGGTCTGACTTAAATAATGATTGGGCCAATAAACGGTCATGTTGAGGCTCCAAGATTTAGAGACCAAGTTGCTATAACTTGTATTAGATACATTGGACAAGGGTGGTCCACTTATTTGTATAGCGTGTTACCAATAACCTGCACGGTGAGGTGCCGCACATTGATGGGACCGTAGCACCCACTAGAAACCTAGAGTCGTTTAGGGTTTCCATATCTCCATGGGGAGTGTAAGAGATCCATGAAAATAGTGAGAGTTCTAAAATTGTTTCTTAAAGACCCTAGAATAAATTTTATAATTAAGTATAAAGCATCTAATAAGAATCTTCTACTCTTGTAGTTAACTATATTTGCTTCAAATCCTTTAGCCCGTATTTTAGAGACAAACTAGCTCTCAGGCCTTAATTTCAAAGAGTGGTTGAGGAATGTCAAAATTATTTTGAGTTCTGAGAAGTTGGGCTATGTGCTTGACCAGGAATCCCCTATTTTACCTGACCATCCAAATGCCCATCAGATGATTACATTTGAAAAATGGATGGATGATGATAAAAAGGTTAGGTGTTACATGTTGGCCTCAATGTCAAATGAATTGCAGAGCCAACATGAGGACATGCCAACTGCTAAATTGATTTTGACTCACCTACAGGAGTTGTATGGTGAACAAAGTCGTATTGCACACTTTGAGGTGTCAAACAGGCTTTTCAACAACAAGATACGTGAAGGGCAATCTATCCACGATCATTGTTTGACAATGATCAAGGACATAGAATGCTTGAGAAGCTGGACATTCCTATTCACAAGGAGCTTCAGGTGGATTTGATCCTCCAGTCCTTGACTAGTTCATATGCTCAGTTCGTTATAAACTATAATATGAACAAGTTGAATTACACCCTACTTGAATTATTGCATATGTTGATAAGCAATGAGGAGACCTTGAATAGTTCAAGGGGCTCTATTTTCCTTATGGAGCAGGCTTCCTCCAAAAGAAAGTCTACTTGAAAGAAGAAGAAACTTGCAAAGAAGTAGAAGAAAGAAGACAAGCAAAAGAAGGACACTCCCAAGAAAGCCAAGGTTAGCAAAGAAAAACATTTTCACTACAATACAGATGGCCACTGGAAAAGAAATTGTCCACTCTACCTGGAAAGCTTAAAGAAATAAAAGGCAGATGCACCTTCTGAAGGTAAGTCCATACTTGTTATTGAATCTAATCTAATGATTCATCTGCTTCTATTTGGGTTTTGGACTATGGCTCTAGTGCTCATATATGTACTTCTATGCAGGGTAAAAGAAGTAGAATGCTAAGGGAAGGTGAGATGATCCTGCATGTCAGAAATGGAGCAAAAGTTGCTGCATAATCCATTGGATCATACTCTCTGGCATTAACTTTAGGGTTTAGATTAGTACTTAGTGACTGTTATTTTGTACTTGTAGCTAGTAGAAATTTGACCTCTATCTCTGTGCTAGCACAGGAAGGATTTGAATTTACATTCAATAAAGACTTTTGTAATATTTATTTGAAAAATAAATTGATTGCAAAAGATATTCTAATTGACAGTCTCTATCATTTGCATGCCAATGCATCTATGAATATTAATGAGCAAATTAATGTGAATGCCATAGGACATAAATGCACTAGGGATAACCTAAACGAAAAATATATGTGGCATCTTAGGCTCGGTCATATTGAAGAGGACATGATTAACAAACTAGAAAGGGAAGGGATCCTAGATTCAGTTGATTTTGAATCATATCCACTTTGCGAGTCATGTCTTCGAGAAAAAATGACTAAGTTACCCTTTGTAGAACATGGAGAGAGTGCCACAGAATTACTTGTCCTGGTACACACTGATGTGTGTGGCCCATTTGATGTGCAGTCCAGGGATGGTTTTTACTGCTTCATAACTTTTATCAATGTTGTTCACAGTATGGTTATGTGTTTCTTTTGAGGCACAAATTTGAAGCCTTTAAAATGTTCAAGGAATTTAGACATGAGTTAGAAAAACAAACAGGTAAAATTCTTAAGGTTCTTCGATCAGATCTAGAAGGTGAATACCTTCGTGGGTAATTTTTAGGTTATCTTAAGAACAATAGCATAGTCTCGCAATGGACTTTACCTGGTATGCCTCAGCTCAATGGGGTGTCTGAGAGGAGAAATAGGATCCTATTAGATATGGTCCGATCTATGATGAGTTTCACTAACTTGCCTTTATTTCTTTGGAGATATGCCCTACAAACTTCAATTTATATTTTAAATAGGATTCCATCTAAATCTGTTCCTACCACACCATATGAGATATGGCATGGTAAGAAACCATGTCTTGCTCATTTCAAGATTTGGGGATGTCCGGCCTATGTCAAAAGACTAATGGCAGATAAGTTAGAATCTAGATCTATGAAAGCTTGGTTCATAGGATATCCTAAAAAAACCTTGGGATACTACTTTTACCTTCTAGAAGATCATAATATGATTGTGAGTAGGCAAGCCACATTCCTAGAGAAATAGTTTATTCAGGAAGGTGGTAATGGGAGGCTAATAAGCTCGATGAGAAAATCTCTGAAGAGCAGCCAGCTAGAGATCAGATCAAACCCAGTCAACCAATTGAAATAAATGCACTTCCACCTCGTAGGTCTACTAGAGTCTCCAATCCTCCTGAAAGGTACTTAGGTATGCTTACAGAGGATATAAAGGAAATGTTGTTAGTAGGGGACAAGGATCAATTGGTTGATCCTAAGACTTATGATGAGGTGATGTCAGACATCGACTCTAAAAAATGGTTGAATGCTATTAAGTCAGAAATTGAATCAATGCATTCAAACCAAGTATGGTCCTTAGTGGATCCACCAAAGGGTATTGTACCTATTGGATGTAAATGGATCTACAAAAGGAAGATAGGTGCATATGATAAGGTAGAGACCTTTAAAGCTAGGTTAGTGATGAAAGGGTATAGTCAACATGAAGGCATTGACTATCACGACACCTTTTCACCAGTACCTATGCTGAAATCCATCCATACGATGCTTGCAATTGTAGCATATCATGATTATGAGATATGGTAGATGGATGTGAAAACTACATTCCTAAATGGATATCTTGAGGAAGATATCTATATGGAGCAACCTTTGGGTTTCACTTCCAGTGACGTAGATCAAAAGGTCTGCAAACTGCATAGATCAATCTACATATTAAAGCTAGCTTCTCGGAGTTGGAATACTCATTTTAATGATGCAATCAAATCGTTTAATTTTATCAAAAATGAGGATGAGCCTTATGTTTACAGGAAGGCCAATGGGAGGGCAGTGACATTCCTCATATTGCACATGGATGACATCCTCCTTATTGGGAATGATATTCCCATGTTGACTTCGGTCAAAAGTTGGTTATCTAAAGAATTCTCTATGAAAGACTTAGGTGAAGCATCTTATATTTTGGGGATTAAGGTCTATAAAGATAGATCTAATCAAATGCTTGCCCTTTCATAAAAAATATACATAGAGGAAGTGCTGAAAAGGTTCAGCATGGAGAACCCTAAAAAAGTATATTTACCTCTTTGGCATGGCATGAATCTCTCCAAAAAAATGTATCCTAACACACCTGAAGAGATTCAATGCATAAGCAAGATCCCATATGCTTTGGCAATTGGAAACCTAATGTATGCCATATTATGTACTCGACCTGATATAGCTCTTACTGTGAGTATCACAAATAGGTATCAGTCGAATCCAGGTGAAGAGCACTGGATAGCTATGAAGAACATTCTTAAGTACTTGAGAAGGACTAAAGATTTATTCTTAGTCTTTGGAGGGGATTTAAAATTATGAGTAACGGGATATACAGATTCAGACTTCAATTCTAATCCTGATGATAGAAGGTCTACATCAGGGTCTGAGTTTTTGTGCAATGGTGGAGCAACTAGCTGGAAAAGTTCCAAGCAACCCATCATAGCTGATTCAACAATCGAAGCATAGTACATCGCTGCCTCAGAAGCTGCAAAAGAAGCCTTCTGGTATAAAAAGTTCATTGCAAAGCTCGGAGTGATTCCATATGATGCCATCCCCATATATTGTGACAATAATAGTGCAATAGCTCTTGCAAAGGAGCCTAGGTCTCACCAGAAGTCTAAGCATATCGTGCGGTGTTTCATATAATACGCAACTACCTCGAAAAGAAGTATGTCAAGGTGCGAAGAGTAGACTCCATGAATAATGTGGTAGACCCACTGACCAAGCCATTGAGCCAGCAAAAGACTGAAGCCCACCGTGAGAAGATGGGACTTAGATATGTAGCCAATTGGCTTTAGTGCAAGTGGGGGATTGTTAGATGTATGCCCTAAAAGCCAAGTTGGTTTGACACATTATATTTTTAGGGCATGAATTTTGTACTTAATTTTCTCATTAATAATAAGGGCATTTATTTCATTCATATTGGTGTGTCTATGAATCATCCATGTAGTTAATGGGCAATGACACATATTTTCAAGAGTTGAAAATCTGAGGCATGTATCTTTTTAGGTTAACTCCTAAAAGCTCTCGATCATTGGAACATCACGAGGATGGTGATTGATCCGTTAAGATCGATCCACAAATCACTTTCCTTTATGGGTAGATGAGTCTCTGATCTACAGTGTGGTGACACTAGAATGAGAGTGCAGGTAGTTGATAAAGATCAACAGTACTGAGCGTGACCAAGTATAGGAAGTTATACGGATGACTACTCACTCATCAATAGCTTCCTGATGCTATAGTTGTGTGAATAGCTCTTTGACCTAAGATGTCTCAGCTACTCACAGTAAGGTTGTTGTGGTTTGACAGCACATAAACACGGTTCCTATCCCTTCGGGACCTTGCAGTGTTCGTTGACTATAGTAAGTTTATTGTCATGAGTAGGGTGCATACTTGTAGGAATCTATCAGCCTTAGTAGTAAGGAATAATCCAATGCAACTTAGTGAGACTGAGTCCATAAGTCTATGGCCATAGCAGAGTGATAATGAAAAGGTGTTTTCATTAATATCACGTTCGGACTTGAGTCGATTAAGTTTAAGCATATGACTAATGGGTTTGACGAGTTTCTGTGACCTGCATCATGTCAGGATTTTTGACAGAGGAACTAAATCACACGGTAACTACACCTAGGGGTTTCAATCTTATCCTGTTGGGTTACTGCTATATATTGCTAGGTATTACTAGTGGATTGTGAGAGCCCATTAAGATCGTTTATGAATCGACGATCCTAATTAGGGTTGAGCTGAAATTGTTTCAGCCCATCGAATAGAGTTTCGATGATGTATAATAGAGATTATAGCATGTCTCATTACCCAACAGTGTAGCACCTGATGGGTCACATATATTAGGACCTCAACTAACCAATCAGGAAATCAATATGTTGCTAAATTTGGCACCTACCAATTTTAGTACATTTGAACTTAATTGTAAGTGTTACAATTTATATTTGACCTAATTAAATTAAAGATCAGTCATTAATTTAATTAAATTATATTTAACTTAATTAATTTGATTTTAATTGGGTTAGTTATTTGAACTTGACTCGGTTAACTAATCTTAATTGAATTAGGTCAACAGCCTTTTCGAAATAGGTTCAATCGAGCTTGAAATTGGCTTCGATTTGACTATCAAATCACTTTAATTAGACCTATAGCTCAAAGTCCCATTTGACTGGGACTCTTTCTTCTCTCCTCATTCCAAAAATGAGAATAGAGCAATGTTTTGTGCGGCATGGAATGAGTTGGCGCTAGATGTGAAGAGTCCTTCTATTTTGGGACTCTTAATTTATCCCAAACTATATCCCATAGAATCTAGATTAATTTAGGACTTTTATCTTATGTTAATCTAGATAGGACCCACCTTAATCCAGCAAACAAATGTGTGCAAAATCACTTGAGGTGTGGAGGATTTGTGCGTGAATAATTTGTGGCGCAAGATTGAAGGAAGAGTCCTTCTACTTTAAGTAACCTTTTCCACCAAAACTCTATCTAATTAATTATGGATTTAATGAGGACTCTCTCTTATCCTAATTTTAATTAAGATCCATAATAATTTTGGAATTATTAGTGGCTGGTCATTATTTTTAGGCATTGATTATTTAAGGAGCATATTGGTGAGAAAAAAAAGTATTGTAACATATAGTATTGATATACCACCCTTCTTTACCTTTCTTTTCACCCAAAAACCTTAGAGAAGGTCTTCAAAAATCTAAAAAAGAGAAAAGAAAATAGTGATTAAAAGGGAAAATCAAAATGGATAGAGGTCCAAGATCTTGTGATTTCGATTCACAAGATAGAAGCCGTTCAAGAAGAAGAAAGGTCCTGATTTGCTGAAAGAGGAGAGGGCTGCAAGGATCTAGCAGTCCGGTGCACTCTATGATTTGGTTATACGAGCTCCATGTGGATACCAGTAGAGATCGGGCAATTGCACAGCTTGAGCAAAACCCCGAGAATCCAGTATTCGATTCAGATTCGGATCGGCATAGTTTTTAAAGCAAGCCATGATAGTGATCCAGGTATGTATTTCTTATTCAAAATAATTTTATATTCAAATCTAAATTACTTCTATCATGTTTAATAATTATTACAAATAAATTAGATTTATTTATAAACTACATGCTTAGATATAAAATTATTTTATTTGTTATCTTCCACTGCGTCAGGCTTTGAACCCTGATTTGCTTGCAGTAATCCTGTTCGGAAAACCAACAAGTTCCTCCGATGACCCTGCTTCTTGCAATAGAAGTACTTTTCCTTACTTTGATCAGCCTTCTTCCTCGTCTAACTAGGCCTAGCACTTTGCACCTTCTTGGATTTATTCTTTTTCTTTTTCCCTTTTCCCAAGGGACGACGTCCTGCCACACAGCCTCTCACTAAGTTCACCAACCCGTTATTGAGCTGATGATCTTTCTCGTAGGTCTGCAGTAAATCCAACAAACCGTGGTAGTTTACTATAGGCCTATTCAATTTGTAGTGATCCAGAAAGTCCAAGTAGGAGGGAGGCAAGGAACTCAAAATCGCATCTTTTCCTAGCTACTCATGCAAGAGAAATCCGAGCTTACCTAAATGCTCAATCAACTCGATCATGTATAGTACATGATCAGTGACTGATGCTTTATCATGCATCCAAGTGCTAAAAATAGCAGAGAAAATCCTGTACCACTCAACATCATCAAGTGTGCCAAAAGACTCCTTCAACTTTTGAAGGATCTCCTCTAGCTGGACTTCCTCCAAACTACAACTAAACTCATCATTCATTGCCACCAACATAATACATCGCACCATAGTGCAGTCAGAGAGCCACTTCTGATAAGCATCACTGACTACAGTATGGGCATTGGCAGTTGGTTCCTCAAGTGCAGGATCCGATATCACATATAGGATCCTTTTATGCTCTAGAACTATTCTGAGTCTTCGATGCCAGTTATTGAAGTTAGGACCAATAAGTTTGTCATTGTCAAGCAATGACCATAGCGATAGACTGGTAGACAATCTGAAAGAAAAAACCTACAAAAAAAAATATTAGTGTATACGAATTATTAACATCCTAAAGACATGGACTTTAGCCTAAAGTTTCTCCCACTATTTTGTATAGACTGATAGCCTCTACACTCCAATCCGAAGAATAACACTTACTGCTTAGCGGGTACTAGAATCCAATAGATTACACATGAGCCCGACTTTGACCAGCCAATCCATGTGCATCTAAAAGTAGCTTCACAACCAATTACTTCTCGAAGCAATTTCTAGTAAATAATTTTTTGCCCCAAGGTGCCAATCAATCGGCCTTTGGGCCTCCAATTGAAGGTCATGGTTAGGTCCAACCATTAACATGACCAACTTTAATGCCTCTATCCAACGAATTATCAAGCCCGACTTTGACCGGCTAACTTGACTACTTGTTAAGATAGTTCCACTGAGCCGTCATATTATGAATGGCAATTCCACCAACCTGATGCCCACCCGATCTTTGGATCTACCGATGATCACCCTACTAATGGACTCATAATTATCTACTCAATGGAAGGCTAAGACTAGGTTATCCTATAACTTTGTCTTTTAAAGGACCTAATAATTTAGAGGATTTAAGTCATTGTGACACATTAAGAGAAGACATAGACCTAATCAAGAAACCTCCCACTATTTTGTATAGACTGATAGCCTCTACACACCAATATGAATAATAACACGTACTGCTTAGCGGGTACTAGAATCCAATAGATTACACATGAGCCCGACTTTGGCCAGCTAATCCATGTTCATCTAAAAGTAGGTTCACTACCAATTACTTCTCGATACAATTTCTAATAAATATTTGTTTTCCCCAAGGTGCCAATCAATCTACCTTTGGGTCTCCAATTGAAAATTTTGGTTAGGTCCAACCCTTAACATGACTGACTTCAATGCTTCTAACTAACAAATTATCAAGCCCGACTTTGACCGGCTAACTTGACCACTTGTTAAGATAGTTTCACTGAGCCATCATATTATGAATGGAAATTTGACCAACCTGATGACCACCTGATCTTTGGATCAATCGATGATCACCCTACTAATGGACTCATTACCATCTACACAATGGGAGGCTAAGACTAGGTTATCCTATAACTTTGTCTTTTAAAGGATCTAATAATTTAGAGGATTTAAGTCATTGTGACACATTAAGAGAAGACATAGACCTAATCAAGAAACCTCCCACTATCTCATAGAGGGGTTCATGATCAATTAGTCCTTGGGCACCTAATAACTAGTCATGACTGATTAACCTTAGTTGACATGGGTTAACTCGAATCAACAAGTTATCCAATCAACTCTGGTTCACCACATTGGCCAGGTTAGTGAGATCAAGGGATGGGTTGCACCAAGTAAGCCTCTTGCGTTTGACAGCAACCATGAGTTGGCCAGGTAGGAGTTAGCTCTAAAGAACCTTAATCAAGATGCTAGACTTATCTTAGATATCAATTGGTCTACCATACTCAATTGGACTAACCTAAAGACTTGGACTCACTACGAAGCCAAAAATCAAGTCCATTTAGATGTATGGATCGATCAAACTAACTAATTAGAGTGATTTATAGAGAAGAGACCTAATACAATATTTGATTAGACTTATTCTCTATTTAATCCATTTCATCTAAACTAAGTTTAACCCAATTAAGGACTTAATCATAGCTAATCCAATTAACCCAATGTTATGATCATACTTTTAGATTTTTAATCACATTCCTAAATCTTAAAAGGTTATCAGACACCTTAGTTCATAATTAAGTTTATCAATTCTAATTGGAACATTTTTAATTAATCACTTATTATTTGAAACAATTTTAAATATGTGAAACAATTTTACAAAAATTCGAAGATCTTCACTAAACTTTTCAGTGGATTTAGATCATATCATTGTATTAGATCATATATAAACAAATTAAAGATCTAACATACAAAATTAAAACTATTTTAATCTACTAAACCTTTCACTTTTCTTCTTCATAAGATCATGATGCAAGCAGCACCCCTACATGCCATAAGAGATCCCATTGAATGGGAAGAGAGGGCCTTCAAATCCTACTTCTCTTCTACGATAGGATGGCCATGGCGAATTCACCTTAATCCAAGTACTTTCTATGTAAAAGGAAATTAAGATTTCATATCTACATGTGAAATAATCATACAAATGAACCTAGCTCTGATACCACTATAAGGTAATGTCATGTAGGCAATGGTCATGCAACTTTAAATTTTTTTCAACCTTGTATCATAGCCGAAGACTAGATTAATCATATTAATCAACATAAAATATTATAACATTTCTAATAAAGGCCTACAAATAGGATATGTATGAATATTAACATGCAAATGAAAGAAAACATTAGCACACAAGGTCGTGCATCACATAAAACCACTCTATGTTCGATGCACATGCTAAAGCATATTTCTTTAGCAAACTCACCAAGAACCTTACCTTTAATCTGATGCAACATTTGCTGGGTTGAGGAAAAGCTCACCAAGCAAGACAATTTCTTTGGAAGCTGCACACGTATCCGGCCTTTACAAGTAATCCACACCAGAGTTCTTCCTTGACTTTCTTCCTTTGAAGTGCTAGCTTCGCTGAAACGAAATGGCTTATGGGCTCTTCTTCTTCGCCGAGACACTCCAAGAGATGAAGAAGTACTATAGAGAATTTAGGAAGTGCCTCAAGAACCCTTCCCAAGATACTCTTCCTAAGCCTAGAACACTAGGCAGCACACATCCAAACCCAAACCTTTCTTCCCCACACAAAAGTCTCAAAATCTTCTAGCCTTTTCTCCCTCTTTTAAAACATTTTTTTTCAGCAAAAACTTTGAAAAATCTCTCTTCTCCACGTCCTCATTCAGCCCCAAAAAATAGAGGTAAGTGGGGGGAGAAGAAAAGGGGAGAGTTACAAAATAAAGGGGGTAACATAAGTTATGGGATTACATAATTATGGGGGCTTACATGACATTCAAGGTCATGGGAGTTACATCCTTTTAAATTCAAACTAAATTCTGAATTTAAATGCCAAATCAAAATTTGAATTCATAATTCAAACTTAAATATGAAATGGGATGCAATGATTTAGCCCAATCACATTGGACCTAACCCGAGCCCAAACCGAATCACATTTGGTTTGATCCAAACTTAATTGCTCAATCAAATTAAGTTAATTAAGCAATCACATTACCACTAACCCTACATATAATTTCTAACATTTAGTAATTAAAATCTTTGTCACAACATTTGTAACATGATGTGTCAATACTTACAAATCATCAAATCCCTACAACTGAGTCGACTCCGAAATGTAGATGGACAATCAAATTATCCAAAGAGTCCAAAAAAAATGATTCCCAATTGTTCAATAGCCATTAGGTCAATCAAAAACCCCTATGGTGTATGACCCCATAGATTCAAACACTAAGCCGGTAGTACTAGAACACTTCTAGTACCACCAAAGTCGCCATCTAGCAATGACACCCAATGTCCAGATAGGTAGAAGGTTTCAGAGAAACTATCAAGAACCAAATGGATATGATAATCATATAATACATTCCTTTAACTCTCAATGCTCTGGAAGACTTAGGGTTTACCTGCCCAACCCTAGAATAGTCCATCATAATATGTCTCGATACCCAAAATCCCTGTAATTGGTTGCAAGGACTACCCTGGACAAGGTTTTACTCAATTGAGACATAATGAGTCATTCACTGCAAACTCTTTTAGAGGAGTTAATCCCATCTTGATCCAACCACTACTATAAAAGTACTTGACTGTACCCAACAACCTTTCATCACCAAATTAGAAATTTGGGTAATCCAGCACCTAAGCATAGTGAGTTACTTGCAAGCTACCATGGTGATCTCAAGTCAGGGAAACACTTATATCCTTATCCTAATGTGAACTACTCTTTAGCAAAAAGAATGTTCTATAGATGGGTCATGTCTAGTGAAGTGTCATACACAACACCTGCATGCCATATCAATGTCTCCATACTCTTTGGTTAAGAGGACAACCAACAACTATGACATACAACGACCTACACTTGATACACTATCATCCTATGACAATGTATCATTTGGTCGCGAACCAATTTAAGAACTAGATGATATATCCTCTATATCACATCAACGTAGTCTTAAGGACTTCATCACACAAGAGTTCATTACAGGAAGATGTAAAATGTGATGAACAGCCAGAATAAACCTTTTATTCAATATAATTCATATATGATTACAATAATAGCACAACCATCTACAAGCTAGATGATTGGCTTGGGGACACATTTCCCAACAGGGCCACTCCAGCCAAGAGGCTCGAGAAGCAAGGGCATGACCTCGAGGGAGCCACTCTAACCAAGGGGCTCGAGAAGGAGGGCACGACCTCGGCTGGGGCTCGACCTCGAGGGAGCCACTCTTGCCATAGGGCTCAAGAAGCGAGGGCACGACCTCGACCAGGGCTCGAGAAGAGAGGGCACGATCTCGACTGGGCTCAACCTCGAGGGTGCCACTCTGGCCAAGGGGCTCTCCAGATGCTCCACCCGGGATCCGCATCCAAGTGGCATCTTCTACCAGCATGGCCGCTAGCTAGATCTGAGAGGGACTCCATGTCAGTGGTCCTGCCATATCACTCTCTTTAGTATCATTGCCTTTTTTTACTTACCTTAATTATTAGATTTTCTTATTTTATTGTTAACATAAAAAAATTATTTTTCTTCTTTTCATAAATTAACTCTTAACCTAATTAACTTTTCCTTTTAATTAACTTACCTTAAATACTCCAAAAGAAAACAAGAAGACACTTTCCCATAAAACTTAATTAGTTTAAGGAATCAAATGATAAACCTTAAAAACTTTCTAACTTTTTTGGACACCTTGCTTGATTTGCATTGCATTCTCATAAGACACTTTAAGGGCACAATCCCTAAATAATATAAGGTGGGGATTTCATCACCCTTCCTCGGCCCACAAACCATGACCCTATATATTGTATTGACCTAAGCCTTAAATTAAAATCAATTTGACATTGGCTCATAAGAATTTTCGAGCTCATTAGGATAAGGGACCTTGAAAGTTGAACTTGCTCAGAATTAACTGGTTAACTTGTATCTAAGAAAGGGGTTCAAGGATGATGTAGCTTTGAAGGAAGGTGGTTCTTTAATTGGTTTTGTTATCTAAACTGGTCAATTTATTTGGTATCTAAGAAAAGTAATGGGGGAACCCCCACCAACCTTACCCTTACCTAGCCAGTGGCTAATTAGTATCTGACTTCAAAGGCTCAAAGGCAACCTTGGCAGTTAGGAACTATCTAGACATAGGTTAACCCTAGGATAGAGAGTCCATTGTATGATAACTTATTTTGCTAACACTATTTTAACCTACTTAAACCACCCTTCTCTATCATTTATAGATTTAGGATCTTCTAGGTCTCTCATCTTTATAATTCTTATTTCTTTCTTCTTTTTTCTCCTCTCCTCTTAAAACTTTTTTTTTAAAATCTTGCTAAGACAAAACGATGATTGGTCAGATATAATCTAAACCATATAAGATTAAATAGTCATGGATTTTACTGAATGACCAAAGAGCGTAATGGATTATTGTTATCTAGATCCTATTGAATGACTTCAAACTCTACAAGATTATTGGTACAAGATTGACTCAGACCAACCATTTAGAATGATATCCCAAGCTAATAATTTTATGTATCGACCATAACAGATTAATATGCATCCTAAATTCATGAGATTCAAATATGCATATAATGTACAAGTGAACTTGTAGGAACTAATAGGCATCATTGATCCATAGGATTGAGGAAGTCCTAGAATGTAAAGAATATATCCAATTTCACCATGTGCTAGCACCTATGTGCACGACGTGTGATGCACCAAACTATGTTATAAAGGAATATCCTTAATGCACCCAATCCAAAATGGGTTTACATAGGGGAGTGTAGCTAATAATAGATATATAACTGAACCTTATGCCTCGACCTATAACCCGGGATGGGATCATCATCCGAATTTTATATGGTCACAAGATGCAATACTAGGAACCCATAATTTTGATCAGCACTACCATAGGCCTAGCTAAGTAATGCATGATAAACTAGGTTTAGATCTTGAGAAAGAATCCAACCCCTAGAAAAAGCCCTGGAAGCTTTGGCTAAATCCTGTGTTGACCTTGAAGCTACAATTAATAACACTAACACTATCATGAATAACTTTATGCAGACCACAAGCCAATAGATAACCTCCAACACCCAGGCTATTTCCTATTTGGAGATGCAATTAAGTCAATTAATTATGGCTGTAAGTGAAGAAGAGCTGCCTAGTCAACCCGAGAGTCATTCTGAGGAACAATACCTAACTAGAAATTTTAATATCGATGTGACAATCCCTAAACAATTGATTATAACTCCTAGAAATGAATTGATCATAGAATAACCCTGTATAACTAAAGAGACTAACCTAGACAATTTGACTAAGACAGAAATATATGAAGAGAAATCAAAATAGAGGGACGAACCACTTCCATCATCACCTAACTTACCTATGATCCCAATCCCAAGAATCCTAGAATCAGCCATTACTTTCAATGAGAAGGAAGAATAAATAGGTGCAATGATGGAATTAACCGAGACTTCTCAAGGATCACAAATATATAATACAATAGAGGAAGCTATGCATAAAAGTCTCCCCCATGATTCGTTAAACCTTAGTCTGGCTCACTTTTGAGGTGGATGATTTTGATGTAGATGGATGTACTCTAGAAATGAATGACCTAGTAGAAACACCCTTCCTCAACACCACCTCACTTTGGAGCAAGAAATATGAGCCATCACCTAGATTCCCAATAGCACCCTTGTTAGAATAGCTCTTGACCCAGAATTGAAGCCACTTCCTGCCACATCCACAGATACCTTACCAGTAACATGTAATCAGGAAGCCTAATTTATAGGTATTCTAAAAGCATATAACAAAGCTATTGGATGGGATATTGCGTATATGGGGGATAACAAAGTTAAAACTTTTATAATTAATATCTCTATATTTGGCACTACTTTTGATAACTACCTTCAATATTTATGTATAATATTAAAACAATGTATGGAGACAGAGTTGATATTAATTTGAGAAAAGTGACAAGTTATAGATCAGAAAAGGCTTACACCAAGATCTAAATTATTAATTGATCCCTCATGATACTGGTTGCACCTCTATCGATGAAGGAAGAAGCATCAAATAGGGATCCTGAAGTACTCCCTTGGTACATCAATTACATAGATCTAGGTCTCTTAGAATCCTGGCTGGTACTGAAGTTATACCTAGATCTAATTATAAAGAAAAAAATTATTAGCTATTAAGGGAACAAGCAACTTAACGGTCCCATGCAAGAAATACTCTGAAGCTAAACCTGAATCGCGTAGAGAATTACAAACCCACATCAAGATTTGGGCATGAATAGGATAAGAACTCTGAAAGGTCTGGTTGAAGATATTAAATTTAGTGCTTGTTGGGAGATAACTCAATCCTTCTATTGATTCTTGCTTTAGTAATTTTTATTTTTGTAGGAATAATGAACCACTCTTTATAGATGCACCTAGCAATTTATGATGCATATCAAGTCCATTTTTTCTTACTCCATTGAGGATAATGAAAATTAAGTCGGGGGTAAGGAAAAATCTTTTAAAAAACTTTAAGAATTATTTCAAAAATCTTTTGAAAAACTTTGAAAAAATTATGGAGAAGATTTTTATAAATCATGTTCCATAAAAGACCTTCTTGAGCAAAATAAACTAGAAAAATGATAATAGAGTTAGATAGTATTTGCTAATTATTGTAGCAAGTCAAGGAGTAAACTAGCTAATCAAACTTTTTGCTACCTACTTAGATCACCTAAAGGCTATTAACACTTTCATCGCACATGCACACTGACGAGGTAATTAGGTATTAGTTATAAGGTCAATTAAATATTCAATTATTACTAAAAAATTGGTAATTAATATACAACCCTCCATTTCACTTGAATTTGAGGAAAGAGCTACTACCTAAAAAAGAAAAAAGAAAAAAAAAAAAAAAAAGAAAAAAGGGGGCAAGTTCTAAATATTGGTTTTCCATCGAGTAACCAGGCACCTTCGTCTAAGTAAGCATTTTTGTAGGAATAATGAACCACTCTTTACAGACACACCTGGCAATTCATGATGCATTTTTGTAGGAATAATGAACCACTCTTTACAGACACACCTGGCAATTCATGATGCATATTGAGTCCAGGTGGTACCTCTCTTTATCTTACTTTCAAGTCCCAATTTTTCCTTACTCCATTGAGGATAATAGAAATTAAGTTGGGGATAAGGAAAATTCTTTTAAAAAACTTTGAAAATCTTTTGAAAAAATTTAAAAAAAATTATGAATTTTTTTTTTATAAATCATGTGCCATAAAAGAAATTCTTGAGCAAAATAGACTAAAAAATGATAATAGAGTTAGATAGTATTGCTAATTATTGTATCAAGTTAAAGAGTAAACTAGCTAGTCAAACTTTTAGTGGCCTACTTAGGTCACCTAAAAGCTATTAGCACTTTTATCGCATATACACACTGATGAGATAAAGTAGATATTAGTTATAAGGTCAATTAAAGATTTAATTATTACTAAAAAATTGGTAATCAATTTACACCCTCCCATTTAACTTAAATTTAAGAAAAGAGCTACCTGCCTAAAAAAAGAAAAAAGAAAAAAAGAAAAGAAAAAAAAGGAGCAAGTTCTAAATATTAGTTTTCCACCAAGTAACTGGGCACCTTTGTCTAAGTAAGCATTATTGTTCGTGTCAAAAAGTAGGCAGTGTGAAGACTTTGCCAACAAAAAAAAAAAGAAGAGAGAAATTTAGGTGGTGTGAAAGCTACCTCAACTCATATGCTTAATTTGGGGGTTATAAAAAATTGACCAAAAGATGGTGATAAGCGAAGATATAATTGTTTTTTACAATCAGCACTAAAATACTAAGTTAACCATCATAAATACAAGTACGGTAGACCTTTGAATGAATTCTAAGAATGTTTCTAATAGTTATGACTGTGAAATCTACTTCAGAAACTCAATACCTAGTTAGTGATGCTAAGCTAACTTCTTTTGACCTTAAGCCTAGATCTAAAGGAGAATCTTAATGACACATAGATATAAAATTAACACTTATAGCTTAATTATATTTCTAAGAGACTAGCAATGTTAAGATGGAGGGTGTGATAAGTCTATTAATTATCCCAATTTAACCATTAAAATAAGTATTACTTAATCTATATTTATTAAGAAATTAATCTTTATTAGTGTTTTGTAAAAGAGGAGTCCATGGATGGAAAGAGCTCAATTTTTGAAATCCAATGGTCCAAACGACACTCAAATTAGAGTTCAAACAAGCCTAAAATCAAAGCTTGAAGTTTATTAAGAAATTGCATGAATATTAAAGCAGTCGGTTCACCATGGACCAACTGCTTGGTTCACAGAATCTCAAAATGGCCCATGGCAGCCATGGAAGCCGGTCCACGAACCCATTTCATGGACCTTCTTTTTGAGCACCATTTTCGGTCACCCGTCGCTGCCTATCACCGGAAGAGTCACCAAGAAGCCAACTATGGCCGACGAAGCCACTAGGAAATTAAAAAAAAACCTAGTTTTCTGGTGGCTAATTCATGCCGACGTCTGCCTCCTATCACCACCCATCCACGACCATTCCACCACCACCATCACTGTCCTAAGATGCTGGAATGACCATCACCACCGCCTAGCGCTACCTCCACCTCCTTGTTTTGAACCATCAAGTGGCTTCTTCATCAACAAATCACCATCACCCAAATCAACTGCTGTTGTTCCTCCACACCACCTCATGCTACCTCCCGTAGCTATCACTGGCTACCATTTGTCCACTACCACTAGAATGAGGGGAAGCAAATCCTAATCGAAGGAATCCTAAGCATCTGGGATTCAAGGGACTCTATTTGCCCAAGAAGGAAGTGATGATCAATCCATCAAGCAACATGTCAATGACTAAGATTTTTCCTAGTGATATATGGCCAATTCTGATCCAACTTGACTTCAAATTTGATCGAAAGAAAGCTCTTGACAAGCTCTAACAAAAGAAGACCCCAGGTAATAGTCTAGGCATCAATTCCATTGATAAAAAATTTTATTTTAATTTTTTTCCTATAATTAGTTTAGGCTTTAAGAGAGAGAGGGAGAGGAATAAAGAAAAAGAGTTTTTCAGAAGAGGATGTGTGGTGATAGTGCCGAATCTCCAAGAAGATATATCTAGGAGCCATGCTCGACTGAGGTGCAGTCTATAAGAAAGTATATGGGTCCTTTCATTAATTTTTATGATTATTTTATTTTCTATATAATTGAATAAATGTTTTCAATTCCCTTCTCTTTTTTGTTTGATTTTCCAAATTAATTATCCTGGTGGATGGATCATAAACCTAGCACGATATGATCTATGCTCAACATAGATAATTAATTCTAGGATTTTTATTTATGTATTTTGTTAGGATCTTTTCAACTCAATTGATGGATAGCTTTTACTTATGGGACAGACCATGTTCTTAATAAGATATGGTTCGTACTCGATAAGATAGCCAATACTAGGGATTAGTTTGAAAGATTCTGAAACAAATATAGATTTTAATTATTTAGATTAGAATGAATACATTATTTATGTTTGTAATTACCTAGAAACTCGAAGACATCTTTTATCATTTAAACCCCTCAGTCTCATATTTAATTTTTATTAATTAGTTTTAATTTAACCATCATCTATCTTTAAAAATCTAAATATTTCATTCTTTCTTTACCTTTTTCATGAAATAATTATCCTTGATCTCCAAGGATACGATCTCAACTTACCCTAGCTATAGTAGTGAGTTAGGTTTTATTTTTGACCCCTACAATAATAATCACATATCGTCTCTACACTACTAGACTCAAGATTAAAGATATATTAGAGGGTAATTTGGTAGCACAAATATCTCTAAAGAAAAAACTCAGCTTGGTCTAAGAACTCTATATGAATTTTGAAAGGAGATCATGCCAAGCCAATGATAGTAATTATTGCATAAAGATATGGTAGTCATGGCTCTTTAGCCCATAGAACCTCAAATCTTTAATATTGATGCACCAAGCTAGATTACATACATAACCATCTATGAATTTAAGATTTTTATACCATTCACATACATCTTTCAACTACTTTCTCGTTAAGGTATAAGATACTTTTGACTTTAAAAATTTTCAGGTAACAAGTCAACTAGCTCTAATAGAGGACACCTACATATGTTTTGCATATCTGCTCAAGCTTGGGATTGTTCTTCGTCTTGCCCTTGACATCTATAATAGTGTAAAAAATATTATCGAATACATTTTCTTAATGTGTATGATGTCAAGGTTATGACAAATCAAATTGGTATACCAGTATGGTAACCCCTAAAAGATGCCATGCTTGATCTAGTTATGAGTTCTACCAAACCCCCGAGGTTTTTGCTTGTCACATAATATACCAAATCAAACTTCATCAACTTGGGATATTTTTTGAAACACTTCCACACCACTGAGGTGTAGGGATGCATGGCCCTTCTCTATCTTATCCTCATAAAACTATCCCGTTGCTTTTGAAAGGGATGATGCTCGAAAAGAAATTGATGATGGCAATCGAAACAGCAAGCTTATGACCATACTTAAGCTAAAATAATTTTGTATTTTTTATGTAATATGGACATGCTAGCTTTCATGAGTGCTCCATCATGACAGCATTCTATAAGCAAGAAAATCACAAATGGTCCACATCAATGTAGCCTTTATTACAAAATTCTACTTTTTTGATGCATCATAAGTAAATGTGACATTAGATCATAAGAGTTTTAATTCATCAACAAGAGACCTCAAATATATATATCAATGTTTCTACTAGGGTATTGTGGCCTAAGAATGACTAATGTAAGAAAGATGTTATGTTCTTCCATGTACATCCCAAGCGATAGATTGTATAGAGTAATAAAGACTGATCAACATGAATATATGGCTACTACATGACTGAATGGTGTAATCCCATCCATAGATAGACTCAATCGGACATTGCATGATTCATGAGTGAATCAATGATGGCAAGCATCAAATTTCTTCCATTCACTATTTGATGGATGGCACATTATATTGGTGTGGTTGCAAATTTCTTTTTTGTGCCATATCATTTATCCTGTAGTACTCATGGACAAGTAGAGCTTCCAAAACCTAGAAGTGAAGAAAAGGTATCGAAGAACCTTATATGGTATGTCCTTCTGATTTCTACCCTCTTATCTTAGCTTAAATCAATTTTCACCACATACATCACATGAGCTCTTTAGCTGATCCTCCTTGTACAAAGCATGCAATAATTATGGTATGCATCTATCTTCTTATGTCCCATGCCTAACTCTTTTACCATTTTCTTTGAATCATAAAAGCTTCCAACAAGCTTCTCATTCTTTAGTAGCATCTTTTTTATTATTGCTAACATCCTATCATAACAATTGACCATTATATTAAACTTGATTTTCAAGATCAATAACTTTGACACAATTGATAGTACAATGTGTATTTCACATTCTAGCCAAAGTGATTCGTTAGCATCTTTCAATATATAATAAAAATCTCTGCTATTAGCTTCTAGATTGTCCTCCATATCCCAATCAAATTCAGGACCAGTCGTAGTCATAACCATGTCACCATTCAATCTATATCCTTATCCTACTGATTTCTATCCATTACAACGATCTCCAACATTATCCATACAAGTACCAATGCTTATAGTTTGGCATAAATCCATTCCTATATAAATGGATAGTTATTATATCCTTATCATGCATTTCTTTATTGATATTTCTGTTACAAGGATAAAAAGCCCGATCATCAAATAAGAGAGCCACATTCCCAAAAGCATAATCATAAAAGTACTTGACATCCTATATTTCTAAAAGCATAGTTAAAGAAGTACTTGACACCTTATATTCAGCAAAAAAAACCCATCTACTACTCGATGTCCATCCAAGTATGATCCATGATACACTATATAAGAATTCTGCATATACAAATACAAGCCACAATGCTTATCAATTATTTTTTTATTTAACATAGTAAGACAAGTATTTAAAATGATTAAAAGTAGTGTAAGAAATAAAATGATATGAGAAGGTTACATAGATTCTGAGTATGTATATAATCACTGAAGGCAAAACTTGAAAAAAATGAGAATAACTAAAGATGATATTCTAGATGTGAGATATAAGAGATTGGATGTTTAGATGAAGGTCATCGCTAAGAGATGCTCAAACTTGGAAATGAAGTCCAAAAAAGGAAAGGTGAAGCTTCGAAGAAGAATACTTGAGCAAGAGCAAAATCTTCATAATGAAGAGGCATAAGAGTACATCATAAGAGATCAAGCACAAAAAATCAGAGATCCTGAAGTCCAACACAAGCGAGGAGCACTACTCATCAATTTTTCAGATATTTGGTACCCTCCAGATTTTTCATCTAATTATTCATCATCTTCTTCCCTTCCTTCTCTTCCTCTCCTTCTTGGATAGAAAAAAAGGTCTACTTTCTTGTTTGAGTTGTGTTGTAAATGTTTTTGTAAAGAAGAATCCAATGAAAATGCTAAGAAAAATCAAGTAAAAAGGGTTACTTCTGTGAGTATGTGTGTGCCATGAATTTTAGTTTGAGTTGGTTTATGTAAAATTGTAAAAGAGTTGGTGAGAGTTTTCTTTAAGTTCAATTGTAAAAATCTTGAAGAAGACACTCGAGCCGACCCAAGTGAAGAAGAGCCGACTATACTTACTGGCACGCAGCAAGGATTCTAGAATGTAGCAATCCAAATTGACTCGATGAAAAGCGAGCCGACTTTAGTGAATCCGAGTCGACTGAAATCAGTCCGAGCCAACTCATCCAGAGTCCATTTCCTGAAGTTTTCTGAGAACAGCCAGGCGAGGCGACCCGACCTAGAAAAAGTCGACTCTGCCAGACCTAATTTCGAAAGCCTGAGAAAGTGATACGATCCGAACTGTATCAAGCCGACTCTTCTAGAGTAAGGTTTTTCCAAACCTGAGAAGAAGAGCCAACCCAAGCTGAAAAGAGCCGACTCCTCGAGTTCAAGTTTTTCAAGTTTCAAGTTCGAGCCGACCCGAGCTATCAAGAGCCGACCCGAGCTATCAAGAGCCGACTCATCCAGAGTGACATTCTGCACCCTGAGATACAGAGCCAACTACATTGAAGATTTGGTGACTCGACCTATCGACTCGAAGGATCCGAGCTGACTCGAAGGAATCCGAGCTGACTCGAATATCATTTTCAGGTATCGAATGGCTAGTTCTAGAATTTATTTTTGAATGCTAAAAGGTGCTCCAACGGTCACAAATCATTCTCCAATGGTCTATAATGGCTAGAACTGCCTTGGGATGATAGAAGACTTTAAATTTGAAGGATTTGAACTACCTTAAATCAATCAATAAGAGAGTTCTTCAAAGAAGAGAGAGATTCATTGAATATCCTACCAACCAACAACACAAGAGCATAAGAGCATTCAACTCAAGCTTTCAAGTCTTCATCAATTCCAATATGAAGAATCTAGTTAGAGGTTTGCCACATTTTAAAGTAGATCTTGATTATGTATGTGATGCTTGTCAATCAAGCAAACAAACTAGGGAGAGTTTTAAATCGAAAAATGTCATTACAACAACCAGACCCCTTGAGCTACTTCACATGGACTTTTTTGGACCAACTAGGACTACAAGCCTAGGAGGTATGAAATATGGACTTGTAATTGTAGATGACTTTTCTAGATTCACATGGGTATTATTTATTGCACATAAAGATGAAACTTTTGATGTATTTCAAAAATTTCATAAGAAAGTTTCAAATGAGAAAAATATCTCTGTTAATTCTATAAGAAGTGATCATAAAACTAAATTTCAAAATCAATTATTTGATAAATATTGCACTGAGCACGGCATTGATCACAACTTCTTCGCTCCTAGAATACCATAACAAAATGGTGTTGTAGAGAGAAAGAATAGGACTTTGGAAGAAATGTCTAGAACAATGTTATATGAAGGTAATCTTCCAAGGTACTTTTGGGCAGAAGCGGTGAACACTGCCTATTATGTACTAAACCGAGTTTTGATATGACCAATTTCAAAGAAAACCCCCTATGAGCTTTGGAAAGGAAGAAAATCAAATATTAATTATTTTCATGTTTTTTGGTGTAAATGCTTTGTGTTAAATAATGGCAAAGATAACCTAGAAATGTTTGATGCAAAATCTAATAAATCTATATTCCTTTGTTATTCATTACATAGCAAAGCATATAGAGTGTTTAACAAGAGGACTCTTACTGTAGAAGAGTCAATTCATGTTATTTTTTATGAAGCTAACCCCTCACCATCTAGAAAAGATGAGTGCATAGACAATGATGCAGGTACTCTACAAAAGGAATTGGAAGATCTAAACATCCAGGACAAACTAATGCAAGATGGAAATGAAATGGTAAGTGAGGATTATACTAATCTACCAGGAGAATGGAGGTATATGACTTCACATCCTAGAGAGTTAATCATTGGTGATCCCTCTCATGGTATTAGGACTAGGTCAGCACATAGGACTGCACATGATTACCTAGCCTTCGTATCGCAAATTGAACCACAAAGCTTAAAAGAAGTTGAAAATGATTATAACTGGATGTTGGCCACGCATGACAAATTAAACTAGTTTGAAAGGAATAATGTTTGGACACTAGTTAGTAGACCTACAGACCATCCAATAGTAGAAACCAAATGGGTCTATAGGAACACACTAGATGAAAATGGTAAAGTAATAAGTAATAAAGCAAGGTTGGTAATAAATGAATTCAATCAAGTAGAAAATATCGATTTTGATGAAACTTATACTCTAGTAGCAAGACCTGAGACTATTAGATTACTTCTTGCATTTGCTTGCTACATGAACTTTAAACTCTTTCAAATGAATATCAAAAATACTTCTCCAAATAAATTTATTTCTGAACAAGTTTTTGTAAAACAACCACCAGGTTTTGAAAATTTTGCTTTTCCAAATCATATATTTAAGTTGAACAAAGCTTTGTATGGTTTGAAACAAGCACCTAGGGCCTGGTATGATAGATTGAGTATGTTTTGAAAATGATTTCAAAAGAGGAAATGTTGACAAAACTCTTTTTATTAAAAACAAAAGAAATGATCTGTTAGTTGTACAAATATACCTTGATGATATTATATTTGGTACAACTAATGAAAGTTTTCATGAAGAATTTACCGAGCTAATGCAGATTAAGTTTGAAATGAACTTTATGGGTGAGCTCAATTACTTCCTTGGTTTACAAGTCAAACAAATGAAAGAAGGAATCTTTATAAACCAAGCCAAGTACATCAAAGAAATGATCAAGAAATTTGGCATGGAAACAAGCCAAGAGGCTAACACACCCATGAGCACTACCTGCAGGCTAGACAAAGATGAAAATGGATCTAATATTGACCAAAAGCTTTATAGAGATATGATCAGATCCCTTTTATATTTGATAGCCAATAGACCTAATATCTTGTATAGTGTATGTGTTTGTGCTAGATTTCAATGCAATCATAAAGAAATACATATGCTTGCTATTAAAAAAAATTTTAAATACTTGAAAGGTACAAGTAACCTAGGTCTTTGGTATTCAAAAGAATCATCTTTGAATTTAATTGGTTTTTCTGATGCTGACTATGCTGGTTGCAAAATTGATAGAAAAAGCACTAGTGGTATATATCAATTTCTAGGGTTGAGTTTAATTTCATGGCACTGTAAGAAGCAAAACTCCGTAGCATTGTCTACTACTGAGGTAGAGTATGTTGTTGCAAGTAGTTGTTGTACTCAAGTGTTGTAGATTAAACAACAGCTAGAAGATTTTGGTGTTACACAATCTAAAATTCCAATCAAATGTGATAACACAAGTGCCCTTAATTTGACAAAAAATCCTGTACAGCATTCACAAACCAAACACATTGAAATTAGGCACCATTTCATAAGAGAACATGTTTTGAATAATGATAATACTCTTGAATATGTGCCAACTGAAAACCAACTTGTTGATATTTTTACCAAACCATTAAATTTAGATAGGTTTGCAATGATTAGAAATGAACTAGGGTTATGTGAACCTATCTAGAAACACAATAAGAATCTTAAGGATAATGTATCTAGAAAAACTTCTGATCCAAATCCCAAAATTTTATGAGCCTGTTGCCCAGAAATGGAGCCCAATAGGGGGGGTGAATTGGGTCTTTTACAAATTTAACACAATAAAATAAAGGTCTAGTGGTGCTTGTGAATAATAATAAATTAGATGCAAGATGATAGCACTTAATTAAAGAATGCAAAAAGAAAAGAGCAATCACACACAAACACAAGATATATAGTGGTTCGGTGCAAACCTAGCACCTACATCCACTCCCCAAGCCACCCTTGGGAATTCCACTATAATCCACACCAGATTACAGTTGACTTGTTTTTACAAAGCTCACAAGTCAAAACCTAAGTTGGTTTTATCACCTAGGCTCACCAACAAACCTAACTACTTGTTTTGTTGTCGGGCTCACAAGTTAACCCTAGTTGGTTTTAACACTTTAGCTCACCAACAAACCACAATAACCTTCTTTCAAGACACCCTTGAAAGCAAGGTTAAAGCACAATAAAACAGATATGAAATTTAAAAGCTACAACAAACTCTCTTCAAGAGTAGATTGGAATCTTTGAAGCCCAAGGGATGCTTTGACTTCACTCTTCTTCAAGTTGCCTCCTTTTGGAATGTAGTAAAGTTGAGCAAGCAGGCTTTTTTAGTGGAATCAAGCTAGAAGAGGCTTTTGATTTGAAGTTTGGAGAGAATATTGGCTTTTTGGCTTTTGAGTGGACTTGAATGCTCTTGAATAGACTTCTCTCTTCTTTTTCTTGACTTTTTCACACTTCTCTTCCTTTAAAATGAGGTTGGTGGAGATTAAATACACCAAAAACCTTCTAAAAATGGTTTGTGACCGTTAGAGCATTGGAAATAGCCATTTGGAGCTTGAAAACCAATTTCTGCAAGCCAGAAAAATAGATCCGTTAGAGCTGTCAGGCTGCAAGTGTCGACACTTGGCTGTCAGGTGTCGATACTTGGCTGTCAGGTGTCGACACTTGATTTTTGGGAGTCGACACTTGATCATTCAAGTGTCGACACTTGATGCACAGGTGTCGACACTTGACACAAAAATCCTTGAACCAACAAAGTTCTGTATTTTCAAAATTCTCAGGCCTTGAGTCGACACTTGAAACCTAAGTATCGACACTTGGTGTCGACACTTGAATTCTAGGTGTCGATACTTGGCGTGCTAAGGATTTTTGTCCGTGCCAAATGCTAAAGTGTCGACACTTGACTGTCTAGGTGTCGACACTTGAGACTGAAAACATCCAGAATCAAGAGTAAAAGCCTTGAAATCAAAAATGATGTTCATGAAAGCATAAACACATAATAATTAAGCAATTGTAAGCCCTTTTTCAATGAAGAGGATGCCCGGATATGTGAGATTTGCTCCGTGCCATAGCGTGCCATACACCATAAATATTTGGAATTTTGAGGTACTTTCTTCCTGAAAACTCACAACTTGAAATTCACATTAGAATACAATATGTACTCAATGTTTTGTTATTCATCAAAATCACTGGGTGGAGCCAACAATCTCCCCCTTTTTGATGATGACAAAACCTTGAGAAAAGAGACAATATAGTTCAAACTTTTATAACCAGAGTTTCTAATCATAATAGAGATAGGAAACAATCTCCCCCTTAATTAGATACTTCTTATTAAGGTAAACTTCAACTCAATATAATGCATCTTTTTCTTAATAAAAAAATACTTGTTCTCAATTCTCAAATTCTCAATAGCAATTAACATCATTACTTAAACATCCATTAACATCACTCTTTTTCTCCATAACAATTAACATCACTTTTTAACATTACTTTTTAACATTACTTTTTCTCCCCCTTTTTGTCAATCATAAAAAAATAACCACCCCCTTACAATAAGCATGGATACAAAAAGAGAGTAGAGAAACAAATATCATAGCTGAAATTATGCTTGTATCAGAGTTAAAATATCCCATTATATCAGAGCTAAAATATGATAAACTGAAGTACAAAAGGTTTAAGATAACAAACATATATATATGAGATAAATTTTCAGTACAAAAGAGCTGAAACATACATATATCAACCATACTAAATAAGATCTGAAATAGTCATCTGTGAGGCTAATCCTCATCAGATGGAACATCAAGACTGAAAGGAGCACTAATCCTAGATCTGGTGGCTAATGCCCTAGGAGGTGCTAAAGCTCTAAGACTCCTGGTACGGTCGGCAGGACCAAAAGCAGGTACAACCCTAGAAGATCTGGTAGAAGGAGGTGAAAGACGATCAGCTGGCTCAATAGGATCCGGAATGAAGTCAACTAGTGCAGTAGAAGGAGCAGGTGTAGTAGGAGGATCTCGACTTACCACCTCATAAGCATCAGCTCCGCCTACACTGTCGCTGTCAATGCCTACTACCTCAGTGGCTCGGTCAACATCCTGATCACCTCCGTCAGCAAAAACAGCATGGTTGCTCTGGTGATCGTCGCCATCATCATCATCATCATCATCATCATCATCAGATCGAGCAAGTGCAGGTGCAGCAGGAGGTATAAGTGATCTCAGAAGACTCTCAAGATGTGTAAATCCCTCCTCCATGGATCTGCGGATCTCAGCATGCTCTGAGATAGTCTGTGCTCGTAGAAGCTCGACCTCGCTACGCAGCTGAGTCATCTCTCCTCTGATCTGTGTGAACTGTGCTCTGGCATGCTCCTCAAAGGATAATCCGATAGATGGTGGTGGAGGAGCTAAAGCATCAGGTGACAGGTGCTCTGCCTGTGTCGATGGTACATCCACTGGAGGAATGACTGCTGGCTCAGATGGTCCAGCCTCAGCCTCTCAAATCTCATCCTCCTCATCTGGCTCCTGGCCAGACTCTCTCTGAACCCATCGACCTCCAACCATCCTGAATCCCATGCGGTGCAATGACCTCTCATCATATACATCTGTGTGCAGTATCTCCTTGGGGATCTCCCCCTCCAATGATACTCCACAGGCTCTGAAAAGACGGGTCAGTGCCATCCCGTATGGCAAACAGTGTCGTCGCTGAGTGGCAGCATCATGCATTTGTGACAGCATCAAGGCGGGTATGTCAACTGGTCTCCTCTCGATCAGACTGGTCATCAACATCAGCTCTCTCTCTGTGATGAAATCGAATCTGCCAGTCTTCGGTAGAAGGATCCGTGCGGTGGTGTGGTGCAGCAGTCGCATCTCTAATGATAACTGGTTCGCGGTAACCACTGAGATACCGCGAACATCCTCTCGCTCAAGGATGCATCTGAAAGCTGCCTCTCTATCATCAACTGAAAATGCACAGACTCCTCTCCGGGGTATCTCCCATACTCGGCTCAGCAACTCATCAGTCAAAGAAATCTGTGTACCCCTGACAGATGTCATCCATAAGAGTCGTCGACAGTCCAGTGAACCGTAGAACTCCCTCATCAGGTGAGGATAGTATCTCTCCTGCATGGTGCAGAAGGGTACTAGTCATGCATCTGTGAGTATCTCCCTAATGCCAAAATGGTGCCTGTCGAAACAGTGTAGATCAACTCTCCTTCCTGAAGCTACTGACTTCCCTGCCATCCTCTCTGCAGGGGGGGAGCTCGGAGTGGCTGTACTGCTCGGCTGAGCGGGATTGAATCTGGCCTTCGACCTCCTCTCACTACCATGACTAGGCCTTGCTCTAACTGCAAGTCTCTTCCTAGGACCCATATCAGCCAACTGACCAGGAAGAAAGAGAAAAAAAAAGGATTCAAAACAAAGGACTGGCCATAGGTTGAGATTAGAGTTCAAATTGGTTTTGAAAACCAGACTCAATAAGTTTTGATCAAATGACAAAATTTTTGAGTAAAATTTGTAGGAAAAATTTGTGTTAGGTGGAGCACATTTGAATCCCAAAAAGAATTATTTTTGTAAGGTCCAAAAAAAAATCAAAAACCATGGGATTTGGGTTTTAATCATTTAGGGTTTTTGCAAATAGGCAAAAATGTTCAAAATGCATTACTAAAAATCCTTCTTAATCACTAATAAAAGGATTTAGTATGCTTAAATTTGATGAAAACCCATTTTATTTTGCCCAAAATTGATGAAACGGTGATTTTTGTGAAAAAGGATTGAAAAACACCCAAAAGATGAGGAAAATTCGAGAAAAACAAATCTAAAACATGATTCCCTCAAGTGGAGTTTTAGAAATTTACTAAAACACTCAAAAATCTGGTTAGATTGAAGAAAAATGTTCGGAAAACCTAAAACACGATCGTTTGGTTTAAAAATAATAAAATTAAAAACATAAAAAAATAAAAATAAAATTAGAGAGGGAAAATACCTGATTTGTGATGGATTGAAGGGTGAAAAGACAGGTTTGGACAGGGGGGACCACTGTTCCAAGAAATTTGGGGGAAGAAAATTTTCAAAAAAGCCTTTGTTCGGTCCATTTTAAAACAGTTCAGATTCGCAAGTGTCGACACTTCGGATTTGTCAAGTGTCGACACTTGGTCAGGTGTCGACACTTGACACTTTCCAAGTGTCGACACTTGGCCAAGAAAATTCGAGAAAATCCAAAAAAAATTAAAAAAAATTTTGACAAATTTCTTGGGGTTTTAAATAATAAGTTTTGAGCTTTTAGGACTAGGTAAAATGATACTAAGAGAGTCCTAGGAGAATGGATCAATTACACCTAACTCTCTTCTAATCAGACATAACCTATCCTCACTCAAAGGCTTTGTAAACACATCAGCTAATTGATCATTGGTACAAACAAAATCAAGAATTACATTTGAGTTTTGTACATGATCTCTTATGAAATGATGTCTTATTTCAATGTGTTTACTTCTTGAATGTTGCACTGGATTTTTAAATAAGTTGATTGCACTAGTATTATCACATCTTATGGGTGTCTTAGTTAGTTTAATGCCAAAGTCTTCGAGTTGTTGTTTGATCCAGAGGATTTGAGCATAACAGCTCCCAGCTGCTATATATTCGGCTTCTGCCATAGATAGAGCAACAGAGTTCTGTTTCTTGCTACTCCAGGAGATCAAATTTACTCCAAGAAACTGACAGGTTCCACTAGTACTTTTACGATCAAGTTTACACCCAGCAAAATCAGCATCGGAATAAGCAATTAAATCACATGAAGAATCTCTAGAGTACCATAAACCAATTTTAATTGAGCCAGATAGATATCTAAGTATGCGTTTAACAGCCAAAAGATGAGACTCTTTAGGATTGGACTGATATCTAGCACACATACAGACACTAAACATGATATCTGGCCTACTGGCAGTAAGATATAATAATGAACCAATCATGCCACGATATAATTTTTGATCAATTGACTTACCTGATTCATCCTTGTCAAGTCTACATGTAGAGCTCATAGGGGTACCTAATGGCTTAGTGTTCTCCATCCCAAACTTCTTGAGTATTTCTCTTGTGTATTTTGTTTGGTTGATGAAGATCCCCTCTTTGGTTTGCCTTATCTGGAGTCCGAGGAAGAAATTCAGTTCTCCCATCAAGCTCATCTCGAACTCACCCTACATTAGACTTGCAAAATCTTGACAAAGAGATTCATTAGTAGCACCAAATATTATATCATCAACATAGATTTGTACTACTAAGAGATCATCATTCTTTTTCTTTAAAAATAATGTTTTATCTACATTTCCTCTAGTAAAATCATTTTTCAGCAGAAAAGAGCTTAAACGATCATGCCAAGCTCTTGGAGCTTGTTTTAATCCATATAAAGCTTTATAAAGTTTATAAACATGATTTGGAAATTCAGAATTTTCAAAACCAGGGGGTTGTTCAACATAAACTTCTTCTTCAATTAATCCATTCAAGAAAGCACTTTTAACATCCATCTGATACAGTTTAAAGTTCATGAAACAGGAAAAAGCCAATAATAGCCTAATTGCCTCAAGTCTAGCCACAGGAGCAAAGGTTTCATCAAAATCTATCCCTTCCTCCTGATTTTATCCTTTGGCAACTAGTCTAGCTTTATTTCTAATTACTATTCCATTTTCATCAAGTTTGTTTCGAAAAACCCATTTTGTGCCAATAATTGATGTGTTTGAGGGCCTATCTACCAGTGTCCAAACATTGTTCCTTTTAAATTGATTAAGTTCATCTTGCATAGCATTTATCCAATTACTATCACATTCAGCTTCCTCAATAGTTTTAGGTTCAATTTGAGACACAAAAGCTAAATAATCACAAATATTTTTAAGAGATGATCGAGTACTTACACCTTTAGATGGATCACCAATAATTAGTTCTTTTGGGTGTCCATGAGCATACCTCCATTCTTTTGGTAAAGGATCAACAGTTGAGGTATCTTCATCACCTTGTGCTTGATCTCTGTCAGTGCTTTGATCATCATTCTGTTCCTTGGTAAGTTCTTCATTGTTGTTTTTTTCTTCAGTTTTCTTGTTACCTGATTCATCAAAAAGTACATCTTCTTTTCTTGAAGATTTTTGGTTAGTTTCGTCAAATAGTACATGAATGGATTCTTCAACAATAAGTGTCCTTCTGTTGAAGACCCTGTATGCCTTACTAGATGTGGAGTAGCCTAGAAAGACTCCCTCATCTGATTTGGCATCAAATTTACTTAGATTGTCTTTACCATTGTTTAAGATGAAACAACGGCAACCAAAAACATGAAAATAACGGATTGAAGGTTTTCTACCCTTCCAAAGCTCATAAGGAGTTTTCTTTAAAATTGGTCGAATTAAAACACGATTTAAGATATAGCATGCAGTATTTATGGCTTCCGTCCAAAAGTATCTAGGTAAATCATTTTCACAAAGCATGGTGCGTGCCATTTCTTCAAGAGTTCTATTTTTTCTTTCTACTACCCCATTTTGTTGAGGTATCCTAGGTGCAGAAAAATTGTGATTAATTCCATTTTCAATACAGAATTTATTAAAATCGGTGTTTTCAAATTCAGTTCCATGATCACTTCTTAAAGAAATTACTGAAACACCTTTTTCATTTAAGACTCTTTTGTGAAATCTTATAAATTCAGAAAACGTTTCATCTTTGTGTGCTAAAAACATGACCCAAGTAAAACATGAGAAATCATCTACAATGACTAGACCAAACTTCTTACCTCCCAAACTAGATGTTCTAGTAGGCCCAAAGAGGTCCATATGAAGCAATTCTAAAGGTCTAGATGTAGAGATTACTCCTTTAGGTTTGAAAGAAGACTTTGTTTGTTTTCCAAGTTGACATGCACTGCAAATCTTATCTTTTTCAAAATTGAGTTTAGGCAGATCTTTTACTAAATTCTTTTTGCTAAGTTTTGAAATTAAATGCATGCTAGCATGTCCTAGTCTACGATGCCAAAGCTAACTAGTTTCATCGATCTTGGCTTCCATTGCCACTAGACATTGACCTTTCTGAATAGGGAGATCATCAAGATCAACCATATAAATATTGCCATGCCTATGACCGATGAATTTACTGCCATTGTCATCTAGACTAGAAACAATGCACAAAGAAGATTCAGAAACAATGCACAAAGAAGATTCAAAAACAACTTTAAAATTTTTGTCACAAAATTGACTAATACTAAGCAAGTTATGTTTTAATCCATCAACATATAAAACATTATCAATATAAGAGGTAGGGGTGATATGGATTTTACCAATACCAATGATTTTTCCTTTTCCATTATCACCAAAAGTTACATTGCCACCATTTTGATATGTGAGTGATGAGAACTGCTCCACATCTCCTATCATATGCCTTGAGCAACTGCTATCAAGATACCACATTCTTTTCTTGTTGGTTGCAAGGCATACCTTCAATAAAGATCAAGTGGAGACTTTAGGTACCCAAGCCATCTTGGGTCCTTTTTGGTTAGTGGCATTGGTTCCTTTTGGAACCCAAACTTTCTTAGTTTTTCTTAATTTTCTTTTGTTGCACATGTAAGATTTATGTCCTTTAACACCACAAGTATAGCATGTAATTGATGAAGATGCAGGCATAAAGAAATTTTTAAGGAGTTTCTGTTTCTTATGAGTTCTGAATCCTAATCCAGCTTTGTCAAATACTGCTCTTTGGTTATTTAACAGTAAATTTAACTTTTCAAAACTGTAAGTAAATTTTTCAACAAAAGGCTTTAGTTTATCGATTTCCTCTTTATATGTTTTGTTTTCCATTAAAATTTCTTTGTGTTGTCTTGACAATTTTTCATTTGAAAGTAAGTTACTTTTCTTTTCAAGTATATTCTTTTCATTTTCAATACCCATAATCTTATCATTTAAATTTTTATTTTGTAGTAGAAGGTATTCATTTTCATTTGAAAGGTTGTTATTTATTTTAGCTAGTTCCAGATTTTGCTTCTTTAAGTCTTTATGTTTTGACTTTAATTTTTGAAATTCTATGACTAGTTCATCAAAAATTTCATGAAGCTCATCAAAAGATAATTCATTTTTGGTTTCAGAACATACCTCTTCTTGATCGGCCATTAGACAGAAATTTGCTACTTCCTGTTGTTCTTCCTCAGAGCTGGAGTCTTCACTTTCGCTCCAGGTTACCATCATGGCCTTCTTTCTTAGCTTTTTTCTGCTTTTCTTTAGTAAGGGATAGTCTACCTTGAAATGCCCTGGCTTTTTGCACTCAAAACATGTGGGCTGCTCCTCCTTCTTTTCCTTATCTTTTTCTTTACTGGACTCACCTTTCAGAGGTTTCTTTTTGTAATTGAATTTCTTTTTCCTCATAAACCTTCTGAATTTCCTTGCTAACATAGCGGTTTCATCTTCTTCGTCATCCTCTTCAGAGTCTTCGCTCGAGTCTTCTCTGGTAATAGATTTGAATGCTATTGTCTTTTTCTTTTTGTCCACCTCTCCGTTCTTCTGTTTGAGAGATAGTTCATATGTCATTAAAGAGCCCAACAGTTGTTCCAGTGGGAGAGTGTTGACATCTTTTGCTTCTTCAATTGCAGTGACCTTTGCATCCCATGAAGCTGGTAGAGACCTGAGAAGTTTATTTACAAGTTCACCGTTAGAAATTATTTTTCCTAAACTTCTCATGCCATTCACAATGTTTGTGAACCTAGTATACATCTCACTGATAGACTCAGTAGGTTCCATTTTAAACATTTCATAAGCGTGAATTAGCATGTTAACTTTGGTGGTCTTCACTTAGTGTGTACCCTCATGGGTAACCTCAAGTGTATCCCAAATCTCCTTTGCAGAGAGACAGTTGGATATTCTGTTAAACTCACTAGGATCAAGAGAATAAAATAAAAGGTTCATTGCCTTTGCATTAAGCTCAATTTGCTTAATGTCACTCTCATCCCAATCATCTTCCATTTTAGGGGTGAGAATGCCATTAATCATCATTGTAGGCTGATGAGGACCTTTTACTATTATTCTCCACAAATTATAATCAAGAGCTTGTATAAATATGCGCATGCGTGTCTTCCAGTATGTGTAATTTGTGCCATTAAAAAGTGGGGGTCAGTTTTAAGCTTGACCTTCAACAATACCCATGCCTATTGGGGCTGCCATGATCTTTTACTCAAGATCCTTGGACCTACAAGAGAGTACCGGTGCTCTGATACCACTTGTTGCCCAGAAATGGAGCCCAAGAGGGGGGGTGAATTGGGTCTTTTACAAATTTAACACAATAAAATAAAGGTCTAGTAGTGCTTGTGAGTAATAATAAATTAGATGCAAGATGATAGCACTTAATTAAAGAATGCAAAAGGAAAAGAGCAATCACACACAAACACAAGATATATAGTGGTTCGGTGCAAACCTAGCACCTACATCCACTCCCCAAGCCACCCTTGGGAATTCCACTATAATCCACACCAGATTATAGTTGACTTGTTTTTACAAGGCTCACAAGTCAAAACCTAAGTTGGTTTTATCACCTAGGCTCACCAACAAACCTAACTAATTGTTTTATTGTCGGGCTCACAAGTTAATCCTAGTTGGTTTTAACACTTTGGCTCACCAACAAACCACAATAACCTTCTTTCAAGACACCCTTGAAAGCAAGGTTAAAGTACAATAAAACAGATATAAAATTTAAAAGCTACAACAAACTCTCTTCAAGAGTAGATTGGAATCTTTGAAGCCCAAGGGATGCTTTGACTTCACTCTTCTTCAAGTTGCCTCCTTTTGGAATGTAGTAAAGTTGAGCAAGCAGGCTTTTTCAGTGGAATCAAGCTAGAAGAGGCTTTTGATTTGAAGTTTGGAGAGAATATTGGCTTTTTGGCTTTTGAGTGGACTTGAATGCTCTTGAATAGACTTCTCTCTTCTTTTTCTTGACTTTTTCACACTTCTCTTCCTTTAAAATGAGGTTGGTGGAGATTAAATACACCAAAAACCTTCTAAAAATGGTTTGTGACCGTTGGAGCATTGGAAATAGCCATTTGGAGCTTGAAAACCAATTTCTGCAAGCCAGAAATATAGATCCGTTAGAGCTGTCAGGCTGCAAGTGTCGACACTTGGCTATCAGGTGTCGACACTTGGCTGTCAGGTGTCGACACTTGATTTCTGGGAGTCGACACTTGATCATTCAAGTGTCGACACTTGATGCACAGGTGTCGACACTTGATACAAAAATCCTTGAACCAACAAAGTTCTATATTTTCAAAATTCTCAGGCCTTGAGTCGACACTTGAAACCTAAGTATCGACACTTGGTGTCGACACTTGAATTCTAGGTGTCGACACTTGGCGTGCCAAGGATTTTTGTCCGTGCCAAATGCTGAAGTGTCGACACTTGACTATCCAGGTGTCGACACTTGAGACTGAAAACATCTAGAATCAAGAGTAAAAGCCTTGAAATCAAAAATGATGTTCATGAAAGCATAAACACATAATAATTAAGCAATTGTAAGCCCTTTTTCAATGAAGAGGATGCCCGGATATGTGAGATTTGCTCCGTGCCATAGCGTGCCATACACCATAAATATTTAGAATTTTGAGGTGCTTTCTTCCTGAAAACTCACAACTTGAAATTCACATTAGAATACAATATGTACTCAATGTTTTGTTATTCATCAAAATCACTGGGTGGAGCCAACAGAGCCTTGATCATATTACAAAATTTTTTTCTCTCTCTGCTCGAGCCGACTCGAGCAAATAGACTGTTGGTCGAGCCGGCTCAGATGTTGAGTCATCTTTTTTTAGTTCGAACTGTAGGGTTTTGTTCTTACCCTTCATACTCTCAAACCCTACTCTATTTTCTCCAAGAAACTTTCTAAACTTCTCTAAACTTCTATAAACCTCTTCTAAGCTTGGCTTCTTTGCACAATGGCACCAAGAAGAGTAGTTGGGAAGAAGACTAGGAGAGTTGGGGATACGGCTCCACAAGAATGAAGAATAAAGTTTCGTGAAGATAATGTCTCCAAAAATGTACCACGGGCTTAAGAAGAAGAAGCAAGTCCGGTTTCTCCTAGCCAACAAGTGTCATTAGGTATGAGACCAGTTACTACAAGCCAACGTATTTTATTCGAATACTAAAGAGAAATTGGTTTTGTGATTGGGGATTTAATTAAGAATCAAGGTTGGAGGAATTTATGTTCATTGGATATTAAGACCTATCCAAACCTAGTTAGAATGTTCTACAAGAAACTGAGGCTTGGAGAGAATTTTATTGAATCCACAGTAAAAGGAAAGAGGATAATCATTTCCGCTAAGAGTTTAGGAAGTGTCTTGGAAATGCCCTTTGAAGGTACTGAATATCTTGTATTGAAGGACAGAACCAAGGCATTGCAGACAGTTTTGGAAAGAGCTGAGGTAAATGAGATTGAGATTCTTAAGGCAAATATTATGTCTATTGAAATGAGACTCCTTCATAACTTCATAAGCCAAATCTTTTTACCTAGAACAGGTAGATTCGATTGAGTAAGTGAAAGGGACTTATGTTTTATGGAGCTCTTAATCAGTGGTGAAAAGATTAATTTGCCTGCAATAATGATCATCCAAATGAAAGAGGCAATTAGGAAAGTTAAAGCCTGTTTGCCATATGGAATGATACTTTCAGTCTTCTTTCAAAGAGCAAATTTAGATTTGATAAAAGAAGGCAGTAAGGCATTAGTACACACTGATACCTACATAGATAAGACCCTTCAGAGAATGGGATATTTGTTAACTGATGGTACCTGGAAGAAGAAAAGTGACATAGCTGAAGAGACTGAAGAAGTCCAAGAACAAATAGAAGAAGAGGCTGGTGAAGGCACAACTTTGCATATCCCTGAGCCACAGCCATAGCAGGAATCCCCTGTGTAGATGGACTTTGATACTTCTCTTCCAAATGTTTCTATCCCTGACTTGCCTGACATGCTATACAGCACACCTACCTTTGATCAGACTACAGACATTCCAAGTCATAGTCAAGCTGCTACTGCCCCAACTATAAACACTTCAATGATACAAGACTTCTTGGCAGATCAAATGAATAGTATGTCTGAATCCATCAAATCTTCTATGAGTGAGATGTTTGGAGTATTTCAAAAATCAGTCGATGACAAACTAGCCCAATTTGGAGAATAAATAAATAATCTAAAAGGAAGAATTGACAGTATTGAAGCATCCAAAGCTACAGCAACTAGTACAACTGAGACAGATGTCCAGCCGATCCTTCTGTTGATTACATCTAGTTTAGATTCTATCAAAAGTTTAGTCACTCAAATCCTTGAAGCCTATAGAATAGAAATGGATAACTTAAGGGTCAGAATGGGATCTCTCGAGACAGGAAAGAAAATGGAAGAGGATTATACCAAGGGTATAGGTATAATCATAAGTGAATTCGGAAGGCTAAGAGGGTCTGCATAAGCTTTTGCTAATGTCCAAGCTTCGGAAATGCTTGCTCTACAAAAAGAAGTGGCAGAAATCAAAGAAGAAATAGAAGACTTGGTTGCTTCTAGAAGTGCTTCTAGAAGTGTAAAGAAGGTTGAAGCTGAACTGACATCAACAAACAATTTCTTGTGGAAGTTAATGTCCAAAGTTGAAGAAATCCAAGCTTCTTTGAGTGTTCCTAGATCTTCTTCGACACATTTTCATACTCCTACTCATCCTAAGCAACTTGCTCCTCATATTAGGGCACCCTTAGATCCAGACCCCATTTCTTCTTTGCCTCCGAGAATTCAAATCCCAGGCCATCCTCCACACTTCAAAGTAGACACTGATAGTGATTAAATGTACTTTGTTTTCTTTTGTATTTTGTGTTGAAATGGAATGAAAGTACACCTTTTGTCTCATAAATTCTTCAATTTCTTTATAAATTGAATGTTTGATTGCTCTTACAATGACTAATCTTTTAGTTAGAATTTCAAGATAAAATGAGAAAGTGAAATTATCTCAAACAATTTTAAATACTTTTTCTATCTATTTTAAAATCTAACCTTTTTACCTACTCCACCTTTTTTATTGATCGACAAAAAGGGGGAGAAAGTATTGCATGAAAAGGATAAAATTTTGATGCTTCAAAGCTCTGATATATTTGTGTTCTGAATATTTGCTCTGACACTTGAAAAGAACATGTATTGTATTGTATTTCAAGCTCTGGCACTTTAAATTCTGATTTATAATGTTTAAAGCCTTGAATTATAATTTTTTACACTTCAACATTTGTTAGCTCTGTTGATCAAAGTTCTTGAGATTTGAAATGTAAAATTGAATGAAAAGTATGCCAAAACATCGAGTATTTTATTGAGGGGGAGATTATCTCTATAAGCCCTAATTCTTCTCTCATTGTTTGGCACTAATTGAAGTCAATTTGTTCTACGTGTTCATATACTCCTGCAAATACTATTATACAAGTACTTGTAAAGTTTTATATTAATTTTTCATGCCTAGTATTTTGTCATCATCAAAAAGGGGGAGATTGTTGACCCCACAAGTAATTTTGATGATAACCAAACATTGGAGCATGTACATTTATTTCTGACAACTCTTCAAGTATTTGACAAGTTTTTGTAGGATGTATAACATGTTCAAACTTCAACTCCTACATTTCTACTTTCTTGTTTGAGTTGTGTTGTAAATGTTTTTGTAAAGAAGAACCCAATGAAAATGCTAAGAAAAATCAAGTAAAAAAGGTTACTTCTATGAGTATGTGTGTGCCATGAATTTTAGTTTGAGTTGGTTTATGTAAAATTGTAAAAGAGTTGGTGAAAGTTTTCTTTAAGTTCAATTGTAAAAATCCTGAAGAAGACACTCGAGCTGACCCAAGTGAAGAAAAGCAGACTCTACTTACTAGCACGCAGCAAGAATTCTGGAATGCAACAATTCGAGCTGACTCGATGAAAAGCGAGCTGACTCTAGTGAATCCGAGTCAACTGGAATCAGTCCGAGCTGACTCCTCCAGAGTCCATTTCCTGAAGTTTTCTGAGAACAGCCAGGTGAGCGAACCCGACCTAGAAAGAGCGACACTGCCAGATCTAATTTCAAAAGCCTGAGAAAGTGAGCCGACTCAAACTGCATCGAGCCAACTCTTTTAGAGTAAGGTTTTTCCAAATTTGAGAAAAGAGCTGACCCAAGCTGAAAAGAGCCGACTCCTCGAGTTCAAGTTTTTCAAGTTTCAAGTTCGAGCCAACCCGAGCTATCAAGAGCCGACTCGTCCAGAGTGACATTCTGCACCCTAAGACACAGAGCTGACTGCATTGAAGATTTGGTGACTCGACCTATCGACTCGAAGGATCCGAGCCAACTCGAAGGAATCCGAGCCAACTCGAACATCATTTTCAGGTATCTAATGGCTAGTTCCAAAATTTATTTTTGAATGCTAAAAGGTGCTCTAACGGTCACAAATCATTCCCCAATGGTCTACAATGGCTAGAACTGCCTTGGAATGATGGAAGACTTTAAATTTGAAGGATTTGAACTACTTTAAATCAATCAATAAGAGAGTTCTTCAAAGAAGAGAGAGATTCATTGAATATCCTACCAACCAACAGCATAAGAGCACAAGAGCATTCAAGTCAAGCTTTCAAGTCTTCATCAACTCCTATCTGAAGCTTGAAGCAACTTTTGGGAAGAAGCCACTGAAGTAATTAAAGCTTATTCAAGAGCATTCAAGTAGACTTCTATTAAGCTGCACCGGCAACTATCCGACAACCTGAGTTTGTCATTTTTGTTGCATTTATTTTTAATTCAATCTTTGAATTGTTGGATTATTGGTGAGCCCGGTTGAAAAACCAAATAGGTTCTTGGTGAGCCTTGTTAAAACCAAGGGTTAGGTTCTTGGTGATCCTGTGAAAACCAAGTTAGGTTTCTTTGGTGAGCCTATTAAAATCAAAGGGTGTTGGGTTTCTTTGGTGATCCCATAAAACCAAAGTGTAGAGATTTTGGATTATGATCCTGTAAAACAATCCTACTATATTCGGGTGTGAATATAGTGGAAATCTCAAGTGGTATCTTGGATAGTGGATGTAGGAGCTGGGTTGCTCCAAACCACTATAAATTTGGTGTGTTTGTGCTGTGCCTTCTTGACTCTGTTTAGCTTCTGCATTTTATAACTCTATCACAGCACCTACCACTTGCAAAGGATTTTGAATTGTACATTACTTACTTTAATTTTTTTTAAAATTTCTAATTCACCCCCCTCTTGGGTAGCTAACTGGGCAACAAAAAGTCAATGAGAAAATGCTTCCCGCTTGCAATTAACTTCTAAACCTCTGACTCTCTGTGCTTAATCTCTATTGAAACACTTATATGCCTCTTCATCACTTAGATTTTACTCTTGCTCAAGTACTATTCTTCGAAGCCCCACCTCTCCTTTTCTAGACAATACTTCCAAGGTCAAGCACCTCTCAACAATGACCTCCACCTAGACATCTAAGCTTTTATATCTTGTATCCAGAATATCACCTCCGATCATTCTCATTCTTCCAAATTTTGTCTTTAATGATGGAATATGAACTTAGTATCTCGGAAACCTTCTCGTAGCATTTAATGTACCGTATCACCAACTCGTAGATAAAGATAGGTCATATAGATAAAGATAGGTCATATCCCATTTTAAAATTATAATAATTTTATAGGTCAATTATAGAAATAAAACGATATGTAATAGGAACCAACAAAAATTTTGGCATCATTTTCCCATAGTTTTCTTCATATGGCTGAAGATGAGTGAGAAGAACTAAACAAAAATGTTGTCCAAAATTTTTATTGAACCTTTAGCATATCATTTAATTACTATAATTACCTATAAAAATAATTATAATTTTTAAAGTATCTAAACTAAATAATCAATTAACCATGTACATAATTCTTACACCCATATAAAAATACATAAATATATGGATACCCTAAAATATGTACATTAATCAATTGATAAAACTATGATTCTATACAATATAAATTTTATAAAAATAAATATCTAATTAATTAGTTAAACTATTATATAATTATAAAATATGAATTCATTAATAATAATAGTTCATATACATTAAAATATAATAATACAGGAGAATGATGATAATCAAATAAAGGAGAATGATGACTAAATAATTTTCCTGAGAGGTCTGAAAATAACTCCAAAACTCTAAACCTTGCTAGCAATGCAGGATCCCTCGTATGACTCGAGAAGGTATCCTAGATGCCCTGAGTCAGAGGGTGGCACTACTTACTATCACAGCGATCCCATTGAGACCCACCAAAGATTGATTTTTCTAAAGAAGGAGCAACATGATGAGCCATCCTCTTTAGTACTCTATCCTCTGGCCAACAAGGTTTCATTTATATAGCTAGATCATAGGTCATTTCTAATACCTCTTATTCTAAGGTGAGCATCCATCATCACCCGTTCACACCAAAATAGCTTAAGATCCCAGTTTATGCTTTATATGCCAAAATTCAAATCTCATACATGTAGGAATGCATCCATGCACACCTAATTAACTAATTAATCAATAAATATCTAATTAATTAATTAATTAACTAATTAATAATTAATTAATTACTTAAATAAATGACTAATTAATTAATTAATTAATATATAGCTAATTAATTAAATAAATAACTAATCATTAAATAAGTAATTAATTAATTAATTAACCAACTAATTAATTTAACAAATAACTAATTAAAAATAACTAACTATTAAATAATTAATTAATTAAATGAACAAGTAAAAACTTAATTAAATAAATAATGAATTTATAAACAACTAATTAACAAAATAAATAAGTGATTAATTAATTAAATATAAAATAATTTTTTGGTGATGGCTCTATTACCATTCCCACCATCATCACTAATACTCACTCAACATAGGTGGGCCCCATAAATTGGCGAATCTGGTGGTGTGGAAGAAGGGATGGAAATGGCAGTACTAGCTTGAAAATGGTAGAGCAAGCTCAAAATGGTGGCATGGGGATGCGACCGTGGGAACTAGCAGGAGATTGAGCTTGGCAGCAATAAAAGAGCTATTGGGAATGGAAAGGAGAGGTGCCGGGGGGATGGGTGTCAAGCTCGGTGGCAATATAGGTGATCATAGGAGCGGGAATGAGAGATGCTGAGAGGGCATGGAAGCTTGGCAATGGCACAGGCACCGACAGCCTAGGGGCAAGCGAGGTTGGAAGGGGGGCATGGAGATCGATGGTGGCACAAGCACCGGCAAGGGGGAGGGGGGCATGGGAGATCAACGTGGTGAGGGAAGGGGGGTGAGAGAAGATAAAGAGCCAAGCAGGAAATTAGAGAAAATTATATGCAAGGGTGTGTTTTTAAGGGAAAGCATAAGAAATAGCATTTTACCATCATAAATATATTTTTCTAGCCAATAATAATTATTACAAATGGCATGAGTTTTACATCTTTAATGTTTGTCGATAATGCCTAAATCTCTATGATTATTATTAGCGATGGTCAAGTGACCATCATTAAAGTTAAAAACATTATCGCTAATACATTTTTTATGATAAAATATCTTGTGTGCAATATATTAGTAGCGAAGGTGTTCTTGCTATTGCTAATAATCATTTCCAAAAAATTAAATTCTTTAAAATAATTTATTAGATACGACATGAATTTTGTATTGCTAATTTTTATTGATAATGCCTTAATTTTTGTGATTATTATTAGAGATGGCCACTTGCCATCTCTAATACTTTTTTCTTACAAATATTTTTTTTGGAATGCGATATGTTATTAACAATGGCATTTTTTCCATCACTAATAGTTATATTTGCATTGCTAATATTGTTTTCCAAAAAATACTTTTTTCAAAAAATAAAAATTATTAGCAATTGTATGTGTCGTCGTTAATAGTATTAGCAATGGCTTTTTTTTATCATTTTTACTATCGTTATATACCATTATTACCAATAGCCATTGCTAATAATTAATTTTTTTTGTAGTGAACTAGAACTGCTACCTCCTCAACTACATCTGCTCAAAAAAAATTTGTTACATATATCAGAGGAGGCCATCTCCCAAATGACATTCAATTATCCTAGCGTAGCTCTATAAATTGATAAGAAGGGACCCTCGAGAGGTAGGCTGGTTAACATCCACTACATGCTCATTCTAGTATTCCCTCACTCTCACTTTCTTAGCTTTGACTATGGCCCAAATCCTTGTTCTGGCTTGAGCATTGGAGGTTAAAGAATAGTGCCTTGAAAGCCAATCATATTTCTTATATAATAAGAATATTTTTATAAAGTTTTGCTAACTCATGTATGATATTATAATAACAAAAAGTATTTTGATTCATCATATGCTATGTCGTATACCTTTTTTAAGATTATGATGAACTCCATAAATTAGGGCAATGGATTTAAGGTTATGATGAAGTTCATAACAGTGAAATCTAAGATCTTATAAACCCTAATCTAGAATATTCCTAGTCGATGGATTATCGAGTTAGGGATTTATATTTTCAGAAAGATTGGCACATTATATGTATGCTCAATGGAGAGAGTGGTTGGTCTCACGACCACTTGTATAGAGATACTAATACAAGGATGGGATGCTCATCAGGATATGAGTTCATTGAATTTATCCATCATGAAAATATCTTATGGAGATCTTACTTGTCAAAAGATGATTCTCTTAGTAGGAGTTATGCAAGTGATCCTTAGACCTGAGATCACCATGAAATCTTGTACATATGATTCTATGTTTCAGTTCATACTCATTCTTAATTTAGTCATGTACGGGGTGTTCATGGATATGGTAAATTATATATGAAGGTTATGAGTATGTTAATAAGGAATCGATCACTCCTAGTAAGAGGAGTATTTATCCCATACAATCTCATCAAATGATGACTCAAGAAGTCTTTAATCAAAGCAGGATGAAATTAGAAAAAGATTTCTAATCTTTCATCGATCGAGTCTTTGGTGGGGACACCTTCTCAGAAATTCAGAATTCTCTTTGGATCTCATAGGAAGATCCGGGCCTTGAATCATCTGGCACCATTTTGTTGCACCCGGCATCTACTTTGGAACTTTTTTTTGTGGATCTTAAAGCAAGCCTTATAAAGGAGAGATTTAATGAAGAAACTAAGATACAAAGGTGGGATTTTTTTCCGCTTTTTAAAGCATGAGGGAGCCAAGCTTGCTGTCAATGCCTGCTGTCAATGCCTGCAGCCCCAGCTTTTAGCCTGCAGCCCCAGCTTTTAGCCTGCAGCCCCAGCTTTTAGCCTGCAGCAGCCCCCTTCCATCCATCAATCACCTGCAGCAGCCCCCCTTCCATCAAATCACCTGCAGCAGCCCCCCTTCCATCAAATCACCTGCAGCCCCAGCTTTTAACCTGCAGCAGCCCCCTTCCATCAAATTAGCCTGCAGCAGCCCCAGCTTTTGTATTTTCTATTTTGATCTTCATGATTTGTATTGGATCCCCTCTTAAGTCTATAAAATGAGGGGAGGTCCTCTTGTATGGAAAGAAAAAAAAAACTTTGAAATGAAATGCAGCTACTTCTCTTCTCCAAAGCCTTCATTATTCCAGTAATGTTGAGAGGTGTGAGGCCTTGAGTCTTCCTTCGTTGCAATCGCAATGTCGCAGAGCGTGAGGTTCTACTCCCTTCGTTGTCTTTGACAACGTCGCCAGGCGCGAGGCCCTGTTTATCTCCTTCGATACTGCCCGAATTTCAGAAAACCTCCTTGCATCCCTCCTCTATCTTTTCTTGGTTGTTATTTTGATACTTCACCCCGAACTAATCCGCCTTCGTGTTTTGTAGGGTTCTCTCCGGTACCGAGCTTCCGAGACGATCTTGCCACTACCAAGAGCTTGGAATTTCTGATTGATTCGGTGTATTGGTTATTGACCGTCCAAGTCGCATCTTCCGAGGACGTGTGAACAATCGTGTGTTGCAAATACTGTCAAAGGACCCTTTTCCTCCCCCCCCTCTTCCATACTCTAGATCTGCAATATTGAATGTGTGCAAGTCCTAAGATCGAGGGTTTCTTAATCCTTGAGTCCTGGGTTAAACCTCACTTTGTTTTGTTGGTTTCAGCATGAGGGGTTGCGCGGTTTGACCCTATGATCTTTAAATCGCTTTCTTAATACATGCTTAATGAACACCTAGCTTGTTTACATCCTAAAGAGTGATTTTCTTGCATGACTAGCATTAGGGTTCCCCATCATATTTGGTATCAGAGCAGGTTAGATTAGGACTTGTTTTCAGTCTCTACACATCAAGATTTCTGTTTTCCTATATATCTGCCTGTAATTTACTTAAATCTCTATATAAAAGTAGTTAGTTTATCTTGCTTATATTTTTTTTTTGTAGCATTTTTAGTTATCTATCTTTGTCTAAAATTTCGTCTTTATAAAAAATTAAAAAAAAAAATTAAAATTCCTGAAAGTCGTTGCTGTCCTGTTTACTGTTTACTATTTTCATATATGTCTGCCTGTAATCCACTTAAATTTCTATATAAAAGTAGTTAGTTTATCTTGTTTATATTTTTTTCCTTGTAGAATTTTCAGTAATATATCTTCATTTAAAATTTTGCCTTCAGAAAAAAATTACAAAAAAAGTTAAAATGTCTGAAAGTTGCTGCTGTCTGCATGCTGTTTGCTGACCCTTCCGTTTTAGTTATGTTCCAAGACATGTTTAGAATAGCATAGGTTTTATTTGTCTAAATCCTTTCATCTGGTATGTTATTGATGTGTTGAGTATCTACTGTGATTTTTCTGGAATTTTTAGAATTTTTTGCATAACATTTTTTTCCCCACCTCTAACTGAAACACACTGGCTTTTCTGCACCATTAGACTAGGGTTCATTGCATGTGTCATTCCATCTCATGATAAATCTATTTAATGGCGGCAATATCATAACATAAGGGGAGGACTTCATTACCTCTCCTTAGCCCACAACAACCACCCTCATTTTCGAACCCAAGCCTTTAAGTTTAAAATCAATTAGCAACGTACTGCTTTGCTCTAGAGAGCCATAGGGACACCAACACGGTCGAGTCAAGACTTCGAGTCTACTTCTTGTGTCAGTCTATCTTGTGTGTGCCTCTATTCTTGGTGTCTAGGTTGGTGAATCTAGGGCTTGTGAGTTGGTCCGCCGTACCTGGCCAATCCCCGATTGGTGTCTAAGGTTGGCAGAAAGGGACCTTTCACTCCCCTACATCTACCTGGCCAAGGATAAGGGTTACTACAAGGTAGCCTGTTGCATTGAGTTGGGCCCCAGTTGAGATTCTAGGTCTAGTTACCCTTAGTCGGATTTCTGCTTGTGTGCTTGATTCATGTCTACTAGGGCAGGGACATCATACCAACCTGAGACACCTATGGATAATCCTCAAGAGGCTTTACTAAGGACTATGTCAGAGCATTTTGCCCAAATGTCAGCCCAGTTATCTGCCCAATTGACCAGTCACTTGGATAACCGGTTGAACCAGTTGGAGGCTAGATTGGATACCATAGAGGGAGCCCAGCAGCAGCGTTCTGACACCCCAGCTTCGATGACACACCCTAGGAGGGCTAGGAATTTTGATCCTTTCGAAGAACCTACCCCTAGGAGAGAGAGAGCTTTTGACCCATTTGAGGAACCATATCCTAGGAGGGCCCAGCAACCTGATCTATGCCGAGATCATTCCCCTAGAAGACCCCGTCGGGAGTTTGTTGATCTGGAAGATAGGGCTTTTAAGAGCATTAGACTAGAAGCCCCCACATTTGATGGCACCCTAGACACCAAGGTATACCTGGACTGGGAAAAGGAAATGGACCAGTATTTCGAGTGGTACGAGATGACGGAGGGTAGGAAATTTAAGTTTGCCAAGCTTAGGTTAATTCGCCAAGCCCGGATGTATTGGGATACTGTTGAGAGACTAATGAGGCAAAGAGAACAGGAACCCATAGCCACCTGGGGAGAGTTAAAAGCCAAGCTTAGGGAAAAGTACATACCCGTGTCTTACCACCAACGCCTTTTGGATCAGTGGCATAGGTTGATTCAAGGAAACAAGAGTGCCACAGAGTATATTGCCCAGTTTGATGAGTTGGCCATGAGGTGTGGGATGAACGAATCTGAGGCTGTGATTTTGTCTAGATTTAGGTCTGGTTTGAGAGAGGAGTTGAAGAGAGAGCTTTACCTGAGGGAGGTAAAAGATCTAGAGCAGGCCTACCAAGTAGCTAGGGATTTTGAGCAGTTTCATAGGACTCCCGCCTATCGAAAGATCGAACCCACTAGGAGTCTATACCCTAGACCAACCCAGTCTAATCCAGGCCATCCAAACCTGAGTCGACCTGACCAAAATCGGACTGACCCTAGTCGACCCGGGTCTAGTAGACCCAGCCTTGTTAGACCCATTCCCAGCCGACCTCAAGACAATAAGGGTAAATCTGTAGAGGTCCCCAGAAAATCTGGCGTTTGCTTTAGATGTCACCAGTCCGGCCATTACGCCAGTGAATGTCCCACTAGATCCCTCCATATAGGTGATTTAGAGGGAGAAGAGAACCCCGAGACTGTTCATGAGTTGGAAGAAGAGGTGTATGAGGAAGGACTGACTTTAGCAGAGGAGTACGAAGGAGATGAGGAAACCTGTGATCCCACTACCTTGTGTGGAGTTGTTAGACGCATCCTTGCCCAATCTAAGGAACAAGAAGACTGGCGTAGGACCAACATCCTACATACTTTCATTAAGATTGGAGAGAAAGTTTGCAAGGTTATCTTAGATAGTGGTAGTTGTATCAATGCCATTTCCGCCAGCACCGTCAAGACTTTAGGGCTAACACCAGTCCCCCATCCTAGCCCTTACAAAGTATCCTGGATAGATTCTACCTCCATTCCCATCAAGCTCCAGTGTCAAGTCCTCATCCAGTTGCAGTCGTATCAGGAAAAAGTGTGGTGTGATGTGCTGCCAATGGGGGTTAGCAGCATCATCTTAGGAAGACCCTGGCTTTTTGACCATGATGCCACCCTGTTCGGTAAGACCAATTCCTGTTCCTTCAACCACTTAGGAAAGAAGATAGTGATCCATCCCGTTCCCCCTAAGGATGAGGTTAAGAAGGGAGCTAGCTCTTTGAAGAAGAAAACTCCTGGATTGAATTTAATTAACGCCAAAGAGCTACAGAAGGAGATTATAGAAGGTTCCCCTATTTGGATCTTGACTGCTAGAAAGATTAGGGAATCTACAGTAAAAGAACCCCCTCTAGAAGTTTTGGAAGTTTTGGAAGAATTTAAGGATGTATTTCAAGATGATCTGCCCAACCAACTTCCACCCCTTAGGGACATCCAGCACGCCATTGACCTTGTCCCAGGATCCACCTTGCCTAACTTGCCCCATTATCGGATGAACCCCACAGAACACTTAGAGCTCCAAAAGCAAGTTAGTGAGTTGCTAAATAAAGGTTTTATCAAGGAGAGTTTGAGTCCTTGTGCCGTCCCAGCCCTTTTGACACCCAAAAAGGATGGCACATGGCGAATGTGCATCGACAGTCGAGCTATCAACAAGATCACCATCAAGTACCGGTTTCCCATACCCCGTCTAGACGACCTCTTAGACATGATGGCTGGAGCCACCATTTTCTCCAAGATTGACCTTAAGAGTGGCTACCATCAAGTTAGAATCCGACCCGGGGATGAATGGAAGACATCATTCAAGACTAAGGATGGTTTGTACGAGTGGGTAGTCATGCCTTTTGGGTTATCCAATGCACCCAGCACTTTCATGAGAATCATGACCCAGGTCCTTAGGATGTTCATCAGTAAGTTTGTGGTAGTCTATTTTGACGACATCCTGATTTACAGCAAGAATGAGAAGGACCACCTGGACCACCTTAGGTTAGTGTGTTCGGCTCTTAGGAAAGACAGCTTCTTTGCAAATCCTAAGAAGTGTGAGTTTCTGACCCGTAGGGTTGTCTTCCTAGGATTTGTCGTGACCCCACAAGGAGTAGCCGCTGATCCCGAGAAGATCAAGTCAATAGTTGAGTGGCCTATACCAACCTCTATTACTGAAGTTCGTAGTTTCCACGGACTAGCCACCTTTTATAGACGATTCATTAGGGGTTTCAGCACTGTTGTCTCACCCATCACTGATTGCATTAGGAAGGGAGCCTTCCAGTGGACCAAGGCGGCTGACAAAGCCTTCTTAGAGCTGAAAGAGAAAATGACCCAGGCCCCCATCCTAAGATTGCCCGATTTTTCCAAAGTGTTTGAGGTAGCATGTGATGCCTCAGGGGTAGGAATAGGAGGAGTCCTAAGCCAAGAGAACCACCCAGTAGCCTTTTTTAGTGAGAAGCTCAATGAGGCTAAGCTTAGGTATTCTACCTATGACAAGGAATTTTATGCCTTAGTGCAAGCACTAAGATATTGGAGGCATTACCTTTTACCAAATGAATTTGTGTTGTACTCTGATCACGAGGCCTTAAGGTATCTGAGTTCCCAAAAGAAGTTGAACCCTAGACATGCTAAGTGGGTAGAGTATATCCAGGCGTATACCTTTGTTTTGAAACATCGAGCAGGAACTGCCAATAAGGTTGCCGACGCCCTGAGCCGCCGATCTTTACTTCTGAGCACTGTTAGAACTGAGGTTGTAGGGTTTGACCAGATTAAAGAGCAGTACGATACCTGTCCTGATTTCGGAAAGATTCATCAAGTCTTGAGTATCGGACCATCTAAGGAACACAGTCAGTACACCTTGTTAGATGGTTATCTGTTTAAGGAGAATAGGCTATGCATCCCAAGAACGTCTGTAAGGGAATTTTTGGTCTGGGAGACACACGCAGGAGGTTTAGCTGGCCATTTCGGGAAGAACAAAACCATCCTAGCTGTAGAGGAACATTTCTTTTGGCCAAGTCTGAAAAGGGATGTCACCCAAATTGTGGCCAGGTGTCGAACGTGCGCTGTTGCAAAACAGCAAAAGCAGAACACTGGTTTGTACACCCCTTTGCCCGTCCCTAGTTGCCCTTGGCAGGATTTGAGTATGGATTTTGTGTTAGGATTACCTAGAACCCAAAGGAAGCATGACTCCATTTTTGTTGTGGTTGATAGGTTTTCCAAAATGGCCCACTTCTTGCCCTGTAACCAATCATACGATGCTTCTAAGGTAGCCAAGCTATTTTTAGATGAGGTCGTTAGGATTCATGGCCTACCGAAAACCATCACTTCTGATCGAGATGTTAGGTTCACCAGTTACTTTTGGAAGACCCTTTGGCACATGTTAGGGACCAAGTTGAAATTCTCCACTGCTTATCATCCCCAAACTGATGGTCAAACTGAAGTTGTGAATCGAAGCCTAGGAAACTTGCTTAGGTGTCTTGTAGGCGAAAACATTAAAAACTGGGACTTACTGTTACCAAAAGCCGAGTTTGCCTATAATAGCTCTGTGAATAGAACTACTGGTAAAAGCCCATTTGAGATTGTCCTTGGGTACCAACCCAATAAGCCCATTGATCTGATTCCCCTGCCTTTGCATGGTAGAGCATCCGAGTCAGCTGAGTCTTTTGCACAACATATTAGAAATCTGCATCAGGAAATCACTCAAAAGATTAAAACAAGTAATGATGCTTATAAAAGACATGCTAATTTAAGAAGGCGATTCAAGGAATTTTCTATTGGGGATTATGTCATGATAAGACTCAGACCAGAACGGTTTCCCTCGGGAACCGTAAAGAAGCTGCATTCCCGTAGTGCTGGACCTTTCAAAATTATTGAGAAAGTTGGACCCAACGCCTATGTGCTTGAGTTACCCCCTGATCTAGGCATTAGTTCTACTTTCAATATTTCAGATTTAATTGAGTATAGGGAACCGGCAGTAATACCTAGTGAGGCATTCGGGATTGATCCTTTGATTGAGAGAGAACCTCCCCAAGAGTGTCCACTAAATTGGCCTGAGCGAAGAGAGAAGATCGAGCGAATCTTGGACGATCAAGCTATCAGTACTCGACGAAATGGATATCAACGCTACTTGGTAAGATGGCAAGGTCGCCCCGAATCAGAGGACTCATGGGTTACCAGGGAGGACCTACAACGTATCGATCCGGATCTTTTGGAGGAGTATCAAAGCCGAACAAACCTCTACTCAACGGAGTCGAGTTCTTCCCACCCCAGGAGGATTGGTGGGGACACCTTCTCAGAAATTCAGAATTCTCTTTGGATCTCATAGGAAGATCCGGGCCTTGAATCATCTGGCACCATTTTGTTGCACCCGGCATCTACTTTGGAACTTTTTTTTGTGGATCTTAAAGCAAGCCTTATAAAGGAGAGATTTAATGAAGAAACTAAGATACAAAGGTGGGATTTTTTTCCGCTTTTTAAAGCATGAGGGAGCCAAGCTTGCTGTCAATGCCTGCTGTCAATGCCTGCAGCCCCAGCTTTTAGCCTGCAGCCCCAGCTTTTAGCCTGCAGCAGCCCCCTTCCATCAAATCACCTGCAGCAGCCCCCCTTCCATCAAATCACCTGCAGCAGCCCCCCTTCCATCAAATCACCTGCAGCCCCAGCTTTTAACCTGCAGCAGCCCCCTTCCATCAAATTAGCCTGCAGCAGCCCCAGCTTTTGTATTTTCTATTTTGATCTTCATGATTTGTATTGGATCCCCTCTTAAGTCTATAAAATGAGGGGAGGTCCTCTTGTATGGAAAGAAAAAAAAAACTTTGAAATGAAATGCAGCTACTTCTCTTCTCCAAAGCCTTCATTATTCCAGTAATGTTGAGAGGTGTGAGGCCTTGAGTCTTCCTTCGTTGCAATCGCAATGTCGCAGAGCGTGAGGTTCTACTCCCTTCGTTGTCTTTGACAACGTCGCCAGGCGCGAGGCCCTGTTTATCTCCTTCGATACTGCCCGAATTTCAGAAAACCTCCTTGCATCCCTCCTCTATCTTTTCTTGGTTGTTATTTTGATACTTCACCCCGAACTAATCCGCCTTCGTGTTTTGTAGGGTTCTCTCCGGTACCGAGCTTCCGAGACGATCTTGCCACTACCAAGAGCTTGGAATTTCTGATTGATTCGGTGTATTGGTTATTGACCGTCCAAGTCGCATCTTCCGAGGACGTGTGAACAATCGTGTGTTGCAAATACTGTCAAAGGACCCTTTTCCTCCCCCCCCTCTTCCATACTCTAGATCTGCAATATTGAATGTGTGCAAGTCCTAAGATCGAGGGTTTCTTAATCCTTGAGTCCTGGGTTAAACCTCACTTTGTTTTGTTGGTTTCAGCATGAGGGGTTGCGCGGTTTGACCCTATGATCTTTAAATCGCTTTCTTAATACATGCTTAATGAACACCTAGCTTGTTTACATCCTAAAGAGTGATTTTCTTGCATGACTAGCATTAGGGTTCCCCATCAGTCTTCATTAGTGATTTGAGGTTCAAATAAATAAAGTATTAGAGTTTGATAATTTTTCATACCCATCGCTTATTCGGGATAAAGGGAGATCGAAGGATTAAATTACATGGTAACTTACTGTTGAAGGATATTTTGATAATTTTATCAAATTTCTCATCTTTTGGATAGACATGACATATTTCTAGATATCAATCATGTCTTATAGGTTTTCATGAATTAAATTGATTGAAATCATGAGTTAATTTGAAAGATGGTTCAAATTGACAACTAGGGTTAGCTTGATTTGACCTAATTCGATTAGTTGATTCATAATCAAACTAAATCAACATGAACCTAGACCTACTATTGGCTATATATGGAGCCCAAAGGATCACAAACACTAAGGAATTGATTAAGGAAGATAATTATATTTTTATTAGGATGATAGGATCATAATTGGCTAGCTAATTAATATACTAGCATATGTTGGCTAGCCTAACTCCTAACCTAATTAGATTGAGTTTAATTGCTTACAATTAGGCTAACTAATTTAAGTAAAACTCGAATTAGATTAGGACATTAAGTGGTGCAGTCTAATTGGTCTCTAAATAGCCTTATCCATGCCAATTACCAAGAGTCCCAAGGGCTTGGGACTCTTGGCACCAATTTAAATGGGGTGCACAAAATTGCAATCTAGAAGGACCAAGAGTCCTTTTGCAAGTGAATCATAAATTTTTGATAAGACTTATCTCCCTCTCTCTCTTTCCTACCCCTTTTGAAATAGTTTGACTAGTCAAATAATTTTAAAATGGGCACTAATCCTATCTTGGTGTGAAGGGGTGTGTTGCTTGATTTTATGGTACATGCAGAAGGGACCTAAAGTCCTGCTTATCAATCATATTTTCCAAATAAGATTATTTATTTTATACACCTTTTAGGATGGTTGACCAAGTAGTTAGTTAATTAATTAAAGCTTAGTTATCAGATTATTCTAAAGAGTTATGATAAGCAACTCTTGGTGCAAAGTATTTATGAAATGCTGTATGTCTATGGTGTTTCATCACACCTTTCTACCATAAGACTCCTTCTACTTAAAGAGTCTTATCTAATATATTAAATATTATATTAAGGGCTAATGAAAGGGTGCTCTAAGTGCCTCCTCTCTATCTATTTAAAGGCTTCAATAATTGAAGTCAGATCATCCGAAGTTTATCCTAACAACTCTCTTCCTTTCTTTGTTAGGACAAGTCTTTTATTTTAAGAAAAGTCTGCCATTTTAAGACAAGGGCTTAGAAAAAGAATTAGAAAGGACAATAGAATAGTAAGAGAGATTTCGAAGAGTTTTTAAAGTGCTCTTCAAAAGAAAAAAGGTCCTAGAAGAGAGGAAAGGCTACTAAAGTAAGAAAGGTTGCCGGGAGGAGAATCTAAGCAAGCAAGAAATAAGAGTACTTCATAGATCCAGTTCCTAGATGGGTCATCTCTAGAGGGTATATACTTGTGTGCCTAGTGAAATAAAAGATATTAGCATTATAAGTATTCTTCTATATCCTAATGTATTGCCCTGTTAGTTCACATAATCAAGAAATCCTGGATCTAGGATTTCGGTTGACTCGGATTTCAAGGTTTAAAATTTTTGAAATCTAGTCTTCTGCTATACAACCTTAACCCTTTAGTGGTATCAGAGCCATCTTGATTTATTCAAGTAATAGTTAATTAAATATTTGAATGATTATATCTTGCATAATAGTTGTAGCATATATTGGTTGATGTATGCCACTGATAAGGTATTTCACTTAAACCCTAATCGACATAGAGATACATTTAGATTATTCAGTCATCATTCTAAAATAAGGTTATCCTAACATAGCGATGGACATCTGCTATGTTGTAAGGTTGTCCTATAATAATGATACACTTGACACATATTATGTTATGGTGTAAAATGCTTATTAGAGAGTTTGTAGTATTAGGATGTGCAAGAGATCATGAAAGCCCTCTTTAAAATTATATTAAGTCATGGTGTTATAAAATTATAATGTAAATACATTTAGGGTTTGATTGATCAATTGGTGTCTAAGAATATAGTTCTAGGAAGGTAAAGAAAATATAATTTTTAATTGGATCCGTTGCTTACTAGGCCAAATTTTTGGTATCTAAGGCAAGCATGGGGGGCCTCCCACCTCTCTCCCACTTACCTGACCAAATTGATTGAATTAAACCTTGAATTAGAAATGCTGATTGATTAAAATACTACTAAATGACTTCCTTCATGCTAAGCCAAATTCATATCAAAAACTATAGTAGGTTTGTTGTGTAATACAAGGCCTACTCTAGGGTTTGATGCAAAATTTATCTTGGTGCATCTAATGCTTTATAGCATGATTGATGGTATTGCTTTGTTGTGTAACTCAAGAGCAACATTATTCAAACATGACTATATGAAAATGAAGGGTCTGACTAAACTAAGATATTATAGTTTATTATATAACACAAGGTTGTAGTATTTTAGATGCAGCTATCATATCGAAAGTTGCATAGATTACAATTGGAAAAGAAAATTTTCTATCCTTGAACTCATAAATGTTTATTATATAACATAATACATTTATGAGGAATTGGAATCTCAACCCTACTAAAGAAACCCTATTAGGGTTTTTCACTTACCATAAGTAAAAGCTATGGTATTCATAGTAAAATAGTAGGAGACATAATTAGATTGATAAGTCCTTATCTAGTTGTGTATATCATCTTGAGTGGTCTGCTTATACTTTATTCTTATTTTTATGTAGATTAATATTATGGCTTCTACTTTATCACTACGGGATATTTTAGATGCCAACAAGTTGACCGATCCCAATTACATGGATTGATTAAGGAACCTACAAATAGTTTTAACTCAGGAGAAGGTCTCCTATATCCTCAGTTCTTCTGATACAGATTCTATCAAAGATGATTCTATGGAGGAAAGGGCTATATATAAAATATGGTAGAATGATAACTTAACTATCAAGTACATTATGTTGGTCTCTATGAGCAATGAATTACATAGGCAACATGAAAAAATGGGATCTCAGTCCATACTGCTCAATGTTAAAGAGCCTTATGGAGAGCAAAGTAGGGTTGCCCGATATAAAATATTGAACCAGTTGTTCTGAGTATGTATGAGTGAGGGCTCATCCATTCAAGCCCATGTACTTAAGATGATTAACATAATCACTTGATTAGGTCAATTAGGATTTGTCATGGATGGAGAGTTTAATTAGGACTTGATCCTACAATCTCTTCTTGATTCCTTCTCTTAGTTTGTCATGAATTATCACATGAACAAACTGAACATTTTATTACTTGAGCTGCTTAACATGCTTAAAACAACTGAGTGCCATTTTAAGGGAGATAAAGCTCATCTTCTTCTAATTGATGGGAAGAAAAAATAATAATGAAGAAGGGTTCAAAGAGAAGTGGAATCCTAAGAAAAGCATCTAGAAGTTAAAGAAGGCAAAGAAGCCCTTTACTGATGGAACCTATTTTCACTGCAACAAGTCGAGACATTAGAAGAAGAACTACAAGTCATATATTGCTAGTCTGAAACTTGATGCTGGTGGAGTATCAAAAGGTTTGTACATAATATAAACTAATTTATCATTGAGTACTTCAGCTTCTGATTCATGAATATTGGATACTACATGTGAGTCTCATATATACAAGTCTTTGCAGGGACTTCAAAGAATTAGGAGCTTGAAGAAGGATGACTTTAAGATTTATGGTGCGAGTGGTAAAGCCACTCAAACAGAAGCTACGGGCACCTATCTATTGTTATTTGCTTTAGACAAAATTTTAGAATTGAAAGACTGTTACTATATTGCAAATATTATTAGAAATATTATTTATGTATCCTTGTTATTACAATAAGATTTTGAAATTAATATAAAGAGCAGTGGATTCTCCATTTTACATTCTAATAATTTCTTTGGAAGTAGTTTATTTATTGATGATCTTATAGTTCTTTCACTTAATGATAAAGTTTTACTTGTTGAAAACAAGAAAAGAAAGAGAGAAGATGTTAATGTCACCTTTCTTTGGTATTGCTGATTAGGTCATATTAATGAGTATAGGATAAATAAGTTATGCAAAGATAACTTCTTTGATCCTTATGATTATGTATTATTAGGAACTTGTAAGTCCTATCTCATGGATAAAATGACTAAGTCTTCATTCACTGGTCATGGAGATAGGGTAACTGAGTTATTAGGGAAAATATATATGATGTATGTGGACCTATGTCAACTCAAGCAAGAGAAGGATACTCTTATTTCATTACTTTTACTGATGATTTATCTAGGTTTGGATATGTGTATCTTATAAAACATAAATCTAAAAACTTTGATAAATTTAAAGAGTATCAAAGTATGGTTGAGAAACAAACTGGAAAAAATATTAAAATCCTTTGTTCAGATTAGGAAGGAGAATACTTATCTAGTGAATTTTTTATCATCTTAAAGACAAAGGCATTCTCTTAGAATAGATACCTCTATATACACTACAATGAAGTGGTATATTAGAAAGGAGGAACACATCTTGTTAGACATGGTAAGATCCATGATAAGCTTCACTGATCTTCCTGTATCCTTTTGGAGTTATGCCCTAGAGACTTTTATCTATATATTAAATAGGGTACAATCAAAATCAATACCTAGTACTCCATATGAATTATGGAAAGGTAAAAGGCCAAGTCTTAAATATCTTAAGACTTGGGGTAGCCCTATTTATATTAAAAATGGATTTGGATATAAACTAAGTACTAGGGCTGATAAAAGTTGGTTTATAAATTATCCCTAAGAGGGTATTAGATACCTCTTTTATCGTCCTCTTGAATAAAAGGTTTTTGTCAATAGGCATGTCACTTTCTTGGAGAAGGAATTTAGTCAAGGAGGAAGTGGGAGGATACTTGAACTTAGTGAAGTTAATGATCAACAACCTACACCTATAGACAATCAACAAAAAAATTCTTCAACCACAAGTACTTATTAATCAGGTACAACAACAACACACACCTCTTCTCTATAGGTCAGAGAGAATGCGGGATGTACCTTTTAGATATGGTTTTGTCATTGAAAATGATAATGAAGCCAGCATCATTCAAGAGGATGATCCTGTGATCTATATAAAAGCTATCAAGGTAAAGACTTTGACAAATGATTTAATGCCATTAAATATGAATCTAACTCCATGTATTTCAACCAAGTTTGGACCTTGGTTGATCCACCTAAGAGAGTAAATCCAATAGTATACAAATGGGTCTTCAAAAAAAAGATTGGAGTAAATGGCCAAGTAGAAACCTACAAGGCTAGGGTAGTGGCAAAAGATTTCAGACAAAATTATGAAATTGACTATCATGAAACATTTTTACCAGTAGCTATGCTTAAGTCCATTAGGATCTTGCTTGCTATAGCCATATAGTATGATTATGAAATCTAGAAAATGGATATAAAGACTATCTTCCTCAATGGGTATCTTGAGAAAAAAGTTTATATATCATAGCTAGAAGAGTTTGTCTTAAGTGGGAGACTGAACCAAATATGCAAGCTTAAGAAATTCATTTATCGATTAGATCAAACATCGAGGAGTTGGAACATTTGCTTTGATGAAACAATCAAAGAATTTGGTTTCATTAAAAATTTGGATGAACCATGTGTGTATAGGAAGACAAGTGGAAGTGCCATTATCTTCTTAATATTATATATTGATGACATACTTATCATTGGGAATGATATTCTAATATCGTAATCGGTCAAAGCTTGGCTATCTAAAAGATTTTTTATGAAGGATTTGGGAGAAGTATCCTATGTACTAGGTATAAAGATCTATAAAAATAGATCTAAGAGGATGCTTGGCTTCCAATCTAGGTACATTGACTTAGTATTAAAAAGATTCAATATGGAGGAAAGTAAAAGGGGTTACTTGCCCATGAGTCAAGCATACATCTTTCTAAGAAGATGTCTCCTAGGATACCTGAAGAGAGACAAATGATGAGTAAGATTCCTTATACTTTGGCTGTAGGATCAATCATGTATGCCATGTATGTACCAGGCCTGATGTTATTTATGCCTTGGCATAGCAAAGATTCTAGGCTGATCCAAGGAAGGATTATAGGAAAGCTGTGAAAATATTTTTAAGTACCATAAAAGGACTAAAAAAGTTTTTCTAATATACGGAGGATCGATTTAAAACTAGAAGGCTATATTGACTCTAGTTTTCAATCAGAACTAAATGATAGAAAATCCATATTAGGGTTTGTCTTTACTCTATATAGAGGTGCAGTGAGTTGGAAAAGTACCAAGCAATTACTATAGATAACTTGATTATTAAGATAGAATACATAACTACTAGTGAAGCAGCTAAGGAAGCTATGTGGATGAAGAAGTTTTTCTCAAAGTTGAGTGTAGTTCCGTAATACAACAACCAATGCCACTTTATTATAATAACACTAGAACTATTGTATAAGCAAAGGAACCGAGGTCTCATCAAAAGTCCAAGCACATCCTAAGCCATGATAATTATATTATATAAATATTAATTTAATAATTAAATTATCTTTGTTTATTTAAAATTGATATTTTTATGTATTATTTGTAGGAAAGAATATCATCAATGCGAAGAGCTTGATTTATAGGATCAAACAAAATAAGTTTGAACCAAATCAGACATAAAACGATATCAGAATTGAATTTCAAAGAATTAAAATAGGATTGCATGAATTTTGGAGAACCAGTCCACCATGGACTGGCTGCTTAGTTTACAAGGTGCCCAGCAATCCAGATCTACCATGGTTTTTAGTCCATGGCTCTAAGCCATGGACCATCGATGGATTTCAGCCATGGGGTCACCAAAGATGCCATCCCGCACCATCCCACCACTGCCAGAGCCTCTATATGTCTCCTCCATGGTCGATTAACCAAGCTTCGACCATCTTTTCATCACCACCATGAATTTGTCATCATGGTTTTCTTTTCCTTCCTCTTCCACGCCCGAGACACCACTAGCCAGCCTCCACTGTGACCATCTCTCCTTCTCCCATCCCCTACTGCCATCTTCCTCCACCATGGGCCATGAAGGGATTTGAGATGCCGTCCCCACCACTGCCAGAAGCACCATTGCACATTAATCTTCTCAGACCAAACCAAGCATCATCGATTTCTTTCCCTTCTTCCTGATCTGCCATGGCTGCTGATGTCCATGCATCCTTTTGCTCCAATCCACCACTACCCATCGCCATCAACCTTCTCCTCCCTTACTAGCTAGAGAACCTCCTCATCACCATCACCAAAAATTGCTACCAGCCTCTTCCATTGACTGACCGTTGCCCTCTGCCCATTGTCTCTATCCTAAGGAGACATCGCCATCAACCACTACTCTCATCACCGGCCATTCTCCCTTTCACCACCATGAACTCAGATTATCACCATCTTCACAGTCTTCATCAGTTACAGTCCTCATCTCACTACTTTGAGACCCGACTACCATTCCTCTCTTGTTTGCTTGTTCAATTCCATAGCCATTTCCATCCTCATCCTCAGCTATTTTTCTTCCACCCTTGTAAGCCCATCAAGCTATCGGGAGTTGGACCAGTGTTAGAAAAAAATCAAGGATCTTCGAGCAATGGTCGGAAGCAAGGAATTAATTGACATATTTTTTTCGAGACATCTAGGATGTTCGGCAAAATAGAAGAAGGATAAGCTAGAGTTTAATTTTTGAAAAATATGGTTGGAATGGAACAACACTAGATAAGGGATCATAGCAAACATGGATGCGGGTTGCGATGGTTGAGTAGATAAATCACATGGAACCAAAGATTATTGGAATGGATTGCGATGGAAACAAATGCTATCCATACATGCTCTCCTCTGCCTTTAAAAGAAGCATCACAACTAGAGAGAGGGGTATTCGATTCTTCTTTTTGATAGCCTCCTTCCATTTTCCCTCCCCCTTCCAACTTTCCATCCACTTTCGACTTCCCATCTAAAGATCTCTACTTGGCTTCCACCACTACTCCTTCCACCTCTCCACCTCTGCTACTCCATCTTCCAATCTATTGTTTCCTGCCCCAATTCTACATCTGCATGTCTGAGAGGATGATGACAAGGAGTTCACCTATGGAAGACTAGATCTCAATTTCTCGGAAAGTCATTAAGTACTTGAAGGTTATTTGTAGTTTTGTTTATCATTTATACTTTCTATTTTATGAAATAAAATTTACTTCTTTCTAAATCCTATCTTATGCTCATGTGAATAATCTATATTTTTGGGATGAATCGTGCTTTATCGATCTGGTTCATACTCTTAGAATAGATTATTTTAATATATAAATTCTTTTACTTTATATACCTATCTCGATTAATCAGTATTTTAAGGAAATAGGCCATGATCTAACAGGTACGGGTCGTGATCTCCACAGACAAATTATATCATGATAGGTGGTATATGAAGTATTCACTAAGAAGAGAGTACCAGTTGTCTGCCAAGTATCTCTTTGAAATCTCGAGGCTTTCCTCCTTCACTTGAATCCTTAGTATATTATTTGCTTATTTTAGTTAGATAGTTTTAATTTTTTTGCTATTATTTTTCTTTAAATTTATTATTAAAATAACTACTTAAAGTTCTTGTAGATTTGACCCTTACTCCCACTACTCTACGTAAGAATAGTGGAAATAAGATATTATAATTGGTGTATCACTACACACCAAATTTTTGGTGCCGTTGCCAGAAATTTTTGGCATATTATTTTGAAAAAAATCAAATTGATAAATTAATAAATAAAAAAATCAAATAAATAAATAAATAAATAATAATTAATAATTATTTTCTTTTAATCTTAAGTTTCCTAATATAAGGTTGTCCTCACATAACTTTAAGTTATGTTGAATGGTTGTCCTAAGACACAAAAAGGTTGAACTAACTTAAGAATTTTTAAAATCTCAAGAAATATAAAAATAATTAAATAATAAAAATAAAAATATATGCTAATAACCTTATAAATTATTAGGAAATTAGAGATTTAATCATAAAATTTAAAAAATTAATTAATTTAATTTTGCTTATGTGATAAACATAAAGTTTAGACATTTTATCTATTGCATTGCATTTCTCCATAATTAACTTTAAGAACGTAACCCATTAATCAGATAAGGTGGGGAGTTGATTATCCTTCCTTGGTCCAAAAATCATCACCCTGTCTTTGCATTGATCAAGGCTTTAATTGTTAAAATCAATTAGACATCAGTCCTAAGAATTTCGAGCTCAATAGGATAAGGAAGCCCTAGAGTTAGACCTAATTTCGATTGGTTAATTATCTAGTGTCTAAGGCAAGCAATGAGGGGACCCCCACCAACCTAACACTTACCTGGCCATGTTAATTAATTGATCTTGGGCTTGGAATGCTCAAAGGTAACCTTGGAATACTTAGGAGCTGTCTAGACTTAAGCTAACCCCAGGATAGAGTTAATTTTAATTACATCACTTGTTTGAGAAAAAAATTAAATAACACTCTTAACTAGTGTCTCTAGTTTAAGACTCTCTTAGGATTCTTCTCTTTAGACTTTATTTCATTCTTTTATTTTTTTAATTTAAAAAACCTATAAAAATTGTACTACTATCTACTTCAGAGTACTACTATAAGGTATATGCTAGGTCATCGATTAGTAGAACCTGAAATTATATCCCTAGATCCAGAAATAGATCAAACTTGTAGAGCAAATAGATTATGAATCATGGACCCCAATCATGAAACTGATCCACCATGATAATTGGAGTACTTCTCTCCATCAAAATATACCTACTCTTCTTGTATTCAAGTACCTCTAGTAGAGGCTGTCCAATATGAAATTAAGTCTAGTGTGATTTAGATGTTACCTTTTTTTTATGGACTTGCAAATGAGGATCCTTACAAATACCTAGATGAGTTTCTTAAAATTTATTCAATAGAAAAAATCCAAAATTTTTTCGATGATGCTCTTAGACTTAAGTTGTTCCCTTTTTCTCTTAAGGATAAGGCCAAGTATTGGTTAAACTCCTTAAACACTGTAACAATTTTCACTTGGAACCAACTTCAGAGAGAATCCCTTAAAAAAAACTTTTCTATAGGAAAAACTAATCAAATCAGAAAGTCATAACAAGTTTTTCCTAGATAGATGGAGAGATGTTTCATTAAACATGGGATAGATTAAAAGAACTAATTAGAAAATGTCCGCACGATGCCATACCCAAATGGCAATTGGTCTAGTGCTTTTATAATAGTTTGTCAGAAAGGCACTGGCAAATGGTTGATGCCTCATGTGGTGAGACCTTCATGCTAAAAAATAAACATGAGACATGGCAGCTTTTCGAAACACTAAGTAAAAACTTATTGCATTGTATATCAGTTTCCCATAGAGATCCTCCTATAAAACCTAAGAGAGGTAGCATGTATGAAGTAGGTCATTTTATATATATCTATAGCAAGGTAGATGAGCTGTCTCAAAAGCTTGATCGAGTTCTATAAGTCAGACATACCTCTTCCCCACCTGCTCAAGTTCATGATGTTTGTATCATTTGTTTAAGTTCAACCATTCGATAGGTGATTGTCTAGCTGTATACCAATTTCTTGAGCTTGTTCAGGAGCAAGCCCACCAAGCCCAAACTCGAATGGCTCCTAGACTAAGAAATGATCTATACTCTAATACTTATAATCCAGGCTAGCAAAATCACCCAAATTTTTCTTGGAAACCTTAACCTATTATCAACCCAGTATCAATTAGGCCTAATTATCAGGACACCCAATTTAGAAGCTTGCCATATTCTCAATACTCAAATGCCCCACAACCCCAACCCTTGTCAAGTAATCATGATTCTATCTTTGAGAAAAAAGTTCTCCAAGCACTTAAGGGCCTAGAAATGAACACTCAACTCCTTCACCCACATATACAGTTTATTGCAAAACTAGAAACCTAGATAGGTCAACTAGCTACAACTTTTAGGAGGGAGGAGAGCAAACTACCTAGCCAGTCTGTTAGTAACCCAAAAGGATAATACATGGTTGAAAGCTCCACTGGCCCTAAAACTTTTCTTGAACATGCCAAATTAGTCACAATCCTTAAAATAGGAAAACTTTAAGTCAGCCTGAGGTAACTGAAAAATTAGAGTTGGCTAAGCCAGAAAAGAAAAACATTAACGAGGGTAAGAAATCCATTAGCCTAGCACCTATACTTAAAGCTCCATTCCCTAGTACTTTAGAATCCTCCTTGTCTCTCGATAAGAAGGGTCTAAAAATGAATAAGATGCTTGAGCTACTTAAACAAGTTGAGATAAACTTACCTCCTCTTGATGCCATTAAGCAAATTCCTACTTATGCCAAGTTTGACCAATGTACACAAAAATAAAGATCTAAGGTACACATATCGAAGAAGATCTAGTTAACTGAGCAGGCCAGCTCAGTTTTTCAGCAAATAGCCCCACCCAAACTTAAGCATCCTAGTTTCCCAATTATATCTTGTGCATAGGGGACCTCATAATTAATAAAGCTTTATTAGATTTGGGTACAAGTGTTAACCTTCTTTCAAGTTCAGTGTATGATTTATTCAAATTTGGAGAATTGAAATCCATAATAGTGACTTTACAATTAGCAAACTGATCAATTAAGATACCCCATAGAATGCTGGAGCACGTGTTGGTAAAAGTAGATGAATTATACTTTCCTATTGATTTTCTTGTATTAGATATGAAATCTAGCGATAATCCCAGCCAAATACCCATCATCCATAGGAGACCCTTCCTAGTAACCGCTAATGCTTGTATAAATTGTAGGATGGGGGTTATAGATGTATCTTTGGAAAATAAAAAGTTGAGGTTAAATATCTTCAATGCATCTCAAGGACTACCTACGTATGACCATAATGAGGTGAACATACTAGAGGAAGCTATAGATAATAAAATCCATATTTTACTCAACTTAGATCCTTCACAATCATGTCTAATACATTTTGGAGTGGATGATTTTGATATTGATGGGCATACCAAAGAGATAAATGTGTTATTAGAGCCACCTAATCTTAGCACCACTCCTCCATGGACTATAAAGTATGAATAATTACCAACTCAATCGAGCCTTTTAGTACCATCCTTGGAAGCACCACCTATACTAGAGTTAAAGTCTCTTCCAACTAAGCTAAAATATTCTTTCCTTGGATCCAGTGATGCCCTCCCTATAATCATTGCATCTACCCTAACCACTGATCAGGAAGACAAACTTGTAGATATACTTGAAGAATACAAAGAGGCCATTAGATGGATAATTGCTGATCTAAAGGGTATTGATCCTTCTATTTGCATGCATCACATTCACTATGAAGCTGAAACCAAACCACATAGAGACATGTAATGGAGGCTGAATCCAAATATGTGAGAAGTTGTGAAACAAGAAGTCATAAAGTGGCTTGATAAGTCATTCCCTACTCTACAACAACTGGTTGGAGAGTGTGTATAGATTATCAAAAATTGAATGCTGTTATTAGGAAAAATCACTTTCCTTTGCCTTTTATTGATCAAATTTTAGAATGGCTAGCAGCATAGAGTTTCTTTTATATCCTAGATGGATATTTAGGATACAACAAAGTCCTAGTATTCCCTGTTGATCAAGAAAAGATCACCTTCATATGCCCATTTGGAATGTTTGCCTTTAGATGCATGCAGTTCGGTCTCTATAATGCACCAACTATTTTTCAGCGATGTATGTTGGTCATTTTTTTTGATATGGTTGATAAATTTCTTGAAATTTTTATGGTTGATTTTTAGTATTTGGTTCTAAATTTGATGACTGCCTCTAGAACTTAACTAAGGTACTTAAACAATTCATGGAGACAAATCTAGTTTTAAGTTGGGAGAAGACCCATTTTATAGTTCATGAGGGAATCATGCTCGGACATATTATTTTCGAGAGATTGAAGTAGACAAAGCTAAAGTTGAATTAATCTCAAAACTACCTCCTCAACCTCGATTAGATAAGTACGATCCTTCCTTGGCCATGCAAGTTTCTATAGGCATTTCATCAAGGATTTCAACAAAATCTCATGACCCTTATATAATTTGCTTGTCAATGAAAATTCTTCTAATTTTAATAAAGATTGTTTATGGTGGGGACACTAGGATCAGACACAGATCACTGGATCCCATATGGTTTACTAATTAGGGTTTTAGAACCTTAATCATGTGTCACAATTTTGTAAGCAAGTAAGATTGAGTCCTGTAATAAGTTGAGACTAGTTGATTGTGTCTCAACCCCGGTCCAGTATTGAGTCATGTATTTCAGTATAAGTCCCATATGAGTCCAATTTTTGTACAAGAGAGGAGAATACCCTATTTTGGAGTTCCATCAGGCCTCATCCAGGAGTCAGAGGCCACTACGTCAGCTTATTGGATTTTGTGTGACACCCCAGGATCCAAGATGCCTTTTTAAATACCCTGATTCCTTCTAGATTCTCTCCAGATGCCCAGATTCTCTCCAGATGCCAGGAAATATTCCATATACCAGGCCACCCTAGGATCCTAAAGATATACCTGCACCCCAGCCTAGGAGAATTCAAGGCCCAGGTCCATAAAGAACCAAGATTCCATATTGATTCCAGGAATATTCTAGCCCAGGGCACCCCATCTTCCAGGAGGCCCAAAGCCCATGCGCCCCAAGCCCTTAGCTGGCCCTTGCTGCCCCCCATGAAGCCCAACACACCAAGAGGGGCGTCCTTAGTGGTTGACCAAGTCCAAACATGGTGGAAGAGTTCAAATGATTAAAGGAGTTTGAGTTTTTATTTCATTCAACTTGTATACTCTTAGTTCTAGGGTTTATTTTGAAATCTTTCTCCCACTTAGATTGTGTAAACCTATTCTAACTAGGAGAAGACTTGTAGTCCTTTTAGGAGAGGGCATGGGAGCTCTATAAAAACCCCACCCCTCTTCCTCTTGTAATCAATCTTTTATCATATGAAGTAAACTTTTCTGAAATTTTATCTTGAGTATTGTTTTTGTGTTGGAGTTTTTGTGTTTTGTAAAGTGTTCTTCTTGTGCTTGGCCGAACCCCTACTACCCTAGCTTTTTACTGCATCCCAGGAGATCAGGGATGCCTAAAGAAAAGGAACCCTAGGCCGCCCAAGCAAGGAGTCCATCATCCTTCACCAAGCCACCCACTCCAAACCTTGATTCCACCTTCTTCAAACCCTAATCTCCCTTTATTATATTGTTGTTGCTTTCTGATAATCCTCTGATGCTTGCAGGATCCCTGAGGTGTTTTCCCTCCCTAGAGGAGGCCTTCTTTGCCTCCACGACCACCCAAATCAGCCATCAAATTTAAGGAAATTGAAGCTTCATCATCCAGGCTCCAACCAGAGTATGTGTGATCTCTTCATCTGTTGAATCTACAATCTCTAACTAGTAATATCCTTCCCAACTCTTGATTTCTATTTTGTTGAAGATTAGCTATCCTAAGACGAGAATTTCTCAATTCTCGGGTCCTGACTTTTATTATTTTGCATGAGTATGCCTGCGATATGATGATTCTTTGCATTACTGATTACTCTTCTAGTTCTTAATTTTAGAAATCTAGCCTATAAATTAAAATTATAAAAAAATATAGAAAAATTAGTTTACTATTTTTTCTGCATATTTAGCAATCTTAGAGTCATCTCGCATCAGTTTGGTTGCTTATAATACTCTTAGAACTACTTTAATCATTGCACCAATTATTAAGCCTCCATATTAGATCCTACCATTTGAAATCATGTGTAATGCTTATGATTATACTAGAGGGGCAGTTTTAGGATAAATGCTTAATTGAGAATCGTATATAATTTATTATGTTAGCAAAACTCTCTTGGATGCTCAATTGAATTATGCTACCACTAAAAAGGAGTTACTTGCAGTTGTATTTGTCCTTGAAAAATTACGATCATATCTATTAGGGTCTAAGGTCTTAGTTTATTTAGATCATGCAGCATTAAAACATCTACTATCCAAAAAAAATACTAAACCTAGAATGATTAGATGAATCCTTCTATTACAAGAATTTGATATAAAAATTATAAATAAGAAGGGTTTTGAAAACGTGGTAGTAGACCATATTTCTAGGATCTTGGTAGAATACAAGAAAATAATCAGAGATAGGTTCCTTGATGAACAATTTTTCTCAATTTCTTTCACTAGTCTTTCTGGTTTGCCCGTATTATTAATTACTTAGCAACATGACAAATTCCTCTCCACTAGTCCAAACAAAAAAGGATAGATTTTTCTCACAGATCAAATATTAGTTTTGGGAGGAACCTGAACTGTTTAAATATTGTCCGGATTAGGTGATTAGACATTGTGTCCCTAAGAGTGAAGTCAAAAGCATACTCATTTTTTATCACTCCCTTACCTATGGAGGACACTTTAGCAGAAATAAAACTATAGCAAAGGTGCTGTAGAGTGGGTTTTACTGGCCAACCCTATTCAAAGATGCACATGAATTTGGCTGTAATTGTCTATGATGTCAACAAACGGGGAACATTTCATAAAGAGATATGATACCCCTATCCCTATCTTAATCATAAAAATTTTTGATGTATGGGGGATTGATTTCATGGGACCCTTTCCTCCTTCCTTCGGATTTGAGTATATTCTAGTTATAGTTGATTATGTATCAAAATGGATAGAGGCCATGGCAACTCGAACCAATGATCATAAGGTTGTGATCAAATGGATTCAGCATAATATCTTTAGTCAGTTTGGGTGCCCAAGCGCTATAATTAGTGATGGGGGTGCACATTTCATGAATAGGTCCTTTGAAAGTTTGATGAAGAAATATGGAATTATTCACAAAGTAGCCGTACCTTACCACCTCCAGACTAGTGGCCAAGTTGAGGCTCTAATAAGGAGATCAAGCATATTCTTGAGAAAATGATGAGACTCGATAGAAATGATTGGTCAGAATGTTTAGATGATGCATTATGGGCTTACCGAACTTCTTTTAAAACTCTCATAGGAATATCTCCTTACTAGCTAGTTTTTGGAAAAGCTTGTCATTTGCCAGTAGAATTGGAACACCATGCATTTTGGACTATCAAGCAATTTAATTTTGACATAAAAAATGCAGGTTCCCATAGGAGACTTCAACTGAATGAATTAGAAGAGCTACATAATGAAGCATATGAAAGTTCTAAAATTTACAAAGCTTAAACTAAAGCATATCATGATAAATTTATTAATCAAAAAATATTTGAGCTGAATCAAAAAGTGTGGCTCTGTAATTCCAAGTTACATCTTTCCCGGAAAAACTTTGCTCACGATGGGATGGACCTTTCATAGTGACTCAGATATTTTCTCATTGAGCCATAAAAGTTAAAGATCCTAAGAAAAAAATTATTTTTAAGGTAAATGGCCAGAATTTGAAACCTTATATAGAGAGAATTAATGATGGAGAAGTTATTGAATCTTTTGATCTTGTGAATCCAGCACTATCATAATGATCAACATAGTCTAGCTAAATACTTTAAACTTAGCACTCTTGGAAGGCAACCTAGTTTATGCATTTATTTTTAACCATCTATTTTCCTTTTTAGAAGAAACATAAGAAGAATAATAAAGCTAAATTGGGGGGGAGTATGGCATCAAAGAAACAAATCATAACAAATCCAATGCTCAAGTAACCTTCCAGGTGGTATCGTTGTTATTTATTTTACATTGCTATTCTTTTCTTCCATTAGGAGCAATGGAGATTAAGTTGGGGGGAGATAATTAAATTAATCAAATCCTTGAGTAGGACTTTAATCAATTTTGTATATCAAACTTTATCTTGATTTGAAGTTAATCAAGCTTTCTAAATGATAAATGATTAACAATTTAGATAATTTTAAAGATATTGAGGGATGAATTATCAAGGCAACCCAATAAATGGTAAAGTTTAGACCAGAAAATTTTTTTTAGTAATTCCAGACCCTTCTGACTATTGATCTTGATAAAGAATATACCTTATAAGGGTATAAGTGGAAATATTAAAGAATCATAAAGACCTCCTTAACATTTAACAAAGTAGGTTTTTAGCATCTCTCATTGAGTAACCAGGCCCCTTCACCTAAATAAGCATTATTGTTTGTATCAAAAGGTGAGAATATAAAGAAACTTCTTATAGAGACAGTCTTAACACATAGCCTTTCTGACTCGAGTTAGTAAGCGTGAGGGGTATTATACACCTAATATCCTAAAGCCAACTAGTTTGAGAGTCATTAATCGAAAGCTTGTTACAAGGGTTAACTAGAAAGCAAGATGTTAGGACATTGCATTGACTCTACATAAAAAAAAGAAAGAAAAAAAAAGAAAAGAGGGACTAAACTGATACTACACCAAACCCAAAGTATGTTAGAGGATTTAAAGAGTGAGGTAGAAAGTTGGGAAAAGATGAACTTTAGAAATTTCTATGGGCTTTATTCGACCACTAAATGGGTGGAATTGGTAATCCGATGAAATATCTTTTTATGGTTTAACCGAGTACCAACTAATTTTAGAATTAGCAAGATAATTTTTACTTCTTGGATAAGTTAATACACATGGCTAATTGATCTGCTTTACTTGAAGATGAGCAAAGTTCAAGTTGGGAGATATAAAAATTTATTAAATACATATTAATTTAATTATTAAATTATCTTTATTTATTTTAAATTGATTCTTTTATGCATTATTTATAGGAAAGAATATGACCAACATGAAGAGCTCAATTTATGGGATCAAGCAAAATAAGTTTGAACCAAATCAAACTTAAAATGAGCTTAGAATTGAATCTCAAAGAATTAAAATAGGATTGCACAAATTTTGGAGCAACCGGTTCATGGTGGATTGGTTGCTTGGTTTACAAGGTGCCCAGCAGTCCACAATCTACCATGGTTATCGGTCCATGACTTAGACCATTAATGGTCACCAGAGATGCTGTCCCACACCATCCTGTCGCTGCTAGAGTTGCCATACGTCCCTCCATGGATGATTTACCAAGCTTCGATCATCTTTTCATTACCACCATGAATTTGTCATCATGATTTTCTTTCCCTTCTTCTTCCATGCTCGAGACACTATCGGCCGGCCTCCACTATGACCGTCTCTCCTTCTCCCATCCCTTGCTACCATCTTCCTCCACCATGGACCATGAAGGGATTTGAGATGCCATCCCCACCACTACCGAAAGTGCTGCCGCACATCAATCTTCTCAAACCAAACTGAGCATCATCAGTTTCTTCCTCTTTTGCCTGATCTGCCATGGCTACCAACATCCATGCATCCTCCTATTTCGATCCACCACTGCCCATCGCCATCAGCCTTCTCCTCCCTCACTGGCTAGAGAACCTCCTTGTCACCATCACCAAAAATTATCGCTGGTCTCTTCCATTCACTGACCATTGCCCTGTGCCCATCATCTCTATATCGAGGAGACGCTACCATCAACCACTACTCTCATCATCAACCATTCTCCCTTCCACCATCATGAACTCAGACTATCACTGGCCATCTTCATAGTCTTCATCAGTTGCAATCCTCATCTCGCTACTTTGAGACCCAACTATCATTCCTCTCTTGTTTACTTATTCGATGCCATAGCCATTTCCATCCTCATCCCCAGCTATTTTTCTTCTACTCTTATAAGCCCATCAAGCTGTCAAGAGTTGGACCAGTGTTAGAAAAAAATCAAGGATGTCCGAGAAATGGTCGGAAGCAAGGAGTTAATTGACAGATTTTTTTGAGACTTCTAGGATGCTTGACAAAATAGAAGAAAGATAAGTCAGAGTTTAATTTTTGAAAAATATGGTTAGAACATAACAACACTGGATAAGGGTTCATAACAAATGTGAATGCATGTTGCAATGGTGGAGTGGATAAATCACATGGAACTGAAGATTGTTGGGATGGATTGCGATGGAAACAAACATGATCCATACATGCTCCCCTCTACCTTTAAAAGAAGCATCACAGCCAGAAAGAGGGGTATTTGGTTCTTCTTTCAGATAGCCTCCTTCCATTTCCCCTTCTCCTTCTAACTTTCCATCCACTTTCGACTTCCCATCCAGAGATCTCTACCCGGCTTCCATCACTGCTCCTTCCACCTCTCCACCTTTGCTGCTCCATCTTCTGATCTACTATTGCCCACCCCAATTCTACATCTACATATCCGAGAGGATGACGACGGGGAGTTCACCCATGGAAGGCTACATCTTAATTTCTCTGAAAGTCACTAAGTACTTACAAGTTGTTTGTAGTTTTGTTTATCATTTGTACTTTCTATTTTATGAAATAAAATTTACTTCTTTCTAAATCCTATCTTATGCTCAGTGTGAATAACCTATATTTTTGGGATGAATCATGCTCTATAGATCTAGTTTGTAGTCTTAAAATAGATTATTTTAATATATAAATTTTTTTACTTTATATATCCTATCTCTATTAATTAGTATTTCAAGAAAATGAGCCATGTCTAACAGGTACAGGTTATGACCTCCATAGATAGATTATATCATGATAGGTGGCATATGAAATATTCACATAAAGAGAGAGTACTAGCTATCTGCTAAGTAACTCATTGAAATCTCGAGGCTTTCTCCTTCACTTGAAGTCTTAGTATATTATTTTCTTATTTTAGTTAGTTTTATTTTTTTTTCTATTATTGTTCTTTGAAATCATTGTTAAAATAACTGCTTAAAGTTCTTATGGATTCGACCCTTACTCCCACTATCCTACATAAAAATAATGACAATAAGGTATTATAATCGTTGTATCACGACATACACCAAGGTGCTTCCATCTCATTTCTGAAATCTAAAAGACAAGACATGGTTATAGAATGAGTAGTTACAAATAACAACATAGCAAACCCATTAACTAAGGCCTTTCTTCAACAGCAATTTGATCACCATTTAAATTGTATGAGAATTAAATACAAGGGTAATTGATTTTAGTGGAAGTGAGAGATTGAAAGAATAGTGCCCTGAAAGTCAATCATATTTTTTATGTAATAGGGACATTTCTATAAAGTTCTTCCAACTCATGTATAATATTATATTAATAAATGATAATTTGATTCATCATATGCTATGTCTTATACTTTTTTAAAGATTATGATTAATCCCATAGATTGGGACAATGGATTTAGGATTATGATGAAGTTCATAATAGTGAGTTCTAAGATCTTATAAATCATAATCTAGAATATTCCTAGTCAAAGGATCATCAAGTATGGGATCGATGTTTCCAAAAAATTGGCACATTTTATATTTGCTCGATGAAAAGAGTGGTTGGTCTCATGACCATTTGTATAGGGATATTAATACAAGGATGTGAGTACTCATCAGGATATGAGTTCATTGAATTGATCCATCATGAAAACATCTCATGAAAGTCTTACTTTCTTGTCAAAAGATGATTCTCTTAGTGGGAGTTGTGCTAGTAACCTTAGACCTGAGATCACCATGAAATTTTATACACATGAATTCATATTTTGGTTCATACTTATTCATGACTTAGTCATGTATGGGATGTTCATGGAAATGGTAAATTGTGTATGAAGGTTATAAGTTGGTCAACAAGAAATCGATCACTCCTAGTAAGAGGAGTATTTATCCCATATAATCTCATCAAATGATGACTCAAAGAATCTTTGATCAAAGCGGGATAAAATTAGAAAAATATTTTTAATAATTTATTGATCGAGTCTTCATTAGTAATTCAAGATTTGAATGAATAAAGTGTTAGGATTTGACAGTTTTCCATACCCATCGCTTATTCGAGATAAAGAGAGATCGAAGGATTGAATTGCACAGTAACTTACCACTAAAGAATATTTTGATCATTTTTATCAAATTTTTCATCTTCTAGGTAGGCACGATATATTGATGGACATCCATCATGTCTTATAGATCTTCATAAATTAAATTGATTGAATTCATGAGTCAATTTGAAATATAGCTCAAATTGGTAACTAGGATTAACTCGATTTGACCTAACTCAATTAGTTGATTTCTAATCTAACTAAATCAACATGAACCTAGACCTACTACTAGCTAGTTATGGAACCCAAAGGGTCGCACACACTAAAAAATTGAACAAAAAAACTAATTATATTTTTATTAGGATAATAAGATCCTAATTGGCTAGCTAATTAACATACAAGCATATGTTGGCTAGCCTAACTCCTAACCTAATTAGATTGGATTTAATTGCTTACTAATTCGGCTAACTAATTTGAATAGGACTTGAATTAGGTTAGGACATTAAGTGGTGTAGCCTAATTAAACTCTAAATAGCCTTATCCATGCCAATTACCAAGAGTCCCAAGGACTTGGGACTCTTGGCACCAATTTAAATGGAGGGCATAAAATTGGCATGCAGAAGGAAGAATCATAAATTTCTAATAAAGCTTATCTCCCTCTCTCTCTTCCATGCCCCTTTTGGAATAGTTTACTAGTTAAATAATTTCAAAATGGGTGCTAATTCTATCTTGGAATGAAGGGGTGTGTCGCTTGGTTTTATGGCACATGCAGAAGGGACCTAGAGTCTTGCTTATCAATCACCTTTTTCAAATAAGATTACTTATTTTATACACCTTTTAGAATGATTGACCAAGTGTTTAGTTAATTAATTAAAGGCTTAATTATCATATTATTTCCAAGAGTTGTGAGAAGCAACTCTTGGCACAAAGTGTTTGTGAAACTTTGCATGTTTATGGTGTTTCATCAGACATTTTTGCCATGAGACTCTTTTTACTTGAAGGGTCTTATTTAATATGTTCAATATCATATTAAGGGTTGATAAAAGGGTGTTTTAAGCACCTTCTCTCTAACTATTTAAAGGCTTTAGTGATTGAAGTCAGATCATCCAAAGTTTGTCCTGACAACACTTTTCCTTCTCTTGTTAGGACAAGTCTTTTATTTTAAGACAAGTCCACCATTTTAAGACAAAGGCTTAGGAAGAGAAGTGATCTTTGGAAGGAAAAAGGTCTTGGAAGAGGGAAAAGGTAGTTGAAGGAGGAAAGGCTATTGAGAGGAGAATCTAAGCAAGCAAGAAAAATAGGAGTGCTTCCTTGATTCAGTTCCTGTATGGATCACCTTTTGAGGGCATACACTTGTATGCCTTGTGGAATAAAGGATATTACTATTATAGGTATTCTTCTATATCCTAATGTATTGCTTTGTTAGTTGACATAATCAATGGGACCTAGGTCTAAGGTTTCAGTTGACTAGGGTTTCAAGGTTTAAAAATTTTTGAAACCCAGTCTTTTGCTGTGCAACCGTAACCCTTCAAGAGGGTCCCCCACTAGTTACCACCAATCAAGAGGGATTGTCTTGTAGGCATCCACCCGAGAGATGTTAGGGAGCAGGACCTCATGCTATAGATAAGGAAGCGGGACCGCTCGGCACCGATGAAGCTCTAAGGGCAGGTGATTTGTCGATAATAGATTGGCATGCGATATAGGGGGAATAAGATTTAGGAGTTGAGAAGATCATGATGAGCACCAGTGATCGATGATCCCCAACTAGCGAATCAGAAGTAGCTATTCATGTGCCTGGGGGGCATACCAAGATCCAAGGCACAAACACCACCAAGCACACCAGAACTTGCAAGGATTGACCAACATCCATAGGGCCCACCAATACATCCACACCTATGGGGCCCACATCCCTGTGGGGTCCATCAGAGCATTGACATCCATGGTGTCCACTAGTGCATCCAAGCTTGTAGGGCCCACCAGTGCATCCATGCCTGTGAGGCCCATCGGTGCATCGACATCCATGGGGCTTACCAATGCATTCAAGTCTACGAGGCCCACATATGCATCCATGCCCGTGGGGCGAATTAGCATATCAAAGTTCATGGGGTCCACTAGTGCACCGATGATTACAGGGCCCACTAGTGTATCCATGCTCATGAGGTCCATCGATGCACCTATGTTAATGGTGTTTACCAGCATATCAAAGCTAGTAGGACCCATTGAAGCTTTCCAATCTCTCTAATCGACTAATAATCGGTTACATTAATGATGGGCTCGTTTCTACATTACCATCTCCTATTTGGTCGATTAACAACTTGTTGCAGTAAAGACAGCTATGTTTCCACACCTCTATATCTAGTCGATAAACAATTAGTTGCAATAAAGATGGATATATTTTTACACCACAATCTCATATCTAGTTGATTAACAACCAATCATAGTAAAGATGACTATATTTTGATACCTACATCTCCAACTGACAAATAATTGATCATAGTAATGATGGATGCATTTCTACACTACCATCTCCTATCCAGTAGATTAACAATCAATTGCAATAAAATTGATTACATTTCCACACCTCCATCTCCAGACAACTAATAATCAGTCACAGTAAAGATAGGTGTGTTTCTGATGCGAGACAATATGCAAAATTAAATTACTGATTTTAAGCTTAATTAATAGTGATTAACAGAGATTAATTTTTTTTAGGACTTTCAGCTTTAAAGACTCAAAGTAAATAATTAAAGCAAACTAGCCAATAAGTTGTAACCCATAAAGGTAGATCTAACAAGTTATCTAGGAAAACAGGATTTGGTGGCTAAGAAACCACCGTAAACTAAGGTCCTACTTCTCAAGGGATAAGAAAATAGAGTTTGGGATGGTTTGAATTTACCAACAATGACCTTATGCGCTCCGATCGTGGATCTAACTGGACTCTCAAGGAACTTGCGACGGGGCTTCAAGAAGGTCGATCTTCGAGCTTCAAACTTCCGTGATGTTGGTTCCAAGGCAAGAACACCTTGACTTCGAATCCTCGATCACCTGCAATCACTCAAAAGAAACTCAAATTAGATGGTTGAAGAAAGAAAAGGAAGAAGATGGAAAAGGAGGAAGGGAAGAGATGGAAGATGGCAGCTAGGACTTTCTGATGGTTGGATAAGTAGGGCCTCATACCCTACGATGTTCCGAAGAACAAAGAAAAAGGGCCTCACATCCCATGATGCACACAACAAAGGAATTGATAGAATGTTGGCTTTATTTCATATATGTGCAATGAATAATACAAGGGGGGGTTGATGGGGTATTTATAGACCATCAACCAGAAGTGTAAGGGTTACAAAGACTAGCATTAGTTTTCCTTAGGCAACAACTCCTTGGAATCTCTTCTTGGGAATCTTGGACTCCTGTATTTGAGCTAATCTGGAGCTTCCTTCAAAGTGGGCGACAACAAGAGATCCTCATCCAATTTGGGTGGCAAGATGAGGATGGGTGATATGTGATGATGAGTGGCCAAGATTGGTTCATTGATTGGCCATGATTAGTGGTCTCTGGAGTCTGGATGATGTGGGCTCCTGTGTGAAAGTAGACTCTCCAGTCTGGATAAGAAAAGCTCATGAGTTCTAGTAGGGTTCTTGAGTTCTTGAAACTTGATCTGCTTGGAACTTGATTAGCTAAAACTCTTGTAATAGAAAACCATTAGACTTTCTTCACTTTGGGTGACCAAGATATAATTGAAACTCCTTGGATGTAGGTGTCAAAGAGTGGATGAGAAGGGCTTCAACGATTCTTTGATTTGGCAACAATTAATGAGAGGAAGTGGTGCTCACATTGAAGACTCCTCATTTACTCCTCTTAAAAATAAGTGGTGCTAAATTCATAAATGCATGTGGCCGACCAAGGGTGTGACATGGCAAGTGATGTTGTCCCAATGAAGTGGCATGGCATGTAGATGGATGAGGTGGCATGGGCATCCTTGGCTTGATGAAGTGGCATATGATGAAGTGGCACCAAGAGGTGGATGACATGTGGTGCCAAAGCTTGACTTTTCTTGAGCTAGCACATGGTGTGTTGGGTTGTCACAAGGGGTCACATGTGTCCTGACTTGAGTGCACATAGTGTCTTGATTTGGGTCCCCTCTTGTATTACAGGACTCAACTAACTAATTACAAAGACTCAATTTGAAACCCAACTTGATCAATTTGATCAAAAGGCATAACCAATAAAATAAAAGGGCTTAAGCTGGTAAATAGGGTTTCGCCCAAAAGGGTTTAAATAGGGTTTGACACAACCTGATAAATGGGATTTATATATAAAACCTTAATTGGTAAAAAGGGCTTATCCCAACTAAGCTAAATAATAGAAATTAAGATAACTATTTATAATTGATTAGGGTTTGGACTTAGTGCTTCATTCACAGGTGGTCCACAGGGATGTGGGTTCGACCTGTCAATTTCATCTGGCCCTGGTGTCCGCACCAATTCTTTCCGGGTGGGAGAAACTTGACCCTGTCGAGTATGGGTCAACCTTGCTATGATAGTACTCTAGTAAGTCTAGGTCAATTCTTTGCAAATCCTCTCTAGCGATCCAAGAATCGTCAGTCTTGAGTCATCCTTGCCAATGAACCAGATATTGCTGTAGTTTTTGCCTTGAGTAGTGAAAATCTTGTCATCCAAGATCTGCTCAATCCTGTCTCTCTAGGCTGGTAGTATGGCAAGTGGACACACATGTGTTGGTTCACTCTCAAGGATTGGATCAGGCCCAAAAGGCTTACTAGGAATCAACATTAGCTCCCTATACTCGATAAGGTCTAAAATGTTGAAAGTAGGACTAATACCTAGTTTAGGTGTTAACTCAAGCATGTAGGCATTAGGTCCCATTTTCCTAATTACTTTGTATGGTCCACTACTACAGGCATGCATCTTTTTCATGGTTCCAGGAGTTTTTGTAAGAGTCGACTCATGGATCAAGAGCTGACTCCTTCTGGCACGGCATAAAAAATTTTCAGAGTTTCAGTACCTCAAGCCGGCTCAAGCTCCAAGAGCCAACTTAATGAAGAACCAATGTTTTTGAAGACTAAGACCTCGATCGAACTCAAGCCTAGAAGAGCCGACTCGTTCAGAGTTATGTTTGTTGGTGACTGTGACTTCGAGCCGACTCAGCCTTGAAGAGCCGACTCAAGAAAAATTTGAATTTATGCTGATTGATAGTTCGAGCCGACTCAACCCAGAAGAGCCGACTCGCACATAATTTTTACTTGGGCTATCTTAGATTTCAAGCCGACTCATGGACCTCGAGCCAACTCAAGTGATGGTTTTTTACAGTCTAACGGCTAGTTGCAGAATATTATTTTTGAACTCAAAAAAACCCTCCAATAGCTCTATTTCAATTTCCTAGGCCCTACAATGGCTATTTCTGATGAAAAACTATAAAAGAGAGTATTTTTGATGGATTAAATAATTTTTTGAGGGATTATTCATTTATTATTCTTTGGAAGTTGAAAAGTCTTCAAGTCTTCACCAACTCACTTCAAGAGCATTCAAGATAGGATTCAAAGCTCCACCAACTGTTCTTCATCATTGAATCCAACCTTTGAAGAACTAAAGAAGTAGCTTGAAGAGCATTAAAAAGCATTCAAGGCTAGACTTCACTTTGATCTTCATCAGCAACACTTAAACAAACTCAATTTACTGTATAATTACTTTACATTTTGATATATCTTTGTTTTCTCTCTAAGAACAGCAAGGGGCTGTATCTTAAGAGAGGGTTAAAGGTTTTTAGGTGAGCCTTTTGAAAACCTAATTTGGGTTCTCGGTGATCTCGGTATAAAACCAAGATTAGGATTTCTTTGATGATCCTGTTTAAAACCAAAGGGAGTAGGATTTTCTTTGATGATCCCGGTAAAACCAAAGTGTATAAGTTTGGATTGTGAGCCTGCTAAAATAATCTGACTATATTCTAGTTAGGGGATATAGTTGAATTCCCAAGTGGTGCTTGGGTAGTGGATGTAGGAGCGGGTTGCTCCAAACAACTCTAAATTCCTTGTATTTGTGATTGTGCTTACTTTACTTTATTGCATTTATTTAATTACTTCCGCATTGCATATTGCACCACAACACCAAAAGGATTTTAAATTGCACGTACTTGATAAAGTTTTCATAATCCCAATTCACCCCCCTCTTGGGAAGCCACCTGGGCAACAATTGGTATCAGAGTAGCATCTCTGAAAATTACTTAGAGTAAAGATTGATGGCACATCCCATGAGCACTTCTTTGGTCGAAGGCCAATCCATAAATCGACCTCCACTTTTCACTGGAACCAATTATACATACTGGAAGGCTAGGATGAAAATATACATTCAAGCAGTAGACTTTCATTTATGAAAAATTATTCTAAAAGGACCTCACATACCCACTGTTAGAATTAATGATATTGAGTTTCCCAAACCGGAAGAGGAATGGGACGAGAATGATATGAAAATAGCTAAGCTGAATAACAAAGCTATGAATTTACTTTATTGTGCTTTGGATCCAAATAAGTTTAACAGAATTTTCACTTACAATTTTGCTAAAGAAATTTGGGATAAGCATGAGATCACACATGAAGGCACATCACAAGTTAAAACTTCAAAAATCAATCTTCTTGTGCACAATTATGAATTATTCAAAATGGATCCTGGTGAAACTATATCTGCTATGTATACATGTTTAACTGATATTATCAATGGTCTTAAAAGTCTTGGTAAGACTTATAATAATGCTGATTTAGTCCAAAAGGTTTTGAGATCTTTGCCAAATAAATGGGAAGCTAGAGTAACAGCAATTCAAGAGGCAAAGGACTTGAACACCCAACCATTGGATGAGTTGCTGGGATCATTAATTACTCATGAGCTAGCCATGCAACAAAGAACTGATGAAGATTCTAAAATGAAAAAGGCTATAGCATTTAAGGCTACTGAAGAGGATAAAGATGAAGATTCAGATTTATCTGATGATGATGATCTTGAAAATGATGAGATAGCCCTAGTTATAAGAAAATTCAAAAGGTTTATGGGTAGAAGAAGAACAAATATATGGAGAAAACAATTTAGAAGAGGAGATTTTGGAAAAGAAAGAGAAAAAAACAAAGAAAAGGACAAGGACAAGGACAAAGATCAAATTCCAATCTGCTATGAGTGCAAGAAATTGGGACACATACATCCTGATTGTCCAGAGATTAAGAAAAAGATGATTAAAAGAAAAAAAAAGAAGGCAATGCTTGCAGCATGGAGTGATAGTGATGAATCTACATCAACTGAAGAAGATGAAGATGCAACAAAGACTGCTCAGATCTGCCTTATGGGTTTCGAGGATGAGGTAACTACTTATGAACCTAATCTAGAATTTACTTATGATGAGCTTCATAATGCTTTTTGTGAATTACTGGTAGAATACAAAAAGGATGGTTTGAAAATGAAGAATTTGAAAAATAATTGTGATATGATTGAAAAGGATAAAAATGAAACATGTGAAATAAATAAGATTTTAAAAATAGAGTTAAGTTTGATCTGTGAAAGACTTAAAACTACTCAATTTGAAAAGGAAGAACTTTTTGAGAAAAACAAAACTTTGCAAAATGAAAGTACTGATTTGAAAAAGGAAGTCCAAAAGCTTAAACCATTGGTTGAAAAATTAACCTTAAGATCTAATAAAATTGAACTGATGTTGATAGATCAAAGAGATACAAATAGAAAGTTTGAATTTGGTTATAAAGGTTCAAATTCAAATAAGTTTTCTGTATCCATATATTATGCTCCTAAGTTCATTACATCAAAATAATATGACCTAAATTTGCATCATCATATACTCTTTATTCAAAGCCAAAAATTGTATGCTATGCTTGTAATAATATTGGTCATAAAGCATTTAAGTGTCATTTGAAATATAATGGCAAGAAGAAAATCAAGAAAATTTGGGTTCCAAAAGGTACCAATCCTACTAACTTGCAAGGACCTAAGAAAGCTTGGGTACCTAAATCCATTACCTGATTGTTTTGCAGGGATGTCTTGCAGCCACAAATGTAATGAAAAGATGGTACCTAGATAGCAGCAGTTCAAGACACATGACGGGTGAAATTGATCAATTCTTCATCCTAGAATAAAATATTGGTGGCATGGTAACCTTTGGTAATAATCACAAAGGAAGGATAATCGGTATTGGTAAAATAAAAATTACTCATTCTATATTTATTGAGAATGTGTTACTTGTAAAAAAGTTAAAGCATAATCTTTTGAGTATTAGTCAACTTTGTGATATTGGATATAATGTTTTCTTCAAGTCTTTAATGTGTATAGTAGTTGATCCACTTGACTCTAATATAAAGTTTATAGGACATAGAGTTGGTAATATTTATGTAGTAGATCTCAATGATCTAGCTATATCTAGTAATACAAGTCTTGTAGTAATGAATGACAAGAGCAAGGAATCAAGTTTACTATAGCATAGGCGACTTGAACATGCTAGTATGGATACCATTGCAAAACTTATTTCAAAAGATTTGGTTAAAGGTTTGCCAAAGTTCAAAATAAACTTTGATTATGTCCGTGATGCATGTCAATTAGGAAAGCAAGTGAGGGGGAGTTTTAAATCCAAAAATATTGTTTCTACTACTACACCCTTAGAGCTACTTCACATGGACCTATTTGGACCTACTAGGACAACAAACCTAGGTGGTATGAAGTATGGCCTTGTGATTGTAGATGATTTTTCAAGATACACTTGGGTTTTATTCATTGCACAAAAAGATGAGACTTTTAAAGTATTCAAAAAGTTTCACAAAAGAGTTTTAAATTTGAAAAATCTTTCTATTATTTCTATTCGTAGTGATCATGGTACTGAATTTGAAAATCAACATTTTGATCACTTTTGTACAAAGCACGGTATTAATCATAACTTATTAACTCCTAGAATACCACAACAAAATGGTGTCGTAGAAAGAAAGAATCAAACTTTGGAAGAAATATCCAGAACAATGCTTTGTGAAGAAAATCTTCCAAAATACTTTTGGGCAGAAGCTATAAATATCGCCTGCTATATTTTGAACAGAACTTTAATTAGACCCATTATTAGAAAAACCCCGTATGAATTGTGAAACAATAGAAAGCCAAATATCAATTACTTTCATGTTATTGGCTATAAACATTTTGTTCTTAATAATGGTAAAGACAATCTTGGTAAGTTTGATGCAAAATCCGATGAGGCTATCTTTCTTAGTTATTCTTCAAATAATAAAGCCTATCGAGTTTTCAATAAAAGAACTTTGATTATAGAAGCATCAATATATATGGTTTTCAATGAATCTGACCTTACATCTTCTAGAAAAGAAGATTGTGCTGATGATGATGCAGGTGCACTTAAACATGGACTGAAGGATTTGACTCTCAAAGACAAACAAACAAGTGAACAACATGAAGAAGTGGTAAGCAAAAATCATGATGATATACCTAAAGAATGGAGATATGTACATTTACATCCTGAAGAACTTATTATAGGAGATCCATCTCAAGGTGTTAGAACTAGAGCTGCACATAGGCATGAACATGATTTGATTGCTTTTGTATCTCATGTAGAACTACACACTATAGAATAAGCTAAAACTGACCCTAATTGGATTTAGCTATGCATGATGAGTTAAACCAATTTAGAAGAAATAATGTTTAGACACTTGTAGAAAGACCTAATGACTACCCTATTATAGGTACTAGACGGGTTTATAGAAACAAACTTGATGAGCAAGGTAATGAAATTAGGAATAAGGCTAGACTGGTAGCTCAAGATTATAATCAAGAAGAAGGAATAGATTTTGATGAGATCTATGCACCAGTAGCTAGGCTAGAGGCTATTAGATTACTCTTGGCATATGCATATTTTATGAATTTCAAATTATTTCAAATGGACGTAAAGAGTGCATTTCTAAATGGTTTTTTATCTGAAGAAGTTTTTATCGAATAACCACTAGGTTTTATCAATCACATTTTCAAATCATGTTTTTAAATTGAATAAAGCTTTATATGATCTTAAACAGGCACCTAGAGCCTGGTATGACAGATTAAGTAAGTTTTTAATTGAAAATGATTTCATGAGAGGTAGTGTTGATACTACATTGTTTATTCAAAGAAAAGACTGATATTTTAGTTGTTCAAATTTATGTTGATGATATAATATTTGGATATATTGATGAATCTTTGTGTCAAGACTTTGCTAAGTTAATGCAGGATGAATTCGAAATGAGTTTGATGGGTGAGTTGAGTTACTTCCTTGGGCTTCAGATCAAACAATCAAAGGAAGGAATTCTAATCAACCAAGATAAATATATTAAAGAGATTATCAAAAAGTTTGGCAAGGAATCAAGCAAAGAAATTGGAACACCCATGAATCATGCATGCAGACTTAATAAAGATGAAAATGGCTCAAATGTTGATCAAAAATTATATAGAGGTATGATCGGCTCTTTACTTTATTTAACTATCAGTACACCTGATATTCTATTTAGTGTTTGTATGTGTGCACATTTTCAATCTAATCCAAAAGAATCACACATCATTGCCGTTAAAAGAATCATCAAGTATCTTAAAGGCACTTGCAATCTAGAATTATGGTATTCTAAGGATTCATTCTTAAAATTAATTAGTTATTATGATGCTAATTATGGAGGCTGTAAAATTGATAAAAAAAGTACAAGTGGCACTTGTCAATTTCTATGTGTCAACTTGATTTCATAGCATTATCGTAAACAGAACTTTGTAGCACTGTCTACTGCTGAAGCAGAATATGTGGCTGCGGGGAGCTGTTGTGCACAAGTGTTATGGATCAAGCAATAGCTAGAAGATTATGGTGTTGTCCAATCTAAAATTCTTATTAAATGTGATAACACTAGTGCTATTAATTTATCAAGAAATCCAATTCAGCATTCTCAAACTAAGTATATAGAAATAAGACATCATTTCATTCGAGATCATGTTTTAAATAATGTTGTAGAATTAGAATTTGTGCCTACACAAGATCAACTTGTTGACATTTTTACCAAACCACTTAGCCAAGATAGATTTGAAAAGATTAGAGGTGAGTTAGGTCTATGTGACCCTTACTGAAAGTTTTGACCTAATTTTTCAAAAATAAGGAAAAATTATCTGGATATTTCAAATTTCTTTCTAGAGCTTATGACCTCCTTCTCTAGTACTAAGAAACCCTTAGAATTTTATTTTGCTGATTTTCGAGCTTTAACCAAGATTTATGCTCGAGCCGACTCGAGCACCCTGCTATTCTGGCGAGCCGACTCGAGAGTCGAGCTGACACTTTTTAAATAGGGCATCGTAGGTTTCAAATTGCAAAATCTTTCTGCCCTTCCTATTTTTCCTTAACAATTTGCTTTTCCTAACCTAAGAAAAACCCTTATAACACATCTAAACCTTTCCTAAACCCTAATCCAATCTAAATGGCCCCTAGGAAAGCCGTTGCAAAGAAGCCAAGAAGGGTTGTATCCGTGGCAGAGGAGAGGAAGACCAAAAGGAGGTTTGACACCTCAAATCCCATAGTAGAGCCATAGAAAGAGCAAGAAGAGGAACCGGAAGCTCCAAGGCTGGTAGTTTTGATGGGCAATAGGCAAGTAACCTCAGGTGTTGCATTGATTTCACTTTTTTAGAACAGGAGAATCTGAAAATTGGTGATTAGCTTGTAGCACAAGGATGGAAGGAATTTTGTATGCTAAATCTACCTACATTTCTTAATCTAGTCAGATAGTTTTTTGAAAACATGTCACTTGGTGCTTTTTATATAGAATCTGTTGTGAAGGAGAAGCACATTGAGGTCAGTGAGCAAAAATTATATGATATTCTCCAAATACCTAAAGAGGGAGAAAGCTTTTAATTCTAAAAGAAAAATAGAAAACATTGAGGATCATTCTAGAGAGGACTAATGTGGCTAGTATGGTACATGTCAGGGCTAACCAACTCTCATTGGAGATGATGTTGATACATAACATCATTAGTCAAATTTTTTTACCCCGGACTGGGAGATTTGACTGCGTGAGTGAGAGGGACCTAGTCTTTATGAGATGCTTGGTTGAGGGGGAGGCCCTCAACTTACCTTTTATCAAGTTATCCCAGATGAGGGAAGCTACTCATAGGGCACGAGCATGTCTTCCTTATGGCATGGTCTTCACTTTGTTTTTTCAGGATGCTCAGGTTGATTTGTCTGGAGAGGATAGCAGACCATTATTACATACAAACAAATACAACATTAAATCTTTGACCAGGATGGGATTCCTAAAGATAGAGGGTCATTGGATCAGGAAGAGTTCAAAACTTCCAGTGACACATTTTGATGAGGATTTAGGAGATGATGATCAGGCAGGATAGGGATAGGATGCCGAGGCTGAGCCACATGCTGATGAGGCTGGACCTTCTGAGCCAGCTCCTTCTACACCTTGATCACCTATCAGAAGATCTACTGCTATTGGATCAGGTGATGATGGCAGACTGCAGCTGATACTGTATGAGATCTCTAGTCTTTAGAGAGGCATAGCAGAGATAGATGCCAGGATACTGGCACTTCAAACAGAGATGCATCATGGTTTTCAAGATATTATGTCTACTCTTCAACAGATCAGAGTAGCCAGTCATTCTGCACCTCCTTCTTCTTCAGTAGGACCGGATATTGACACAGATTGTGGATAGGGAGAGGCAGTACACTCTACTGACATTCCTACAGCTGCTACTCCTGTTGAGCTTGGCACTAATACTGAGGATCCGAGTACTGATGTTGGAGATACTCTGGCAATAGAGATTTTGTCAACTACCAGCACCCTTGCCTTATCTGTTGATCCTTCTTCGGCATGACCTACACCATCATGATTTCTTCTAAGCCTCCAGCTAAAGCTAAACCTAGGACCTCTAAAAATATAACCCCTGTTAGGACTAGACTTATGGACCTTAGACCTAGGTTCCCTAAATTCAAACCTGCTCCTGGTATTTTAGAGGTCGGTTCTTCTTCTAGTGAGGAAGAGCCTAGTGATGATGACCCTAGTCCATCATTTTGATTTTTAGGACTTTATGTTTAGCATTTTCTGTTGTTTGTGATACTACTTAATGTGCTGTGGCACTTTTGTATTGTATCACTCTTGTATTGACACTCTTTTCATATATATATATCTCTCTTTTATGTTCCATCTGATACATGTTGTGAATTACTTATTTTGTCAATGAATGTTCTCCCTGTTATATAATTTTGTGCTGATGACAAAAAAGGGGAGAAAGGAAAGAAGAGTGTGCATGAAAATATGAGTTTGGACAAATATGAATGTGAGCTTGTGAATATGAAAATGAGTTAAGTATGAAAATGAGTTAAGTATAAAAATACAAAGAAAATATTATTATATTAGTAAGGGAGAACCTGTGTTAAGCTTTTACTAAACTCACTTCAAATACAAGTTAATATTATGAAGTTTTGATATTTAGTGCATGGCTGATACAAATGATACACTGTGTTGATACTCTTCAGTTTAACAATTTGATACTTGATCTAGTTTGATACACACTACTTTGAATATTCTTTGATACATGTGAATATGGTACATGTAATTGTAAAATGTTTTTAAATCTCATTCATGCCTAGGGTTTTATCATCATCAAAAAGGGAGAGATTGTTGATTCAGGAATGATTTTGATGATCACAAAATATTAGAGCATGTATGCTTTACTAATTCTGTCAATTACTTGAGAAGTTTTTGCAAAAAAATATTTATCTTTCCAATAGTTGGTTTTGTAATTAATTGAAAGGTATTCCAACATTGTGTAGACTCTTATGTACTTCAAATTGTAAAGCCCTAATTTTTTTCATCTATGTAATCTTGTAAAAGGGCTATAAAAATTATGAAAATAAGAGTGAGTAGATTAGTTCTTGTTGGATTCTTGATTTGAAAAACTTTGGAGAAGTTTGAAGCATTAAAAGGACTTTTTGTAAGAGTCGGCTCATGGATCAAGAGCCGACTCCTTCTAGCACAGCACAAAAAATTTTCAGAGTTTCAGTACCTCGAGCCGACTCAAGCCCCAAGAGTCGACTCAATGAAGAACCAATGTTTTTGAAGACTGAGACCTTGAGCCGACTCAAGCCAAGAAGAGCCAACTCGTCCAGAGTTATGTTTGTTGGTGACTGTGACTTCGAGCCGACTCAGCCTTGAAGAGCCGACTCAAGAAAAACTTAAATTTATGCTGATTGAGAATTCGAGCCGACTCAACCCAGAAAAGCTGACTTGCATAGAATTTTTACTTGGGCTATCTGAGACTTCGAGCTGACTCGTGGACCTCGAGCCGACTCGAGTGACAGTTTTTTGCAATCTAACGGCTGGTTGCAGAATGTCATTTTTGAACTCAAAAAAACCCTCCAACAACTCTATTTCAATTCCCTAGGCCCTACAACAGCTATTTCTAATGGAAAACTATAAAAGGGAGTATTTTTGATGGATTAAATAATTTTTTGAGGGATTATTCATTGATTATTCTTTGGAAGTTGAAAAGTCTTCAAGTCTTTCACCAACTCACTTCAAGAGCATTCAAGATAGGATTCAAAGCTCCACCAACTGTTCTTCATCATTGAATCCAACCTTTGAAGAAGTAAAGAAGCAGCTTGAAAAGCATTAAAGAGCATTCAAGGCTATGCTTCACTTTGATTTTCATTGGCAACACTTAAACAAACTCGATTTGTTGTATAGTTGCTTTGCATTTTGATATATCTTTGTTTTCTCTCTAAGAACAGCAAGTGGCTATGTCTTAAGAGAGGGTTAAAGGTTTTTAGGTGAGCCTTTTGAAAACCTAATTTGGGTTCTTGGTGATCTCGGTATAAAACCAAGATTAGGGTTTCTTTGGTGATCATGTTTAAAACCAAAGGGTGTAGGGTTTTCTTTGGTGATCCCGGTAAAACCAAAGTGTATAGGTTCGGATTGTGAACCTGTTAAAACAATCCGATTATATTCTGGTTGGAGGATATAGTAAAAATCTCAAGTGGTGCTTGGGTAGTGGATGTAGGAGCATGTTGCTCCGAACCACTCTAAATTTCTTGTGTTTGTGATTTTGCTTACTTTACTTTATTGCATTTATTTAATTGCTTCCACATTGCATATTGCACCACAACATCAAAAGGATTTTAAATTGCACATACTTGATAAAGTTTTCACAATCCTAATTCACCCCCCTCTTAGAAAGCCACCTAGGCACAAGATCCTAATTGGCAGTATGCTCTCTAACTAAACTTCTCAACAAGTTTCCTAAACTACGATTCACAACCTCAGTCTGGCTATCAGCTTGAGGGTGATAAGAGATAGAAAATTTAAGTTTTGTCCCTAACAAGTACCAAAGTGTTTTCCAGAAATAAATGATGAATCGTATGTCTCTATCGGATACTAAGGTCCTAGGTAAACCATGTAGTCTAACCACTTCATTCAAAAATAATTTGGCTACCTTAGAAGCATCATAAGTCTAAAAACATAGTAGAAAATGAGCCATTTTTGAAAACTTATCAACCACAACAAAGATTGAATCATGTTTCCTATTGGTTTTAGGTAATCCAAGAACAAAGTCCATACTAAAATCTTGCCATGAAAAATCCGGTACAGGAAGTGGGGTGTATAAACCTGTGTTATCCTTTTGCTGTTTAGCAACAACACAAGTTCAACATCTACCTACTATTTGAGCAACATTCCTCTTAAGATTCGGCCAATAAAATTGATCTTCTAGTGCTAAAATTATCTTATTTCTACTGAAGTGTCCAGCTAAACCTCTTGCATGTGTTTCCCAAATCAAGAAGTCTCTAAGTGAAGTATTAGGAATACATAGCTTACTTTCCCTAAAAAGATAACCATCTTGAATAGTATATTTACTATATGAACTAGATGGTCCTTGTCCAACCACCTTATAGATTTTACCAAAGTCCGAGCAATTTTCATATTCATCCTTTAACTTTTCAAATCTGACTACTCTAGTACTAACACAATTCAAGAGAATAAATCATCTACTAAGCGCATCAGCAACTTTGTTATCAGTACCAAATTGATGTCTCAAAATAAAAGTATAGGCCTGAATGTATTCAACCCATTCTCCATGCCTAGGATTTAATTTCTTTTGCGAGTTAAGGAATTTAAGAGCTTCATGATCAGTATAGAGTACAAAATCTTGTGGTAGCAAATAGTATCTCTAGTACCAAAGTACTTGAACCATCGCATATAATTCCTTATCATAAATCGAATATTTCAATTTAGCATCATTTAATTTCTTGCTAAAGAAAGCAACTGGGTGATTCTCTTGACTCAAGACTCCTCCGATTCCTACCCCTGAGGCATCACAAGCAACCTCAAAAACTTTCAAAAAATTTGGTAACCTCAGAATTGGGGCTTGGGTCATCTTGTCCTTAATATCATGAAAGGCCCTATCGACAACTTTAGACCATTCAAAAGCACCTTTCCTCATACAATCAGTTATAGGTACAACAATCATACTAAATGCTCAAATAAATCTCCTATAGAAGGTAGCTAAACCATGAAAACTTCAAACATCATATACGTTGTTAGGTATAGGCCACTCAACTATAGATTTGACCTTCTCGTGGTTAGCAGATACTCCTGTAGTCACTCCAAAACCTAGGAAAATAATTCTCGCGGTCATAAAACTATATTTCTTCAAATTTGCATAAAGATTATCTCCTCTAAGAACTTGATATACCTACTGAAGATGGTCTAAGTGATCATTCTTATTTTTACTATATATAAGGATGTTATCAAAATATACCACTATAAATTTTCTAATAAATGCTTTTAGAACTTGAGACATAATCCTCATAAAAGTACTAGGTACGTTCGATAAGCCAAAAGGCATCACCAACCATTCGTATAAGCCATCCTTTGTCTTAAATCCAGTCTTTCATTCATCCCCAGGCCTAATTTTAACCTGATGATAGTCACTCTTAAGGTCTATCTTCAAAAATATGGTAGCACCAGCCATCATGTCTAACATGTCATCAAGTCGAGGTAAGCTATACTATCGACACACATTCGCCAAGTGCCATCTTTCTTAGAAGTCAAGAGAGCTGGAATGGCACAAGGACTTAAGCTTTCTTTGATAAATCCTTTCCTAAGAAGATCCTCAACTTGCCTCTGTAATTCTTTATGTTCAGTAGGGTTCATCCTATAGTGGGGTAAATTCGACAAGGTAGCTCTTGGAACAAAATCTATAGCATGTTGTATGTCCCTTAATGGAGGTAAGCTATCAGGGAAGTCTTCTGAGAACACATCCTTAAACTCCTTAAGAAACTCTAAGATCTCTTTAGGGTGTTCCTTTTGTGGTTCATCATGAACTTCATTAGCGGTCAGCATCCAGACTGTTGAACCTTCAACAATTTCATACTCTAATTCCTTAGCAGTAATTAGGTTCAATATTGGTTCTTTCTCTTTCAAATGATTAGACCCTCTTTTGGTATTGTCTTTAGGTGGGGTCGAGTTGATCACAATTCTCTTTTCATGGTGTTTAAAAGAACATGAGTTAGATCGGCCAAAGAGGGTAGCATCATGATCAAATAACCATGGTCTACCTAATATGATACTACTAATCCCCATTGGAATCACATCACACCATACTTTCTCTTGGTAGGATTGAATTTAGACTGGAACATGGCATTATAACCTAATGGGCATAGACATCGCCTCAATCCAGGATACCTTTTATGGGCTAGGATGTGGTACTGTGGGTAAGCCTAAGCTCTTAACAGTATTGATAGATACGGCGTTGACACAACTTCCACTATCTATAATAATCTTGCACACTTTATCTCCTAGCTTAATGAAGGTCTGTAAGATATTTATTCTATGCCAATCCTCATTCTTCTTGGTCTAAGCTAGAATACACCTAACTACACCTAGTAGATCAGATGACTCTATGGACTCTTCATCACCTTCATATTCTTCTACCAAATCTTCCTCAGCTTCATAGATTTCTTCTTCAAATTCTTTAATATTCTCTAAATTCTCTTCTTCACACTCTCTTATATGTAAAGCTCGTACTGGACATTCAGCAGCAAAATGACCTATATTTCGATACCTAAAATATAGTGTATTTTGATTCCTATCTCTTTGGACTATGGGTGCCTTTCCTTTATCTTCCCTACGAGCTGGTTGGGAGGTAGGATTAGGTCAGCTATTTGGGAATCGATTCATGCTAGGTCTATTTCCAGGGGCATTAAACCTACTAGGCTTAGATTGGCGGATAATAGGTTTTCTTTGAAATCATTCACAATCCCTAGCAATCTAGTAGGCTTGCTCTAAGTCATTAACTTCTCTCAAGAATAATTTCCTCTGGATATCCTCATTTAAGCCAGCTCTAAATCTTGATAAGGTAATAGCTTCTGATTCGACTACACTACACCTCATAACGAACTCGTCAAATTTAGCTATGTAGTCAGTCATAGATTTATTACCTTGAGTCAACTTTTGCCATTAATCCAACAATTTTTGCTTATATGAGAATGGTAGATATTTTTCTCTAAGCATTACCTTCATTGCTTGACATGTGTAGGTAAATCACCTCTTTGTCGGTTCAGTCGCTCTATATTTCCCCAATATAGTCTAGCCTGTTAGACTAGCCTAAGCTTAGCAAATTTAAATTTTCTCTCCTTTGATATTTCATACCATTTAAAGTACTGGTCCATATCACTCTCCAAATCTGTATAAACCTTAGGATCTAAACTTTCCTCAAATGTGGGTGCATCTAGTTGAATGCTCCTAAGGATCCTTTCTTCCTGGTCATTTACATTAGGGGTATGGCATCTAGGAATTGGGTCAGGAGTAATTTCCCTATGTTGGCTCTTGGACCTAGGGAAGTAGGTTCTCTATATTGACCTCTTGGATCTGGGGGAGTGAGTTGGACTCTTGGAATTGGAGGAATGGGTCTAGGTGTCTCAGAGCTTTGACCTAGGGGAGTGGGTCTAGGTGTTTCAGGGTCTGAACAAGTCGCATGGGATTCCTCAAGGTTACCTAGTCTCTCTTCCACTTGGTCAAACCTTGTATAAGTTGTCTAAATTGCTCGGTTATAGTTCTCATAAAATTCTCCATATTAGGGTCCATGGGTAGATTGGGTTGGGTTTGAGTAGGCTGATAGGGTGTGCCTGACCTAGTTGCCATGCAATGCAATCACACAGAAGTAGAGCTAGGGTTTCCTATACCTAGAGCTCAAGTAGAAGGAGTCGGCTCAAATTTTAGCCAATTCAGCAATTACCCTATCCACTGGCCAGGTAAGAGATGGGGTCGTGGGAGGCTCCCCCTGCTCTCGCAAGGTCCTAATTAAAAATCATGAAATTTCTTAGGGCATTTGCCTCTGGACCTCTAGCCTTAGACACCAGATTCAAGTGATAACCAAAGGATTGGGTGCACTAGCTTTCACATAATACTTCGAACCCAACCTGTTGGTGTCCCTAAATTGCTTTAGATTTCTAATTAATTTTAATTAGGGTTAGGTTAGATGAAAAGGTGGTGGTTGTGGGCCCAGGATAGGTGATGAGATCCTGTCCTGATCTGAGATGATCAAGTACCCTTAAGATTAGGTTACTGGATGATGCAATCACACGTTATGAAATCCTAATATGTAATGAAACTAAAATAATTAAAAATAGCAGACAATAATTTTTTTTTTTTCAATTAAACTTCATATATGATTAATTTCTAATTTCTAATTTCGAGTATCATGTCTGGCCATGGCTTATTACTCTCATGGGTCGTGACAGTATACTTAAGTATATCCGCTCAGGAGGCATGATTTCCTTCCACCAGAAAAAATAGCAAATAATTTTTTTTTTTGAACTTTTTTCTAATATTAGTAAAAGATTAATAGAGGATTGACAAAAAATTTATTTATAATTTATTTATATTTTTTTAGGATGGTTTTTATGCAATTTAATCTCAGCCTAGTTCTAGGTATGCAGAAATTTCAGAACAAGAAGTTAAACCCAAGTTTAACCTTCACTTTGATACCAAAGATGATGCGAGACAATATGCAAAACTAAATTACTGATTTTAAACCTAATTAATAGTGATTAATAGAGATTAATTTTTTTTAGGATTTTCAGCTTTAAAGACTCAAAGTAAATAATTAAAGCAAACTAGTCAACTAGTTGTAACCCGCTAAGGTAGATCTAACAAGTAATCTAAGAAAACAGGATTTGGTGGCTAAGAAACCACCATAAACTAGGGTCTTCCTTCTTAAGGGATCAGAAAATAAATAATTTGGGATGGTTCTAATTTACCAACGATGACCTTATGCACTCCGATTATGGATCCGACTGGACTCCCAAGGAACTTGTGGCGGGGCTTCAAGAAGGTCGATCTTCGGGCTTCGAACTTTCGCGATGTTGGTTCTAAGACAAGAACACCCTGACTTCGAATCCTCGATCACCTGCAATCACTCAAAAGAAACTCAAATTAGATGGTTGAAGAAAGAAAAGGAAAAAGATGGAAAAGGAGGAAGGGAAGGGATGGAAGATGGCGGTTAGGGTTTTTTGATGGTTGCATAAGCAGGGCCTCACATCCCGTGATGTTCCGAAGAACAAAGGAAAAGGGCCTCACACCCCGCGATGCACACAGTAAAGGAATTGACAGAATGTTGACTTTATTTCATATATGTGAAATGAATAATACAAGGAGGGGTTGATGGGGTATTTATAAACCATCAACCAAAAGTGTGAGGGTTACAAAGACTAGCATTGGTTTTCCTTAGGCAACAACTCCTTGGAATCTCCTCTTGGGCATCTTGGACTCCTATCTTTGGGCTTATCATGAGCTTCCTTCAAAGTGGGCGACAATAAGAGATCCTCATCCAATTTGGGAGCCAAGATGAGGATGGGTGATGATGTGTGATGATGAGTGGCCAAGATTGGTTCATTGATTGGCCATGATTAGTGGTCTCTGGTGTCTGGATGATGTGGGCTCCTGTGTGAAAATAGACTCTCCAATCTGGATAAGAAAAGCTCATGAGTTCTAGTAGGATTCATGAGTTCTTGAAACTTGATCTGCTTGGAACTTGGTTGGCTAAAACTCCTGTAGTAGGAAACCATTAGACTTTCTTCACTTTGGGTGACCAAGATATGATTGAAACTCCCTGGATGTAGGTGTCAAGGAGTGGATGAGAAGGGCTTGACCGATTGGTGAGGACATAAGAGCCAGGAAGAGGAAGCAAACCTTTTCCAATTCAATTTGGATCACCAATGAGTAAGTCCATGTGTTCTTCTCAAAGAACACTTTGAGTCCTAGTTGTTTTGAGTTTGTAATTAGGTCAAATTGAGTGTAATTTGGTCAATTAGGGTTGTTGTGTTATCGATTGAGTCCATTGAGTCCATCAATTGGTTTAAGAGTCTTGTAAATAGCATTAATTTGCTTTGTTGGTGAATTGTCCAATTTGAATCCTATAATTAGTGCTTGAATAAGTCAAGGGGTGTCATAAGTACCCAAGACCCAAGTCATCATCACCTTGATGGATCAATTCTAGGTCAAAAAAAGGTTGTCCAAAATTTTTATCCAGACATCTAGATATCCAAACATCCGGACATCCAGACATTGGGACATCCAGACATTAGGATATTTGGACATTGGGACATCCAGACATCAAGACAAGAAGAAAATTTGAATGTCATCCTTATCCAAGAGAGGTGCCCATCCCATTTATTTTCATCTCCCATTTGAGATTTCAAGGAGGTGCTAATTAAGAGGAGTAAAGCAGAAGGACTCGGCTTTTTATCTGGCACCCCCCCCCCCCTCATTCTCTCTTGTCGCCCACTCCAGATGATGCCCACTCATGATTCATTCAAAATTTAAATGGGAGGGAGAGTCCAAGATAAATGGAGGAGTTATCTTCTATCTACATCCAAAATTCAAAGGAGGAGTTATCTTCTATCTACATCCAAAATTCAAAGGAGGAGTTATCTTCTATCTACTTTCAAATTCAAAGGAGAAGAATCTTCATCCAAATTCAAATTCAAATGAAGGATTCAAACCTTTGAAGCTATTTATTATCCCTTATTGCCGATCAAGAAGGATTCAAAAAAATCAGATTGAGAAGGATTTGTACTAAATGAGAAGATTAGCCCATCTCCATTTGTCGCACATTTTTCATGAAGTTGCCCAAGCCATGAAAAAAAAGGGATTTAAATTTCAACTTCAAGGAAGAAGCCAAGAAGCCAAGAAGTATTTAAATTTATATGTAATTTGAATTCAAAGGAGTCCTATGATATCTTCATATGTGTAGAACCCTATAAATAGGACCCCATATCCATTGTAATTGAATTATTGATTCATGAAATGAAATGCTGCAATTTTTCTTCCACAAAGCTGGGTTAGGCTTTAGTGATTTTCTCTAAGGGCGGGGAGGTCCTTAAGAGCTAAACACAGGGAGGTCCTTGAGAGCTCAAGGCGGTGAGGTCCTTGAGTGGAGGTTCTGCCAGATTCGATAAACTGCTACTGGTCTTCTTCAAACTCTATGCATCCAACCCTTCCTTTTTTCCATTTTGAACCAATTTACTTTATTCTTAAAGTTTTGTTTGATGCCTTCTCTGCAGATCCCAGGTGTTCAAGGACTTTAGAGGATGGATCCTTTGCTTCCGAACCAAGATCTGATGGTAGATCTGAAATCTGGAGTTCCAATCTTAATCCTACTGTGAGATCTGAGAGACCAAGCAGTCGATCTATCCCGAGTCAAAGAGAATCTCCATTGGGATAAGCAACCAATCCTTTCTCATTAGATTTGGTAGTTGAAGCATGGAATAGCCTAATCTTAGATGGTTTCCTAGCCGTCTAATCCTTATTCTTTATAGCTTGCGGATCAAATTATGGGTAAGTAGTTAGTTACTTTCTTTAATCTCTTTAGTCTATTATGTTTTGTCGCTTTACTGCTATGATCATTGCTCTTTAAAACATCTTAGACTAAAATTAGATCATCTTATATCGTATCGCATCATTCTGCATCATCTTATTGGTATCAAAGCATTAGGTTAGATTAGGGTTTCATGCTTGTTGAATTCTCTTAAAGTACTTGGATTGGGTGCTTCACCATGGCCGTCTGGTCATAGAAAAAAGTAGGGCTACAAAACCCTTACATCCCATTCAAAGGAAATTTTCTTTGGTGTGTAGGGGTGCCACTGTGAATTGACCCTTGAAGAAGAAAACGAAGAGAAATGCATTTTTAGGGTTAATTTTCTGCATCCCATCCATTCCAGTATATAATCTATTATTTTAATTATTTCTATATGTAAGAAGATTAAGAAATTTTGATTTTTGTTTTGTTGGATTCATTAAATTTGGTTTTATTTTCTGGTATTTTATTAGGATTTAATTCGGTCTATAGAATTTCTAAAATCCTGATTACTGTCTAAGAATATTTCTATTTTAGAATTTCAGCATATAGTTTAAATTCCATAAAAGTTCAATTTCTGTAATTTAAAATTTAAAATTTAAAAATTTAAATTTAAAATTCAAATCTAAAATCTAAACTTAAAATTTGAAATTTAAAGTTTAAATTTTGAATTGCTAGTGTTGATTGTGCATTCATTTTACTTGAAAACACTTAAGGGCATGTAATATAATATAAGGGAAGGATTGAGACCCTTTCCTTAGCCCAAAACAATCAACCCCATTTGCATAGTCCTAAGCCTTAATTAAAAATCGAGTATCACTTAAAGCTAGGGACAGCAACAGGTCGGGTTTTATATACATGTTAACCCATTGTAGTAGTCACTTTTATGTGTGCTTCTGAGAATTTGTGTCTAAGGCTAGAGGTCTAGAGGCAAACGCCCTAAGCGGACCAGTGGTTCTTTAATTAGGACCTCACGAAAGTGAGGGGAGCCTCCCACCACCCCACCTCTTACCTGGCCAATCGAGGAGTTACTACAATCTTGGTTATTACCTTGACTAAGCACTATATTGGCCCTTAGGTCTAGAGGAACCCTAGACTTAGGTTGATTTGTATTGTTTACACTGCATGACTACTAGGGCAGGTACCCCATACCAAGATCAACAGACTCAAGCCAGTACATCTGCATCTATGGATTTCAGTCTAGAAATCCTGATGCATACTTTGACTGAACAATTTAGGCATACTTTGACTGAACATTTTAGGCAGTTGAGTGGTAGGCTAGACGAAATTGAGCATAGAATGGGAACCCTTGAGGAATCTCATGTGTCTTAGCCAGACATTCCACCTCCTATACCCACTCCAATTTATATTCCTAGAGCCCAACATCCTGATCTTATTCCTAATCCAAATCCTAGACGCCCAACTCAGGATGAAATTGAAGAAAATAGAGCCTTTAGGAGTGTTAAATTTGATGCACCCATGTTCGATGGGAACTTAGATCCTAAGGTCTATACGGATTTGGAGAGCGACATGGATCAATATTTCGAATGGTATGAAATGTTGGAGGAGCAAAAGGTGAAATTTGCAAAGTTCAAGTTAGTCCGACAAGCACGATTGTATTAGGATAATACTGAGAGATTGATCCTTCAAAGAGGACACATGCCCATAGTTACATGGAGGGATATGAAGGACAAGTTGAAAGAGAAGTATGTGCCATTAACATATCAACAAAGGCTATTGGATCAATGGCAAGACTTAACCCAAGGTAGTAAGATCGTGACCGAGTACATTGCCAAGTTCGATGAGTTTATTATGCGATATGGTGTAGTCGAGTCAGAATCTATGACACTATCTAGGTTTACAAAAGGCTTGAAAGAGGATATTAGAAGGGAACTATTTCCAAGGGAAGTACATGATTTGGAACATGCTTACCAGGTTACTAGAGACTGTGAACGATTTCAAAGAAGACAACCTATCTACCGACCTAAACTCAATAGGTTTAGTAACCCTAAAAATAGGTCAAGACAAGTTCCTATTAGTCGGCCTAGTCAATCCACACCAGTAGGTCGAGTGGATGATCGAGGAAAGGCACCAATTGGTCGAGTGGATGATCGAGGAAAGGCACCAATAGGTCGTATAAATGATAGAGGAAGAGCACCTGTAGTACACGAAGAAGGAAGTCAAAATGTAGAGTATTATAGGTGTCATCAGGTTGGCCATTTTGCTAACAAATGCCCTGTACAGAACCTACACATAGGTGAGATGGGAGAAGAAGAGGAACCCGAAGTAGCTGAAGAGTGTGAGAAGAAGTATATGAAGCTGAGCTTGATTTAGCAGAGGAGTATGAAGGTAATGAGGAGGAAATAGAGTCACCTGACCTTGTAGGAGTTGTTAGGTGTATTCTAGCTCGGACCAGGAAGAACGAGGACTGGCGTAGGACCAACATCCTGCAAACCTTCATTAAATTAGGGGACAAAGTGTGTAAGATCATTATAGACAGTGGGAGCTGTATCAATGCCATTTCTACCAATGCAGTCAAAAGTCTAGGTTTACCTACAGCACCCCATCCCAACCCCTATAAGGTTTCATGGATTGATGCAACCTCAATTCTCATTAAGTCAATTTGTCAGGTCATAATCCATTTCTAGTCATACCAAGAGAAGGTCTGGTGTGATGTGTTACCAATGGGAGTCAGTAGCATAATTTTGGGAAGACCCTGGTTATATGACCATGATGTTACCCTATTTGGAAGATCAAATTCTTGTTCTTTTAATTATCAGGGTAAGAGGATAGTCATAAATTCAACCCCACCCAAGGAAAATATTAAGAGGGGGTCCAGTAATTTGAAAGAAGAGAAGCCAGGATTCAACATAATTACTGCTAACGAGATGGAAAGAGAAATTATTGGAGGTGCACCCATTGGAGTTTTAGTGGTTAAAGAGACTCGTGACCAACCTAAACCTGAACACCCTAAGGAAGTTGTAGAGCTTTTGAAAAACTTTCAGGATGTGTTTCTTGAAGACTTGCCAAATGAACTGCCACCATTAAGGAACATCCAACATGCTATAGACCTAGTCCCAGGAGCCACATTGCCAAACCTCCCATATTATAGGATGAACCCTATAGAACACTTAGAGATGCAAAGACAAGTAGGGGAGCTTTTTCAGAAAGGATTCATTAGGGAGAGTCTTAGTCCTTATGCAGTTCCAGCCTTGTTAACCCCCAAGAAAGATGGCACTTGGAGGATGTGTGTTGATAGTAGAGCCTTCAACAAAATCACTATTAAATAAAGGTTTCCAATTTTCCATTTGGATGATATGTTAGATATGATGGCCAGATCAACCATTTTCTCGAAGATTGACCTTAAAAGTGGCTATCATCAAGTTAGGATCATAATTGGGGATGAATGGAAAACAGCCTTTAAGACTAAGGATGGATTGTACGAATGGTTGGTAATGCCTTTTGGCTTGTCCAATGCTCCTAGAACTTTTATGAAGATAATGATCCAAGTATTAAGAGCCTTTATAGGAAAATTTATGGTTGTATACTTTGATGATATCCTCATATACAGTAAGACAAGGAAGGATCACTTAGACCAGCTTTTTCTAGTGTGTCAGACACTTAGGAAAGAGAACCTGTATTCCAATCTTAAGAAGTGTAGCTTCATGACCATTAGGATAGTCTTTTTAGGTTTTGTAGTGATCCCAGAGGGAGTGTTAGCTAATCCTGAGAAGATCAAATCAATAGTTGAGTGGCCTATACCTAGGAATATCCATGATGTCCATAGTTTTCTTGGATTAGACAGTTTTCTTGGATTAGACACCTTCTATAGAAGATTTATCAAAGGATTTAGCACCATTGTGGCATCGATTACAGATTGCATAAGGGAGCCTTTAAGTGGACCAAGAATGCTGATAGAGCCTTCCTAGAGATAAAAGAGAAGATGACACAAGCCCCGATTTTTGAGACTTCCTGATTTTTCTAAAGTGTTTGAAGTTGCTTGTGATGCTTCGGGTGTTGGCATTGGAGGAGTACTTAGTCAAGAGAGTCATCCTGTAGCCTTTTTTAGTGAAAAATTAAATGAGGCTATATCCAAGTACTCAACCTACGATAGAGTTTTATGCGATAGTACAAGCATTGAAATATTGGAGACATTATTTACTACCACAGAAATTTGTGAGGCACTTAGGTTTCTAAACTCTCAGAAGAAATTAAATCCAAGACATGCTAAGTGGGTAGAGTATCTCCAGTCTTATCTTTTGTGTTGAAGCATCGAGCTAGTTTAGAGAATAAGGCTGTAGATGCCCTTAATCGCCGATCAATGTTGTTGAATTGTGTCAATACTGAGGTTGTTGGATTTGACAAGCTCAAGGAGTAGTATGAGTCTTGTCCAGTTTTGGGAAAATCTATGAGAAAATCAAGCAAGGACCATCTAGTTTGGATAGTGATTATACTTTGCAAGATGGTTATCTTTTTAAGGAAAATAAGCTTTCCATACCTAGAACATCCCCTAGGGAATTTTTGATTTGGGAGATCCATGCTAGAGTAGGGCTGGAAATGGGCTAGCCCAAAAACCCATTGTTTGGAACTGGGCTGGGCTAGCTTAATTAACTTCGGGCTGGCCTGAAGTTGGTTCAGGCTACAGACGAAATTTTAAGCATATTCGACTAGTCTTAGTGCTGTAAAATAGAGTCCATTTAATTTTTGGGCCAAAGGGATGCCCGGATTCAGTCAAAAAACTTTTAAAATATAGTCTTTGGGCCGGCCCAATGGGCTTTGGGCCGGCCCATTTCCAGCCCTATGCTGGAGGCTTAGCAGGACATTTTGGAAGAAATAAGACTATTCTGGCAATGGAGGACCAATTCTTCTGGCCAAGTCTTTAGAGAAATGTAGCTCAAATAGTGGCTAGGTGTAGAACTTGTGCTGCTACGAAGCAGCAAAAGAAGAACACTAGCCTCTATACCCCTTTGCCTGTGCCCGACTGCCCTTGGCAAGATCTAAGTATGGACTTTGTTCTGGTTTACACAAAACCATGAAGCGACATGATTCCATCTTTGTCGTGGTTGACAGATTTTCCAAAATGGCGCATTTTATTCCTTGTTCACAAACATTCGATGCCTCTAGAGTCGCCAAACTTTTCTTAGATGAGGTGGTCAGATTACATGGTTTACCTAAGACAATTGTGTCTGACAGGGATGTACGGTTCATAAGTTATTTCTGAAAAACCCTCTGGCATATGTTAGGGACTAAGATGAAGTTTTCTACTACTTATCACCCTCAAACTGATGGCCAGCTCGAGGTAGTGAATCAAAGTTTAGAAAACTTGTTAGGATGTCTGGTAGGGGAGAATACTGGAAATTGGGACTTATTACTGTCTAGAGCTGAGTTTACTTGTAACAGTTCAGTCAATAGGTCTACTGGTAAGAGTCCTTTTGAAATTGTACATGGGTACAAGCCATGAAAGCCTTTAGATTTGATTCAATTACCCATGCATGCCTGCATTTCCAAATTAGCCGAGTCATTTGCACAGCATGTCAAAGCATTGCATAAAGAAATCAATAACAAAATTAAAAAGAGCAATGAATCATATGAGCACGAGGCTAACTTATATAAGAGATTCAAAGAGTTTAATGAAGGGGACTTCGTCATGATTTGGTTATGACCTGAACAGTTTCCAATTGGAACCATGAAAAAACTACACGCCTGTAGTGCTAGACCGTATAGGATTATAAAGAAGATTGGACCAAATGCTTATATGCTAGAAATGCCATCTGAGTTAGGTATTAGTCCAACCTTCAATATATCAAATCTAGTTGAGTTTAAGGAACCAATGGTGATACATAGTAAGCCATTTGAGCCTAATCCCACCTTTGAGAGTGACCTATTCCAGAATGTCCACCAGCCAAATTGCCAGAGAGGAGAGAAAAGATTAAGCAGATCATGAATGATAAGATCATAACTACTAGAAATAAGAACTACCAAAGATATCTGGTTCATTGGCAAGGGAGACCTGAGTCTGAGGATTCTTGGGTCACCAGAGAGGATCTTCAAAAGTTGAACCTTGACTTGCTAGAACATTACTAGAGCCGAATTAACCCATACTCGACGGGGTCGAGTTCCTCCCACCCCAGGAGAATTGGTGAGGATACAAGAGCCAGGAAGAGAAAGCAAACCTTTTCCAATTCAATTTGGATCACCAATGAGTAAGTCCATGTCTTCTTCACAAAGAACACTCAAGTCCCAGTTGTTTTGAGTTTGTAATTAGGTCAAATTGAGTTGAAATTTGATCAAATTAAGTATAATATAGTCAATTAGGATTGTTGAGTTACCAATTGAGTCCATTGAGTCCATCAATTGGTTTAAGAGTCTTGTAAATAGAATTAATTTGCTTTGTTGGTAAATTGTCCAATTTGAGTCCTGTAATTAGTGCTTGAATAAGTCAAGAGGTATCATAAGTATCCAAGATCCAAGTCATCATCACCTTGGTGGATCAATTCTAGGTCGAAAAAAGGTTGTCCAAGATTTTTTTGCAGACATCCAGACATCTGGACATCCAGACATTGGGAAATCCAGACATTGGGACATACGGAAATTGGGACATTAAGACATTGGGACATCCAGACATCAAGACAAGAAGACAATTTGAATTTCATCATTATCCAAGAGAGGCGCCCATCCCATTTATTTTCATCGCCCATTTGAGATTTCAAGGAGGCACTAATTAAGAGGAGTAAAGCAGAAGGACTCTGCTTTTTATCTGGCCCACCCCCCCCCCCCCCCCCTCATTCTCTCTTGTCGTTCACTCTAGATGATGCCCACCCATGATTCATTCAAAATTTAAATGGGAGGAAAAGTCCAAGATAAATGGAGGAGTTATCGCCTATCTACATCCAAAATTCAAAGGAGGAGTTATCTTCTATCTACTTTCAAATTCAAAGGAAAAGATGTCTACATCCAAATTCAAATTCAAATGAAAGACTCAAACCTTTGAAGCTATTTTTTATCCCTTGTTGCCGATCAAGAAGGATTCAAAAAAATCAGATTGAGAAGGATTTGCGCCAAATGAGAAGATTAGCCCATCTCCATTTGTCGCACATTTTTCATGAAGTTGCCCAAGCCATGAAAAAAAAGGGATTTAAATTTCAACTTCAAGGAAGAAGCCAAAAAGCCAAGGTGTATTTAAATTTATATGTAATTCGAATTCAAAGGAGTCCTATGATATCTTCATGTGTGAAGAACCCTATAAATAGGACCTCATACCCCTTGTAATTGAATTATTGATTCATGAAATGAAATGCTACAATTTTTCTTCCACAAAGTTGGGTTAGGCTTTAATGATTTTCTCTAAGGACGGGGAGATCCTTAAGAGCTCAAGGCGGGGAGGTCCTTGAGAGCTCAAGCCGGTGAGGTCCTTGAGTAGAGGTTCTACCGGATTCGATAAACTACTATCGATCTTCTTCAAACTCTACGCATCCAACCCTTCCTTTTTTTCATTTTGAACTGATTTACTTCATTCTTAAAGTTTTGTTTGATGCCTTCTCTGCAGATCCCAGGTGTTCAAGGACTTTAGAGGATGGATCCTTTGCTTTCAAACCGAGATCTGACGGTAGATCTGGAATCTAGAGTCTGATCTTAATCTTGCTGCGAGATCTGAGCGACCAAGCAGTCGATCTATCCCGAGTCAAAGAGAATCTCCATTGGGGTAAGCAACCAATCCTTTTTCATTAACTTTGGTAGTTGAAGCATGGAATAGCCTAATCTTAGATGGTTTCCTAGATGTCAGATCCTTATTTTTTATAGCTTGTGGATCAAATTATGGGTAAGTAGTTAGTTACTTTCTTTAACCTCTTTAGTCTGTTATGTTTAGTTACTTTATTACTATGATCACTGCTCTTTAAAAAATCTTAGACTAAAATTAGATTATCTTACATCATATCGCGTCGTTCTGCATCACTGATTCTTTAATTTGGCAACAATTACTGAGAGGAAGTGGTTCTCACATTAAAGACTCCTTCTCATTTACTCTAAAAAATAATTGGCACTAAATTCATGAATGCATGACCAAGGATGTGACATGGCAAGTGATGTTGTCCCAATGAAGTGGCATGGCATTTAGATGGATGAGGAGGCATGGCCATCCTTGACTTGATGAAGTGGCATATGATGAAATGGCGCCAAGAGGTGGATGACATGTGGTGCCAAAGCTTGACATTTCTTGAGCTAGCACATGGTGTGTTGGGTTGTCACATGGGATCACATGTGTCCTGACTTGAGTGCACATGGTATCTTGATTTGGGTTCCCTCTTGTATTACAGGACTCAACTAACTAATTACAAAAACTCAATTTAAAACCCAACTTGAACAATTTGATCAAAAAGCATAACCAATAAAATAAAAGGGCTTAAGTTGGTAAATAGGGTTTGGCCCAAAAGGGTTTAAATAGGGTTTGACACAACCTGATAAATGGGGTTTATATAGATAACCCTAATTGGTAAAAAGGGCTAAACCCAACTAAGCTAAATAATAGAAATTAAGATAACTATTTAAAATTAATTGGGGTTTGGGTTTAGGGCTTCATTCACAAGTGATCCACAAGGATGTGGGTTCGACCTGTCGATTTCTTCTGGCCCTAGTGTCCACACCAGTTTCTACACCACCATTTCCCATACAACTAATTAACAACCAAACACAATAATGATGATTGTATTTTCAGACCATCATCTTCGATCGACTAATAATCGATTACCATAAAGATGGGTATGTTTCTACACCACCATCTTCTATCCAACCAATTAAATATTAATCGTGGTAAAGATGCTATGTTTCTATGCCTCCATCTCCGGTCGATGAATAATCAATCATAATAAAGATGGGCAACGTTTCCGCACTACCATCTCCTACTAGCCACTTAACACCCAATCGCTAATGAAGATGGCTGCATTTCGACACCTTCATCTCCACCAATGGGCTTCTCGAGCCCTTCATCGACTAACATCTGATCGAAGAAGATAGTTGTATTCAGCACCTATATCTTATTCGGGTTTTACTCCCACTCTTATTCGGGTTCCATTTCCACTCTTATTCAAGTCTTACTATCGAAATTGGATCTCGTTATTTTTTTATTATCTAGCAATGAATGAAGTGACAAAGTAGTGGCCATATTAATATAAAAAAGAGAACAAGACCTAATTAGTATATGAATCATTTAGTTCTGAAGACTTGGACTTTAGTCTAAAGGTTCTTCCATTATTTTGATCAAATTAGTAGCCACTCCTCTAATTCAAGAAATTGTACTAATTCCTTAGTGGATACCAAAATCTGATAGACTACACATGAGCTCAATCTTGGCTAGCCATCTATGTATATCTAAAGGTAGGTTCTTAACCATTAACATGACAAGACTGAGTACTTCTAGCCAATGATGCCCAAGCCCGACTTTGGCTGGCCAACCTAACCATCGTTTAGAAAGAAGTAACTAAGCCATCATAATATGAATATTAATACCAATAGCTAGATGAATACCAGGTCTTGCACCTCTAATGATCATCTTAACTATTCGACTCATTACTACTCTCTTAATGAAAGGCCATGACTTAATTATCTCCATAATTTTATCACTTAAAGGATCTAATCATTTTAGAGAGTTTAATTAGATTGAATAGAAAAAAGAGTAGAAGACATGGACAAATCAACAATCCTCCCACTAACTTCATCATATGATGAGGGTCAAATTACATTAGTCCAAGGGCACCTAGATCAATTAAACTAATCTTCCTTACTACCATGGGTTTGCTTGAATAGATGAGATGTCTAATCAAAATTTGATTAACCAAATTAGCCAGGTAAGTGAAATCAATGGGAGGGTTCAGTCATTAACCTCTTTCCTTAGATATGAATAGAGTTGTCCAGGTAAGAGGTAGCCCCAATTAATGACCATAATCAAATATCAAACTTACCTTAGACACCAATTGGTTCATCAGTTATGATTATGCTAGACTAGGAACTTAGGTTTAACAACTAATCTAGAATTAGGTCCATTTGATAATATAGACTTGATCAACCTATCACTATAGAATTGATCTAGAGACTTTTTGACCGAAACCTAATTAAATTTTGATTAGTTTAAATCAACTTCTCTAAGATCCATATTAATTAAATTCTAACCCTAGGTCTAACCTGATAATTTAACCTAATTTGAGCTAATCCAAAAATCCAAGTTTTATGAATTGACTTTTAATATTTAATTCATAATTCTAGATCCAATCAACTCTTATTTCCCGTAATTAGTCATGATTTATTTTGATAAAATTATATCTAAATATTTTTATATGTATTATATATTAATAAAATAATTTTAGATCTAGACTATACATTTTAGTACAATTGCTGAAATTAAGTTTATAATTTATGTTCTAAACATAAAACTTGATGTAAATAACTTAATTTTAGATTAATAATAGCAAAATAATCAAGATTAAACTACTAAAAATTATATCTAAATTATGAAAATAATTTTAATAAAAATATCATTTCATCTCACTTGTTCATAGGATATAACCACAAGAGGTACCCCTACATGCCATAAGAGATCCTATTGAATGGAAAGAGAGGATCTTTAAACCTTACTTCTCTCCTATGATTGGATGGCCATGGTGATTAATTCAATTCAAACTAGTTAGTCATATCAAGATTCAAATCTATATCTAATCAAATCATGTCAAGAACTTAGGACTCTGATATTACTATTGGAAAACTAGGATAGGGTTTCATGCATGATTTTTTTTAAAACCAACAAAAGCATATTAAATTAAAAATAATTTTAATCACTAAATCATGTATTAGAACAATTCTAAAAATATAACATATAGGATCTAGATATGATATGAAAAGAGTATAGATGCTGAAATTAAAATTAGCATGCATCGATCTAACCTATGCATGTAATAGATATAATCTACAAACATAAATAGGATCAAATCGCATACCTCATCATGGGTCAATGAACACCACTATTGATGGAGCATGGTAAAAGGTCTAGATGTTACCTCATAGCTACACAGGATGTTCGACCTCCACAAAAAGTCCACACGAAGCCCCGATAAATTAACTTCCCTAGAGTTCTAGCTCCGTGTGAAGGCTATGGTGGCTGATCTAATATCCTTTCTTTGAGTTTTCTTTGAATCCTCCAAGTAGATGAAGAGGTAGAAAACTAGGAGGATCAGGTCATGGAAGAAACAAAATCACAAAACCAATTTTCTAATTTTTCTTTTCTTCCTTTCTTCCTCTCCTCTCTTCTCCCTAGTGCCAAGAAGGAAGTCCATGCACAAGTTTGTTTTCATGCCCACTCCTTAATATTTTTCATGCTATTTTTTCTTGGTTTCTCATGGTAAAAGCCTCTCTTCCTTGTCATACAACCCCACATAAATCCATTAAAATAGGCATGGAGAAAAGAATTAACATAGGAGTAGATAAGGGATAAAGTTTTACTGAAACTAGGAGTTTGATTTCCAATATAACTCCTCCAATTTAAATTCAAATAAATTTAAATAAATTTTTAATTTTATATAAACCTACCCTAACCCAAAAAAGGCTGAGAGAGGGTGACAAAACACATTTTTTGTAGAGATAACTACATGTAAAAATTGGATATGCATCGAGACGAGAAGTGGGGTGCAAGAGATGTTTGACTTGGTCAAAATAGATTTAAAACTATATTAAAACTCCTTTTAAATTTGTTCTTGCCTTAATCCCAATCATAATGGATAAGAGAGAAGGTGCTAATCACATTTTGGCATGAAGATTAGAAGTGGTGCAAGGGAGAAAAAATGTTTCTTAGTTTGACTTGATCAACCTTAATTCTAATCTCAATTTAATTTGGTTTGACCAATTTAAATATCTTGAACCTAATCTAATTAGGATCTAATTTAATTAATTAATTAAAAAATTAATCAAGTCCAAATCTAAATTAAATCAAGATCAAAATTTTGTAGTGTTTAAGTCATCGAATAACCTAATCAGGTGAAATCTAATTGAACCAAATTCAATTAGACTAGCCAAATCCTTTCACTAAATTAAATTAACCCAATTAGCAATTCAATTACCAATTAATCCTCATATAATTAATTAATAATTAATTATTTACTTATTTATAATATTTGTGTAGGGTAAATTGTTAATAATATTTATAATTTTGCCACTAGATGATTCTCAATCGTCGATTAGCTATCATGATCAATCAAAAATTTTTATTATATGTAACCTCATAGGTTTGAACCCTAAGCTAGTAGCTCTAGAATGATTTTTTGAACTAATTGATGTAACCATCTAGTAATGGTACCCAATATCCAGATAGGTCGAATGATGGTAAAGCAACATTCAAGAACCCAAACTATGGTTACTGTACAATTTATCCCTTTGACCTAATGCTTAGGATAAATTTAGAGTCTACTGCCAACTCTAAATACTCATATCTGAATGTGTCTCAACATGCTAAATTTTGTGACTCCTCACCAGCATTACCCAGGCTTAGGTTTTGCGAAATTGAAATACTACCGAGCATTTACTCCAATAACTTGGAGTGGTTAATCCATTCTTAAATCGACACTGACTTAACAAATACTTAACTATATCCAAAAATCTTCTATCACTAGATTAGAAATCCAAGTAGTCTGGTACCAAAGATAGTGAATTACTTGCCAAGTTGCCTTGATAGTCTTAGGTTGGAGGGACATTTATACCCATACCCTTTCTATGAGATACTTTTGACAGTAGAGTACTCCATAGAGTTAGTCACTGTTTAGAGAGATGTACACCTATACTGACCTTTATGCCATACTTGTGTCTCCACACTCCTTGATTAAGAGGACAACCAATATATAGCATGCAATGACCTATACTCAATAAACGTTGTCGTCCTAGGTAATAATATATCATTTGGTCACGAATTGATTTAAGAACCACTCAATGAATCTTTCTTTATCGAATCAATGTAGTTCTAAGGACTTCAACACATTAAAGTTTACAAGAAGATGATAATGGTATTGAGCTACCAAAAATAATATTTATTTTAATTATAATTCATACACATTTACAAGATAGCTCAATATCTACAATCCAGATAATTGGTTTTAGGACACTTTTCTTAACAAATCTAACTTGGACGAGAGCCAATTAGAATAATATTGTATATCCATCTTCCAATTGTGATCATCAAACTCTTTGATTTCAAGAGCTTTAGTAAATGGGTTGGCTAGGTTCTCCTTTCCATCGATCTTCTGTAGGTCGACGTCACCTCATTTCACAATCTCTTGGACAAGTTGGTAACGATGCAGAACGTGCTTAGTCCATTGATGTGCCTTCAGTTCCTTCACTTGAGTAATAGCTCTAGTGCTATCATAATGCTAAACAACTATACCATAAATGGAGGGTGCCACTCCAAGCTTAGTGATAAACTTTCGAACTATACAGCTTCCTTTAAATTATCAAATGCCATAATATACTCCACCTTGCATATAGAATCAGTCACAGTATACTGCTTGAAACTTTCTAGCAAACAGCTTCTCCGTTAAGGATAAAGACATAATCCAATACACTTTTGCTATCATCCTAATTTGACTAAAAACTTGAGTCAGTATAATCGACTAGTTTCAAGTCAAAATCTCAATAAACTAAGCATTAGTTCTTGGTATTTTTCAAATACTTAAGGATAGTTTTTATGACCTTCTAATGGTTCTCACCTAGATCATATTGATATTTACTCACTACTCCTACAAGTGAGTATGCCATATCTAGTTGCATACATATCATATTCCACTATCGAGGTATATGGAATCCTACTCATACGCTCTCTCTCTTGAGGAGTTGTTGGACAATCCTTCTTAGAAAGAGTAATTCTGTGACCTATCGAAAGATAGCCTTTCTTAGAATTTACCATACTAAATTGCTTTAGCATAGTATCAATGTACATAGAGTAGGATAACCCTAGCATCCTTTTAGATCTATTCCTATAAATCTTCATCCCAAGGATGTAGGTTGCTTCTCCCAAGTCCTTCATAAAGAATTTAGATGATAGCCAAACCTTTATTTTCTGCATTGCAGGAATGCTATTCTCTTTTAAGAGAATGCCATCCACATATAAAACAAGAAATATAATTACTGAACCATTAACCCATTTATATATGCAGGGTTCTTTTCCGTTCTTAACGAAGCCATACATTTTGATCACCTTATCAAAATGCATGTTCTAACTTTGAGATGCCTACTTCAATCCATAAATAGATCTCTGAAGTTTGCATACCTTTGATTCATCTATGGATGTAAACCCTTCAGGTTATATCATATACATCTCTTCTTCCAACTCTCCATTTAAGAAAGTGATTTTGATATCCATTTTCTAGATCTTATAATCAGGATGTGTCCTATCATAAGCATTATCTGAATAGACTTGAGCATTGCTATAGGAGAAAATATCTCATCATAGTTAATACCATAATGCTGATGATAATCCTTGGCAACCATATGGGCTTTATAGGTCTCCACCATCCTATCTGCATCCTTTTTCTTTTTGAAAATCATTTACACTCATTGGATTTTACCACTTCATGTGGATCAACTAGTGTCTACATACTATTGATCTCCATGAACTCCATTTCAAATTTCATGGCTTCAAGTCATTTCTTAGAGTCAGAACTTGCATCGCATCCATGTAGGTGATCAGATCATCATTGTTTTCATCAAGTTCAATAGGATCCATATCTCAGACCAAGAAACTATAGTATCTATCCAGCTATCATAGTACTCTACCAGATCTCCTTAAGGTTACCTGTATAATAGACTCCAAGTTTGATCTAATCAAATATAATTTAATTGGTTCAGTTAATTGTATCGATTCTTCTACCTATCAAACTTTTTTAAGTTCAACCTTAAAGGTATTAGTTCCTTTCTTGAGGAACTCATTTTTGCAAAAGGTTGCCTTATTATTAATGAACACTTTGTATTCATCAATATGGTAGAAGAAATAATCCTTAGTTTTCTTCGGGTACCCTATAAATATATACCTATCAGACCTAGGCTCAAGCTTATCATTTTCAAATGTTTAATATAAGCTGGACATCCCCATATCCTAAGGTATGAGAGTATCGGCTTACACTCTATCTATATTTTATATGGCATTTTATTTATATACTTGCTAGGAACTCTATTTAGAATGTAATAAGCTGATTCTAGTGCTTATCCCTATAATGAGATAGGTAGACTTGCAACCCCATCATGGACAAACCATGCTAATAAGGTTCGATTCCTTCTTTCAGACACTCCATTTTGCTAAGGTGTCTCGGAAGGTATCCATTATGAAATAATCCCATTCTCTTCTAAATATGTCATAAACTTATTGGTAAGATATTCACCTCCTCAATCAATTTGAAAGTTTATTTCTCTACTTCATTACGAAATTGTTTAAACATTCAAATGACTTAGACTTTATCTAATTAAATAGACATACCCATACCTCAATAGGTCATCAGTAAATATGATGAAGTAGTGATATCTACTTATGACTGTTCATGGGTCCACATACATCAGTATGTATTAGACTCAAAACTTTAGTGGCTCTTTCACCTTTTCTAATAAAAGGTGACTTAGTCATCTTTCCAAGAAGATAGGATTTGCAGGTCAACAATAATTCAAAATCATTGACCTCGAGAACTTCTTCTTTAGATAACATGTTCATCCTATTTTTGTTGATATGACCTAGTCTACAATGCCAAAGGTAGATATCAGATACATTTTTATGCTAGGATGTTTGTTGGATGTGTACATTACATTTACAGGCTGTGATAACATATAAATGTCAGTTTTTAGTTTTCCATTCAATATAGTAACACCATTCAAAATGATATTACAAATTTATCTTTTATTAAAAATGATAACCATTTTTTGTCAAAAGGCCTACAAAGATTACATTCAACAAAATACTAGGATAATAGTGACAATCACCTAAAATAATGATACTAAAATAAAAAACAAGCTTCACTACTCCTATAGCTAGAACTGGAACAGGTCTTCCATCTTCAACATTCAAGAATTTCTCACCATCTTCAAATCTTCTACTGATATAAAGTTGCTGCAACGAATTGCAAGTATTAATAGGGCTTCCGGTATCTAACATCTAGGTAGTAGTATTACAAATAGAAAAATTACAAGGTATTATCATCTAAGTATCTTGTCTAGTAATATCTTGTTGGTTCTTCTTCTTCCTTGACCTATTTGGATCCAGTGAGGTAATGTAAAGAGAACAATTCCTCTTCCAATATCTCTGCTTCTTATAGTGGAAGCATTCAACATGAGTCCGGTTGGCCTTGAACTTCTTGGTCTGACTTGGCCTAGTCATTAGAGTACTTTGCATTTTTTCTTATTTTCTTCTTCCCTTTCTTAAAGGGGCGATGCCCTATTGAACCTCCCACTATATTCACCAACCCCTTATGAAGTTGATGATCCTTCTCATAAGTTTGTAGTAACCCCAATAGACCATGGTAGTTTACTACAAGCCTAGTCATTCCATAATGATTAAGAAAATTAATGTAGGACTTTGACATAGAATTAAGGATCGCATCCTTCACCAATTGTATGCAAAAGAAACCCAAGTTTGCTCAGGCACTCAATTAGTTCAATCATGTATAATATATGATCAGTGACTGACACCCCTTCCTTCATCCTTGTGTTGAAAATGGCATGAGACATTTTATACCTTTCAATATCATCAAGAGTGTCGATGGACTCTTTCAACACTTAAAGTATATCTTTCGGCTGAGCATCCTCAAATTTGTGATTTAATTCATTACTCATGGATACCTGCATTATGCAATGGATTGTAGTTCAATTATTAAGCCACTTCTAGTAAGTGTCTCAGGCCATACCATGAGTATTCAAAGCAGGCTCCTCAGGTGTCAGATCATCTACATGTACAAAATCCATTTGTGCTCTAGCGCTTTTTTTAGCTTTCGATAAAATTGGATCCCATTAGTTTTCCATTGTCTAGCAATAAATAGAGTGGCAAAGTAATGGCCATATTAATTTAAAAAAGAGAACAAGACTTAATTAGTATATGAATCATTTAATCCTAAAGACTTAGACTTTAGTCTAAAGGTTTTCCTACTATTTTGATCAAATTGGTTACTTATACCTCTAATTTGAGGAATTGCACTAATTCCTTAGCAAGTACCAGAATCTATTAGACTACACATGAGCTCGACTTTGGCCTGCTCACCCATGTATATCTAAAGATAGATTATTAACCAATTATTTCTCTAAAATTTTTTTGGTAATAATTTTATCCTAGGAATTAATCAATAAGCCTTTCGACTACTACTAGAAGTCCTGGTTAGGTCCAACCATTAATATGACAGGATTGAGTGCTTCTAGCCAACGATGTCCAACTCGACTTTGGCCAGCCAACTTGACCATCATTTAGAAAGAAGTGATTAAATCATCATAATATGAATAATAATCTAATAGCCAGATGAGCACTAGGTTTTTGGACCTCCAATAATCATCTTAACTATTGGACTCATTGCTACTCTCTTAATAAGAGGCTATGACTCAATTATCTTTATAATTTTATCACTTAAAAGACCTAATAATTTTAGAGTTTAATTAGATTGAATAGGGAAAAAGAGAAGAAGACATGGACTAATCAACAATCCTCCCACTGACTTCATCAAGTAACGAGGGTTGAACCACATTAGTCCAAGGGTACTTAGATCAATAAAACTAATCTTTCTTTCTAACATGGGTTTGCTCTAATTGATGAGATGTCTAACCAAAATCCGATTGACCAAATTGGCCAGGTAAGTGAGATCAATGGAAGGGTTCCATCATTAACCTCTTTTCTTAGACACCAACAGAGTTGGCCAGGTAAGAGATTGCCCCATTTAATGACCATGATCAAATGCCAAACTTACCTTAAATACCATTTGGTTCATTGATTTCGATTACACTAGTCTAAGGACTCGGGTCTAACCACTAATATAGAATCAGGACCATTTAATATTGTGGACTTGATCATCCTATCACTATAGAATTAATCTAGAGACTTTTTGGCCTAAACCTAATTAACTTTTGGTTAGTTTAAATCAACTTCTCTAAGGTCCATATTAATCAAATTCTAATCCTAGATCTAACAAGTTATTTAACCTAATTTAAGCTAATCCAAAAATCCAAGTTTTATGAATTGACTTATGATCTTTAATTCATAATTCTAGATCTATTCAATTCTTATTTTCAATAATTAATCATGATTTATTTTGTTAAAATCATTTCTAAATATTTCTATATGTATCATATACCAATAAAATAATTTTAGATCTAGACTACACATTTTATTACAACTATTGAAATTAAGTTTATAATTTATGTTCTAAACATAAAATCTGATACAAATAACTTAATTTAAGATTAATAATAGTAAAATAATCAAGATTAAACTACTATAGATTAGATCTAGATTTTTAAAATAATTTTAATAAAAATATCCTTTCACCTTACTTGTTCATGGGATATAACCATAAGCGGCACCCCTACATGCTATAAGAGATCCTATTGAATGGGAAGAGAGGGACTTTAAACCCTACTTCTCTCCTATGATTGGATGACCATGGTGATCAATCTAATCTAAAGCAGTTATTTGAATCAAGACTTAAATCTATATCTAATCAAATAATGTCAAGAATCTATGCTTTGATACCACTGTTGGAAAACCAAGACATGATTTCGTGCATGGATTTTTTTAAACCAACAAGCATATTAAAGTAAAAATAATTTTAATTACTAAACCATGCATTAGATTAATTCTAAAAACCTATCCTATAGGATCGATACAAGATATTAAAAGAATATAGATGCTAAAATAAAAATCAACATGCATCAATTTAACCGATACATGTAATAGATCTAATCTACAAATATAAATAGGATCATATCACATACCTCGTCACGGGTCGATGAACACCATTATTGATGGAGCATGGTAGAAGGTCTGAATGTCCAATTAAATTAACCCAATTAACAATCCAATTATTAATTAATCCTCTTATAATTAATTAATAATTTTTTATTTTTTATTTATAACTTTTGTATAGGGTAAATAGTTAATCATATTATTTATGTCACTAGATAATTTTTAATCATCGATCAACCATCATGATCAATTGAAAACTTCTATTATGTGTGACTTCATAGGTTTGAATTCTAAGTCGATAGCTCAGGAATAATTTTTTGAACTAATTGATGTAATTATCTACCTGACATTCAGATATGTTGAATGATGGTAAAACAAAATTCAAGAACCCAGGTTATGATTACTGTATAATTCATCCCTTTGATGTAATGCTTAGGATGAATTAAAAGTCTACTGCCAACTTCAAATAAGTACATCTGGATGTGTCCCAACATGTTAAATCTTGCGACTCCTTACCAAGATTACCCAGGCATAGGTTTTGCGAAATTAAAATATTACCGAGCAATTACTTAAGCACCTTGAAGTAGTCAATCCCTTCTTGACTTAACACAGACTTAATAAGTACCTGATTGCACCCAGAAACCTTCCATCACTAGATTAAAAATTCAAGTAGTCTGGTACTAAAGTACAGTATGTTGCTTGCCAAGTCATCATGATAGCCTCAGATCATAGGGACATTTATATCCATACAATTTCTATGAGATATTCTTGATAGCAGAGTACTCCATAAAGTTGGTCACTGTTTAGTGAGATATACTCCTATACTCACTTGTACGCTATACCAATAACTCCACACTCCTTGGTTAAGAAGATAACCAACCTATATGGCACATAACAATCTATTCTAGATAAATGTTTTCATCCTAGGTAACAACGTATCATTTGATTGTAAACCAATTTAAGAACTACTCGATAAATTCTCTTTTATCGAATCATTATAGTTCTAAGGACTTCAACACATTAGAGTTCATAAGAAGATGACAAATAATATTAAATTATCAAAAATAATATTTATTTTATTTATAATTCATATATATTTATAAGATAGATCAACTATCTATAACCCAGATAATAGCTTTAAGACACTTTTTCCAACACCAACCTGAACCCAACCCATTGATAGCTCTAGGATAAAGCAAGCAAAACAAGAGAAGTAAAAATGAATGTCCTCTCTCTGAAAGAGCTAAAGAAAAGAAGAGAGGAAGATGAAGAAGAATAAGAAGATAGAATTGACTGGTGTATCTAACTCAACTATTAACTTCATTCACTATGAAAATTATAACTCCCTTTTCATTTTTAGTAACATCATTTACATCGTAGGTTATCCTAAAATCATTTGGTATAATTTTTGGTTATTTATTAATTGATATTTTAATGCATATGAATTGTTGACTTTGTTTAGTTTATATGAATTGAAACATGAATTAATTTATGACCAAATATTACACTTGATGATGTTAGACAAGCCCATGATCGTACAAATGATGTAGCTACAAATGAAGAAAGAGTTAAAATATCAATAATAAATAAAGTCAATAGTAATCTAGAATCTCCAAACCCTATCATCTCCCCATTTTTCTTTTTCTCCTCCTTTTCTTTTCTTTAGCTTTGATTGAGAGGAGTTTGTTTTTCTCTTCCTTTATTTTGCTTACTTTATCTTAGAGCTATCAGTGGATTGAGCTAAGATCAGAACCTAGATAATATTCAAGTCTAGACTCAACCTTAGTTCTTGGATCTAGACCCGACCTTAGTTATTGGATCCAGATCAAAACCCTCATTCCTTCCACCATCCCACTCATGAACGGGGGCTCGAACCCCACTCTACCACTACCAGCAGTCCTCTAGATGATGGTCCATGACATAGACTCCCTTGGGCTCCATAATTTTGCAATGCTGCACTATCAACATCGCCAACCTCAAAGTCACCATCTTGAAGGCCACTTCCCAAGATGAGATCTCGATCGACAATCATGTCATAATTGAGATCATCCTCCTCACCAAGTCCTCCTACCTAACCACCATCACTTGCATCATCCTAACCCTCTCTCATCGCTTCTCTCATACCTGCAACTGGGTCATCATCCTCAAGTCCCTGATATCACCATGTCCTCCATAATGTTGGCTCTGACTTCTCCTACGAGGCCCTCTCCATACCCCTTACCAGGTTCAAGCTGGGCCAAGCCAAAGGAGTGCTTGAGCTTGGCTTGAAAATTAAATGAGCTCTATTATAAAGACAAAGCCTAGCCTGATCTACTTTAGGCCAGGCTTAAAGAATAGCTAGGCTTCAAGCCAATCCGAAGCCAATCAAGCCAGCCTGAGCCCAGTTCCAGTCCTATTTACATGCCGAGACTAAAATCTCATACATAAAGGGCATGCATCCATGCACACCTAATTAATTAATTATTTAATTAATTTAATATCTAATTAATTAATTAAGTTAATAAATAAATACTTAATTAATTAAATAAATAACTAAATAACTAAATAAATATCTAATTAATTAAATTAATAAATAAGTATTTACTTAATAAAATAAATAACTAAATAACTAATTAATTAATTAATTAGTTAATTAAATTTTATTAATATAAAGATTTTAATTTTTAATGATGGCTCTAGCACCGTCTCCATCATAGTTGCTAATACTCAAAATATAAATAAAAAATAGATCTGATATGTACCAAGGTTTAGAAAAGGAGTGATTACAATTTTATTAATCTAGAACAGTAACCTAGCCTCAGTGCATTTACATTACAGGCAATCTTAGTTGAAATTTCTATTGTTAGGAGTATTTAAAATAAAAATCCAACAAAATCATATAAAAAATATCTCAAAATAGTTTTAAAAAAATCAAAATAAGGATGAAAAATAAAAGCAAATTCAAAGATCATAACCAATTCACTAGGAAAGAAGAAAAATATGAGTACTAACCATTGAATGCCATAGTCAAATAGATAAAAGAATACAGTAAGTTATAAAAGAGAATAAGATAAAAATTAGAGTTCTGGCAAGGCAGCTAGATAAAATAAAACAAGAAGAAAAGCTAAGTTATGAAACATTACATAACATCCCTATAGTTATAAGAAATATAAAAATAAAAATCAATAAACATCCTGGCTAAAATTCTTTAGCAATACTAGCTGAAGATAGAGGCACTCACTAATAGGGAGGAAACTCGAGGGGGAAGCTCTATAGCAGGGAGGAAACTGGGGAGGAAAGCTCGGTGACAGGGAGGGCTGAGGAAAGATGGTGGCAAGGAGGGGTGAAGGAAAACTATGGTAAGGAGGCACCGGAGGGAGGAAGCTCGGCAATAGGGAGGGGTGAGGGAAGACAGCAGCATGGGAAAGATAGTGGCAAGGATATGTTTGAAATTGGATAGGATTTCATGCAAGTATTTATTTTTTTAAAATTTACCAATAGAACCATATCAGATTAAAACTATCTTTAATTAGAAAAACATGCATAAGAATATTTTTAAAAATTTCTACCAAGGATCTAGAACATGATATGCAAAGTAGTTAGTACTGAAATTTAAATTAGCATGCATCAAACTCATCGATTCTCGTTGTAGACCTAATCTACACTATCTATGAGATCGGATCTCATACCTAAGCATGAGTTGCTGATCTCCACTACTAATGAACATGGTATAAGGTTCTTTAGATCACTTCATAGCTGCACTATATGTCCAGCCTCTATAGATCATCTACATAAAATCCTAAAAGATTAGCCTTCCTGGAGTGCTAGCTTTGCACAAGGGCCTCCGGATGGCTGATTTTTTTTCTAGAGGATTATATAGTGAAAGAAATAGAAAAACAAGAAAAACAACTCTCTAATTTAATTTGTTTTCTCACATAAAACCCTAGGGCCTTGACACACCCATGCCCATTCTCAATTCCGTATTAATTCTCCCCTCTCCCAATTTTTTTTGGTGGTTTCTCTCTTCAAATCTCATGGTAAAGCCTTCTCTAATCTTTCGCACCCATCAAAAAACTCAATTAAGAAAAGCATGGAGAGGAGATGAAGAGATTAGGATAAAATGAAATTAGGATATGGATAAAGCAAGGAGTTTCAATCGAACTAAAACTCTATCAAAACCAATTCAAATCACATCCAAATTAATCCAGATTAAATCCTAATCCAATTGGAAGAAAGGGGATGGTGACCAAGCATTTTTGGCATGGAATCATTAATGCAAAATTTAGATTTGTGTGATGAAGGGGCGTGGAGCAATTCTAGGGGTTGCTAGTTGTGTTTTTCAATTTGACTTGATCAAAATAAGTCCTTTTCCAAGTCAAATTTAGTTTGGCCCATTAAAAAACTTGAGACTAATCTAATTAGATCCCAATTAAATTAATTAATTTTCAATCAAATCAGAAATTAATCAAGTTCAAGTCCAAATCAAATCAAGATAAAAACTTCTTAGCAATTAGGTCATCGTATAACCTAATCGAGTAAGATTTAATTGAACCAAATTCAATTAGACATGACCTAAACCTTGCTCAATCAAATTAAGACAATTAGTAATCTAATTCCTAATTAATCCTCTTATAATTAATTAATACTTAATTAATTATTGCTTCATAATACTTGTATAAAGTTAATTATCAATTAAATTAAAAATTCTTTCTTTAAATGATTTTTAATCGTTAATTAGCCAACATGATCAATTAGAAACTTCTATTATATGTGATCCCATATATTCGAATACTAAGTCAGTAGCATAGAAATAAACTTTTGAACTAATCGATGTGACTATCAAGCAATGATACTTGACGTTCGGATAGGTCAAATAATTGCAAAGAAATATTCAAGAACCTAGGCACATAGTTATTATATAATTTATCCCTTTGACCTAATGTTCAAGATGATTAAAGAGTTAACTGTCAACTCTTAATCAATGCATCAAAATATATCTCGACCTAATAAATCCTGTGACTCCGCACAAGGATTATCCTAGCCAAGGTTTTTCTAAATTAAAACATAGCATAGCATTATCTCCAATACTTTGGAGTAGTCAATCCCTTCTTGACTCATACATTGACTTTACAAGAACTTAACTATACCTAGAAACCTTTCATCACTTATTAGAAATATATGTAGTTTGGTATCGAAGTATAGCGAGTTGCTTGCAAGTCACTGTGGTAATCTTGAGTCGAAGGGATATTTATATCCATATCCTTCTATAAGATACTCTTGATAAAAGAATATTTTACAAAGTTAGCACATTCAGTAAATATATTTTTACACTCATCTTAATGCCATACCAGTACTTTATACTTCTTGGTTATGAGGATAACCAACCTATATAGCACACAACGACCTATACCTGATAAACATTATCATCCTAGGTAATAATGTATCATTTGGTCATGAACATATTTAAGAACTATATGACAAATTCTCTTTTGTTAAACAAATGTAGTTATAAGAACTTCATCATAATAGAGTACAAAGGAAGATGCACAAAAAGTAATGAACTACCAAAAAAATAATTTTTATTTATTAATGATTCATATACAAATTATAATGAGTTCAACATTCTACAATTTATATGATTGGCTTTAGAATATATTTCCTAACAACTTTCACTTGGACTAGAGCCAATTAGAACGGTATCGAATACCCATCTTCTGCTTATGATCATCAAACTTTTTAATTCTAAGGGCTTTAGTAAATAGGTCAGTCAAGTTTTCCTTTCAGTTGATCTTTTGAAGGTCAACATCATCTCTATCAATGATCTTTTAAACAAGGTGCTAGCGATGCAAAATATGCTTCATTCGCTGAAGCGACTTTGGTTCCTTCACTTGATCTATGGCTCTTGTACTATCACAATGCAGAAGAACAAGACCATCTATGAAAGGTGCCACTCCAAGCTCGTTGATGAACTTTCATAGCCAAATAGCTTTCTTTGTAGTATCAGATGCCGCAATATACTCTCAAAAATTGAATTGGCCATAGTATGCTGCTTGAAATTTTTTAGTAGATTGTTCTTCCGTACAGGATAAAAACATATCCTAACACACTTTTACTATCACCCCTATCATATTGAAAATTGAACTCAGTATAATTTACTAGTTTCAAGTTAGAATATTTATAGATGAGCTACTGGTCCTTAGTATTTCTTAAATACTTAAGGATAGTCTTTACGACCTTTCAATAGTTCTCACTTGGATCATATTGGTATCTACTTACTATCCCTAGTGAGTATGCCACATCTGGTCATATATTTGTCATGGCATACATAATAAATCCCACTATCGAGACATATGGAATTCAACTCATATGCTCTCTCTAAGGAAGTTATCAAAAATCCTTCTTAGAGAGAGAAATTCCATGGCCTATTGGAAGATTATTTTTCTTGGAATTCACTATATTGATAGTTTTTATTGGAATTCACTATATTGAACCATTTTAGTATGGTCTTAATGTACATGGACTGGGATAATCCTAGCAACCTTTTAGATCTATCCTTATAGATCTTCATCCCAAGGATGTAGGATATTTCTCCCAAGTCCTTTATAGATAATTAGGATAACAACCATACTTTTATTCCCTGCAATGTAAGAATGTCATTCTCGAATAAGAGAATGTTATCCATATATAAAATAAGAAATATGACCACTAAACTATTAGCCCATATATATACAGGATTCTTCTCCATTCTTAACAAAGCCATATGTTGTGATCACCTTATCAAAAACTCTAAGATACCTACTTCAATCCATAAATGGATCTCTAAAGCTTGCACACCTTTGATTCATCTATGGATGTGAACTATTCAAGTTGTATTATATGCACCTCTTCTTCTAGGTCTCCATTTAAGAAAGCAATTTTGACATCTATTTACCAGTTCTCGTAATCAAAATATGCCGCTATCACAAACATAATCTGAATGAACTTGAACATTGCCACAGGTGAAAATGTCTTATCATAGTCAATACCATAATATTGATGATATCCCTTAGCAACCAGATGGCTTTATAGATTTTCACCTTACTGTTTATGCCCTTTTTCCTTTTGAAAATCCATTTATACCCTATAAGTTTTACCCCTTCAGGTGGATCAACAAGTGTTCATACATCATTGACCTCTATGGACTCTATTTCAGACTTCATTTCTTCAAGCCATTTATCAAAGTTGGAACTCTGCATGGCATCCATATAGGTGATCGGATCCTTATTATTTTCATCAAGTTTAATAGGATCACTATCCTGAACCAAGAAACCATAGCATTTGTCTGATTGACATGGTCTTCTATGTATTGGACCTCTTTAAGGGTGCATCAATAATGGGTTTTAGGTTTGAACTAATGAAGTCTAGTTCTGAGAGTTCAGTTAATTGTCTATTCTTCTACCTGTCGAACTTCTTCAAGTTTAACCTTAGAGGCATTGGTTCCTTTTTCAAGGATCTCTTTTTCTAAAAAGACTACCATATTATTAAAGAATATCTTTTATTCATCAGTATGATAGAAGTAATAACCCTTAGTCTCTTTCGAGTATCCTATAATAATAATTTATCGGACCTATATCTGAGCTTGTCTATTTTCAAACATTTAACATAGGTCAGACATCTCTAGATCCTAAGGTGTAAGAGTCCTAGCTTACACCCTATCCATATTTCATATGGTATTTTGTCAACAGACTTGTTGGGAACTTTATTGAGAACATAACAAGCCGACTCAAGTACATATCCCCAAAAGGAGATCGGTAGACTCACAAACCCCATCATGGACCAAACCATATCTAACAGGGTTCGATTCCTCCTTTTAGATACTCCATTATATCAAGGTATCTCAAGAGGTGTCCATTGCAAGAGAATCCCATTCTCTTCTAAATATATCAAAAACTCACTAGTGAGGAATTCTCCTCCTTAATCAAATCAAAAAGTTTTAATACTCTTTCTAATTTATTTTTTTACTTCATTATGGAATTGTTTGAATATTATAAATAATTCAGACTTATTTTTCATTAGGTAGACATACCCAAACCTAGATAGGTCATTAGTAAACATAATGAAATAGTAATATCCACTATTACAGAAGTGTTCATGGATCCATATACATTACTACGTACTAGATTTATAACCTTAGTAGCTCTTTCACCTTTTTCAATAAAAAGTAACTTGGTCATCTTTTCAAGAAAGCAAGATTCATAGGTCAATAATGATTCAAATCATTACCTTAAGAATTCCCTCTTTAATTAACATGTTTGTCCTATTCTTGTTAATCTGACCTAGTCTACAATGCCAAAGATAAATATTAGACATATTTTCTAATCTAGAGTGTTTGCTAGACGTGTACAGTACACTAACAAGCTATTATATAATATAAATATTATTTTTTAATTATCTATGCATTATAGTAACACCATTCATAATGATATCATAATAATTATTTTTTATTAATAAATGAAAATCATTTTTCACTAAAAAGTCTACAGAAATTCATTCATCATAAAACTAGGATAATAGTGATAATCATCTAAAATAATGACATTATCATTGAAAACAAACTTGACAACTCCTAAAACTAGAAGTGAAACTGCTCTTCCTCTCTAATATTCAAAAATTTCTCATCATTTTTAGATCTTCTACTAATCTGAAGTCTCTGCAATGAATTGCAAAATATTAATAGGACTATCAATATCTAATACCTAGATAGTAGTATCACAAATTGAAAAGTTATAAGGTATTATCGTATAAGTACCTTGTGCAACAATCGCTTGCTGATTCCTCTTCTTCTTTGGCCTATTCAAATCAAGTGAGAAATATAAAGATGATGGTTCCTCTTTTAATGACCTTGCTTCTTATAATAGAAGCACTTTGTCTAACTCTGATCGGCTTTAAACTTTTTAGTCTGACTTGGCTAAATCGTCATAGCATGTTGCACCTTTTTCTTATTTTTTGTTTTTCTTTCTTAAAGGGGTGAACCTTATAAAAGTAGAACCTCTTACTACATTCATCAATCCCTTATGGAGCTAATAATCCTTCTTATTATCTGTAACAACCCCAATAGATTATGGTAGTTGCTTGCAGGCTTAGTCATTTTATAATAACTAAGGAAGTTGAGATAGGGCTTCGATAGGGAATTCAGGATCACATCCTTCCCTAGCTATTCATGCAAGAGAAATCTAAGTTTTCTCAAATGCTTGATCTATTTAATAATATCCAATACATGATCAGTGATCGATGTCCCTTCCCTTATCTTGGCATTGAAAATGGTACAAGATATTTTGTACCTTTCAATATTATCAGGAGTACTAAAGGATTCTTTCAATACTTGAAGCATATCCTCTGCCTAAGCATCCATTTATGATTGAACTCATCATTCATGGATGCCCGTATAATGCAATGGACTGTAGTTCAGTCACCGAGCCACTTTTGGTAAGTATCTCAAATCAAATCATGGGCATTTGGAGAAGGCTCCTCAGGTACCGGATCTGTCAGCACGTACAAGATCCACTTGTGCTCTGGGACGATCTTCAACTTTCGATACCAATTATCAAAATTGGGTCAAATCAACTTTTCATTATCTAACAATAATTAGAGCAACAACATGTTGGCCATTTTAACTGAAAAGAAAAGAGAACAAAACCTATTATTATATGAATCATTTAATCCTAAAGACTTGGATTTTAGTCTAAAGGTTCTCCCATTATATTGTTCAAATTGATAGCCTCTACCTCTAATTTGAGAAATTATACTAATTCCTTAGTGGGTACTAAAATCTAATAGACTACATATATGTCTGACTTTGGCTGACCCATCCATGTGCATCTAAAGGTAGGTTCTTAACCAATTATTTTTTTTAAATAATTTTAGTAATCTATTTTATTGCAGGCATCTCTTCAGCAAGCCTTTGGGCCTTCATTAAAAGTCTTGGTTAGGTCCAACTATTAACATGACAAGACTCAGTGCTTCTAACCAATGAATGGCCAAGCCCAACTTTGGCCTACCTCCTGACCACCGTTAAGATAGTCATAACTAAATCATCATATTATAAATCATAATTCTAGTAACCGGATGAGCACCAAGTTTTTGGCCCTCTAATAATCTTCCAAACTATTGGACCCATTATCATCCAACTTAATGAGAGTCTATGACTTGGTTATCTCCATAACTTAATCATTTTAGGGACCTAATAATTTAGAAAGTTTTATTAAATGGTTAATAAGAGAAAAAAAGATATGAACCAATTAATCAACAATCCTCCCACTAACTATATCAAGTCTGTGATGAGGGTTGAAGACAAATTATTCCAAGGACACCTAGTCAATCATGCTTATCATCTTTACTAACATGGGTTTACTCAAATCAATAAGCTATCTAATCAAAAATTAATTGATCATATTGGCTAGGTAAGTGAGATCAATGAGAGGATTTTGCCATTAACCTCTTTCCTTAGATACCAATAAATTAGCTAGTTAAGGGATAACCCAAATTAATAACCATGATTAAATATCGACCTTATCTTAGACACCAATCAATTCATCAAATTTAATTAAACTAGCTTAATAACTCGAGTCAAATCACTAAGCCATAATCAGGTCCATTTGATATAATATGGACTTGATCAAGCTGTCACTATAGAATTGATCTAGAGAATCCTTGACCTAATTCTAAATAACTTTTGATTAGGTTAAATCGATTTCTCTATTGGATCCATATTATTCAAAATTCTAATCCTAGATCCAATATAATTAATTGACCTGATTCAAACTAACCCATAGTCCAAAATTTATAAATTGATATTAAATCTTTAATTTACAATTCTAAACCTAATCATTGATATTTTAATTTCAGTAATTAATAAATTTTCATTATGCTAAATTTAGATCTAAATAATTTACATACATCTCATACACATTAAATAATTTTAGATCTACATTATACGATATAATTATAATGCTTAAATTTATGTCATGATTTATGTTCTAAACATAAAAACAAATCATAAACACATAATTTTAGATCATAAATAACAAGTTAATCTAGATTAAATCACTAAAAATCATATCTAATTATCAAAATAATTTTAATAAATTTTTTTACCTAACTTGTTCATGATATGAGATGACAAGCAGGACCCCTACAAGCCATAGGAGACCCCATTAAATAAGAAGAGATGGTCTTTAAATCCTACTTTTCTCTTATGACCAGATAGCCATGGTGATTCACCCAATTTGATGCAGTCACTCATATTTAAAACATATCAAATATGCAAGAATATACATCTCAAATCATGTCATGCAACTTGTAGCTCTAATATCACTGTTTGAAATCAAGTAGGGTTTCATGCATATATTTAACTTTTATAATTTACCAGTAAAATTATATGAGATTAAAACTATTTTTAATTAGAAAAACATGTATAAGAATAATTCTAAAAATTTCTACAAAGAATTTAGAACATGATATGCAAAGTAGTAAGTGTTGAATTTAAATCTATATGTATCAAACTCATCAATGCATGCTGTAGATCTAATCTATACTACCTATGAGATCGAATCTTATACCTGAGTATGGGTTGCTGATCTCTGCTACCAATGAACATGGTATAAGATTTTTCATGTCAATTCATAGCTGCATAGTATGCTCAGCCTCTACAAATCATCTATATGAAGCCCTGAAAGATTAGCCTCCTTGGAATGCTAGCTCTGTACAAAGGTCTCCAAATGACTGATTTTTCTCCTTCTTCAAAATAACCAGGATCCTTTGAGATGTAGAGGAAGAAGAGTTCTAGAGGATTGTAAGGTGGAAGAATTAGAAAAACAAGAAACATACCCCTCTCAATTTTTTTCTTTCTCCCTTAAAACCCTAGCACCTTGACACCCCCATGCCCCCTCTCTATTCCATGCTAATTCTCCCCTCCTAATTTTTTTCTATGGTTTCTTTTCTGATCTCATGGTAAAGCCTTCTCTAATATCTCATGCCCATCAAAAAATTCAATTAAAATAGGTATGGAGAGGGGATGAAGAGATTAGGATAAAATGAAATTAAGATATGGGTAAAGCAAGGAGTTTCAATCCAATTGAAACTCTATCAAAACAAATTTAAATCTCATCCAAATTAATCCAGATTTAATCCTAATCCAATTGGGAGAAAGGGGAAGGTGAAAAAGCATTTTTGCATGGAATGTTTCATGCAAAATTCAGATTTGCATGAAGAAGGGGCATGGAGAAATTCTAAGAGGTGCTAGTTGGGTTTTTCAATCTTGATTTGGTCAAAATAAGTCCTTATCCAAATCAAATTTGGTTTGGTCCATTAAAATAACTTAGACCTAATCTAATTAGCTCTTAATTAAATTAATTACTTTCTAATCAAATCAGAAATTAACCAAGTCAAAGTCTGAATCAAATCAAGATAAAAACTTCTTAGTGATTAGGTCATTGTATAACCTAATCAGATAAGACTTAATTAAACCAAATTCAATTAAACCAGACCTAAACCTCTTTGCTTAATCAAATTAAGCTAATTATCAATCTAATTACTAGTTAATCCTCTTATAATTAACTAATACTTAATTAATTATTTCTTTAAAATACTTGTATAAAGTTAATTATCAATCAAATTGATAATTTTACCCTTGAACAATTTTTAATCATTAACTAGCCATCATGATCAGTGAAAAATTTCTATTATATGTGATCCCATAGGTTCGAATAAGCTGATAGCACAGAAATAAATTCTTGAACTAATCAATGTGATTATCTAGCAATAGTACCCGATGTCCGGATAAGTCAAATGATTGCAAAGCAACATTCAAGAATTGAAGCATATGGTTAGTGTATAATTCATCCCTTTGACCCAATATTTAGAATGACTTAAGAGTTAATTATCAACTCTTAATTAGTTCATCCAAATGTATCTCATCCTAATAAATCCTATAACTCACAAAGATTATCCTGGCCATGATTTTACTAAATTGAAATACAACATATCATTATCTCTAATACTTTGGAGTGGTCAATCTCTTTTTGAGTCACCCACTAACTTTACAAGTACTTACTATAGTCAAAAACTTTTCATAACTGTATTAGAAATACAAGTAGTTTGGTATCAAAATATAGTGAGTTACTTGCAAGTCACCGTGATGATCTTAGATCAGAGGGACATTTATATCCACATCCTTCTATGAGATACTCTTGATAGCATAGTACTATATAGAGTCGTCATATTTAGTGAATGTACTCTTACACTCACCTGCATGCCATACCGGTATCTCCATACTCCTTGGTTATGTGGACAACCAACTCTTATGGTATATAATGATTTATACTCGATAAACATTGTCTCATAGGTAACTATGTATCATGAATAGATTTAAGAACTACATGACAAATCCTCTTTTGTCAAATAGAAGTAGTTTTAAAAACTTCATCATAAAAGAGTTCAAAGAAAGATACATAAAATATGATGAACTACCAAAAAAATAATTTTTATTTATTTATTATCTATATACAAATTATTATAAGCTCAACCATCTACAACTTAAATGATTGGCTTTATGACATATTTTCTAATAGGAGAGGCACTGGGGAGAGAAGCTTGATGGCAGGGAAAGGCAAGGAAAAATTGTGGTTGAGAGCGACGACAGGGGGAAGACGATGATAGGGAGATGCACCGGAGGGGGGGAAGCTGGGCAAGAAGGAGGGGCAAGGGAAGATGGTAGCAGGGAGCACCAGCAAGAGGAAGCTCAGTGGCAAGGAGAGGTACCAAGGGAGGGGGCAGGGGGCAAGGGAAGACAAAAAGCCAAAAGCGGGAAGAGCAAAAATTGGACAAATGGATGGTTTTAAAGGAGGATTATTAGCAATGATAGACTACTATCATTAATAATGAAATGCCATCGATAATAATAATATTACAAATAGAAAAAATATGCATCACTAATACTCATCGAAAATATCTAATATTCTGTGATAACTATTAGTGATGGCATTTACCATCGCTAAAGATCAAAATCTCATTACTAAAAGCATTTTTTATAAAATATTTTTTAGAGTTTATAACATTATTAGTGATAGCACATTGCTGTCACTAATAGTTTAAAACTCATCACTAATAATATTTTTCATAAAATAAAATTCTTTTAAATTTTGAAAACTATTAGTAATAGCAACATTCCATTGCTATAAAGAAAAATGCCATTGCTAATATTTTTTTCATAAAATAAAATTCTTTATAATTTAAAATATTATTAGTGATGGTTTTTTTCATCACTAATTCTTAAAAAGTCATCGCTAATAATGTTTTTCATAAAATATAATTCTTTAGATTTTTAAAAATTATTAGTGACAGTATTTATCATCGCTAAAAGTAAAAATCCTATTGCTAATAGTATTAGTGATGATAATTTTTACCATCATTTTTTATGCCATTACATATCATTGTTAGCAATGGCATATTAGCTATTATTAATAGCTATCATTAATACCTCATTTTTTTAGAGTACATACTTCATCAGCATATCTACTAGATTCACATCTATGTGGATTTTGAGCATTGACATCTAACCATCCTCCACTACATCATGCATAAAGTAAAAATGAATATCAACGTACTTTATACAAGAGTAAAAAACTGGATTTCTCACTAAGTATAATGTACTTTAACTTTTATAATATAACTCTAATACATTCTATTTCACTTTAAGCTCCCTATGTAATCACCTAAGCTATATAGCTTTTACATAAGCATGCGTAGCTGCAATATACTCACTGTCATGGATAAAGTCTCAATTGACAATAACTTTGACTCCCATCTCTCAACACCACCTGCTATCGAGAACACGTGTTCCATGGTAGAATGTGTTGCCCAGTTGGCCAACCCAAGAGGAGGGGTGAATTGGGTTTGAAAAAATTTAAACAAGTATGTGCCTTTCGAAAAACTTTATGTGATGAGTGAAGTGATAGAGTATTATAAGCAAAAGTAAATAAAAATGTAAAAGCAAGAATAATCACAAATACTACAAGGTTTAGAGTGGTTCGGAGCAACCCAGCTCCTATATCCACTACCCAAGGTGTACACTTGAGATTTCCACTATATTCACCCCGAATACAGTCGAATTGTTTTCCTATAGGCTCATAATCCAAAGCCCAATACAAAGTTAGTTTTCCTGGGCTCACTAACAACCCAACTTGGTTTTTAAGGCTAACCAATAACCTAAAACCAACTCACAAGCTACAGCAACCTGCTATACTTGTAACAACTCAAAAATAGAGTTAATAAAAGAAGCAATACTAAAAAAAAACTCAAAGTTGTTGAATGGTTATAGTTGAAGCTCTTAATGAGGCCTTCTTGAATGCTTCTTGATTGCTCTTCAAGACTCTTTTAACTCTTCAAAGATAAACTCAAGAAGTAGGTGGGAAGTTGTTGGTGAACTTGAGTTTTCACTTGAAAGCTCTTAGAACATTCAATATTCTCTTTAAAGTTCCATAAAATTTTTTTTCCTTCACTTAAATCCTTTATTTATAGCTTCTTGAAGTGTTCCCAGGTGAATATGGCCATTAGAATTCCTTGGAAGTCAAAAACTAGTCATTGGGAGGCTTTAAAATCAAGAAATTCAAATTCTAAAACTAACCGTTCATGTTTAAATTCTGTGATTTGAGCGAGCTCGCAGATTTCGAGTAGGCTCGAATTGATAGTGAAGTAAAACTGCAGTCTATGAGAGTTGGCTCATTTTAGATTATAGTCAGCTCAATTGACTAAAGTCTTAGAAGCAAATATCTTCCACTCTATGAGGTCGGCTCGGATCTTCCTCGAGTCGGCTCGAAAGTTGTGTATCAAAAAATTTTTGTGCCATGCCAAACAATGTATCAGCTTTATTTAATTGTGTTGGCTCAAGTGAAACTTTTTCAGAGTCTTCCAAAAAGCTTCAAACTTCTTCCAAACAACTTCTAAACAACTTCTAAGATATTTAAACTTTAAATTACATTGATTTAGCCCTTTTACATAATCATACAAATGAATTTACTTAGGGCTCTTAAATACATGAAACTTTTTCTTTGAGTACATGAATTCATTCCAATGGTCTTAGAATTGTAGGGTGGATGATTGTCCATATGAAACATCTTACAAAAACTTCTTAAACATTTGAAAAGTATTAGCATAAAATGCTTGCTCCAATATTTTGTAATCATCATAATCATTTTAGAGGTCAACAATCTCTCCCTTTTTGATGATAACAAAATACTGGACTTGGAAATAATAAGTATCTTTACATTTATAATTGTATCAGAGTAAATAACAACTATATCAAAGTAAATGAGTTTAGGATGTGCTATACAATGTATCAGGCAATTCACATTTTGAGTTCAAATTATAATCTAGTGTAGGAGTTCATTTCACAATTTGACTAAAGTATTAGAGTTTTATAAGTTAAGTATCAGAGCTCAGTTAAGTATCAGAGCTATTAAGCATTCATTTTTTAAATTAACTGAAGTATCAGAGCTATTGTCAATTAATTTTACAAATTGACTGAAGTATCAGAGCTTTGCAAAAGAGTTCATTTTACAAGTTAATAGTAGTATCAGAGCTTTAGAGTGAAATGTCAAGGCTCATTGTAATTTAATGAAATATACTCCCCCTTATTAAGCATTTTGCATACACATTGCACATATAATTTCACATGTAATTTTTCATTCTGTTTTCATATTGTCCTCATATTTTTTGCACATTGCATAATATTATTATCACATTATATGATCATTTTTCATGCTTCACATATTTCTCCCCCTTTTTGTCATCAACAAAGAGTATAAATGCTCCCCCTTACTATAGAATTCAACATTAACACACATTTAGAGAGAAAAAGTATAAATAACTATGATTGTAATAAAAAGATAGATTTCATTTCAGTACATGTAATACAATGAGATACATAAAACATAACAAAAACATAACATAAATAAGACATCTGTGAGGCTAGTCCTCATCAAATGGAAGATCTAAGACAACAGAAGCTATAAACCTATATGCTGAAGGCCTAGGAGTATGATGAGTCATGTTCCTATTCCTAAGAGAAGGGCAAGCTCTAGGGGTCCTAGATCTACGATACTATCTAGGTGCATCTCAAGTAGGTGCTGGAGGAGGAGGAGTAGGCTCTGGCTCGCTAGCTGAAAGTAATGGTGTCCTCTGTCTATAAAAGCATCTAATAATGCAAGTGTGCTGGTGCCTGAGAGGATCTTAGTAGCATGTGTATCATTAATGCTCTGCTTAGGCTACTCTGACTCAGGTGCTGTAGGTGTGTCCATAACATATGGATCTGAAAGCATATCCACCTACTGATCAAAGTCTTGTCCATCTTGTGGTGGCGAAGAAGGTGATCCAGGAGGTCCAGCCGAGGTAGACTGATGTAGAGCTGCAAGAACCCGACTGAAACCATCTCTCATCTCGGTCTGCAGCAGATCTATCTTGGAATGTACCTCAATCTGAATAGTCTATAAATTAGATCTAAGAGTTGAAATATCATCTCGAAACATCTATTCTGCTCAGAATCCTATTGCCCACCAGTACTGGGCTCAGAATGAACTGATGGTGGAGGTGTGGTAGGTGCTCAGCAACATCTACACTAACTGGAATATCATTCTCATCATCATCATCAGAATGTGCTGCTCTTTGTCCAGATACCTTTTTCATCCATACTCCCTCAACTCTGTGGTACCCCATCCTATGTAGTGACTTCTCTAAATATCTATCTATATACAATAGTGGTTTTCTATCCTCACCTGATAGGTCAATACCACAATCTAGAAATAGAAAAGTGAATGCCATCCTGTATGGTAGACATGCCTTGGCCTTACGAGCCGCATCTCTAATCTGAGCCATCATAATGAAAGGTAGATTGAGGGCCTCCCCTTCAATCATATATCTCATAAACATCAGGCCACGCTCGCTTACCCAGTCAAATCTTCTTGTCCTAAGTAAAAACACTCAACTAATAATATTGTGAAGTAATCTCATCTTAAGTGAAAGTCTGTTTGCTTGTACATTTGAGATTCCTTCCACATTCCTTCTCTTTAAAATAGTCCTTAAAGTACTATGTCTATCTTTCAGGTTCAAGTAACACTTCCCAGTTTCTGGCATTTGAAGAACCTTGCTTAACCTGACCTCATCAACAGAAATAGTGACTCCCTTTACTATAGAGAGTATCTGGTGTGCTTCAAAGGACAAATACTCAAAAATGGTCCTGACCAAGGTGAGATAAGTAGGGACATCCTATGAACAAAAAAACTCCCAACCTTGAGCTCTAATCCACTCACCAATTCGAAAACTTTGTTGTTCTAGAAAAGTGAAATCTACTTTTCTACCTGAAGTAACTAGTCTATTCCCTATTTGGATGATTTGTCATTATGGAGGAGGTGGAACTTATGTTTCTTGTTAAGTCAGCTCATCCTACCTTCTTTTGGATATTCTCTCTGCTTGAACAGTGCTAGATGCCGCCCATTTAGATCTCTTTGCTACAGCTCTCTTGGATGCCATAGGATCTAAAATTAAAGGGATTTGGAAGGATTGAGTGGTCCCTAGGGCTAGAGAGGAAGGTGGTCCCTAATGTTCGAGTTCAACAGTAAATAGAAGGGTGAATAGGAATTTTCAGGGCTTCCGGTCCTTAAGTAGGCTTGCCATTCGAGTCGACTCACCCAAATAGCTTTTCCTGCTCGAGTCGGCTCGAGCAAAACTGAGGAATAAGTTTCTAAATTTCAAGGAAATGATTTCTCAGCCTAGAAAAATTACAAGTAAAAATGTGTATCAACCTTAAATAGGTGATAGAGGTCCTCTAGATAAATCTTCCTTAATTCTTAAAAAAATTAGGTCAAAATTCTAAAAAGGATCACAAAGGCCTAATTCTCCTCTAATCATTTGAAATCTATCCTCACTAAGTAGTTTGGTAAAGATGTCAGCCAATTATTTTTCAGTACAAATAAATTCAAGTTTGATATTACCATTTTGAACATAATCCCTAATGAAATGATGTCTAATTTCAATATACTTAGTTCTTGAATGTTGAATAGGATTCTTTGTTAAGTTGGTAGCATTTGTGTTATCATATTTATTTGGAGTTTTAGATTGAATAACACCATAATCTTCTAGTTATTGCTTAATCCATAACACTTGAGCATAACAACTCCTTACAGCCACATATTTTGCCTCAGCAGTAAATAGTGCCACGAAGTTTTTTTTCTTGTTGTGCCATGAGATTAAGTTCAACCCTAGAAATTGACATGTGCCACTAGTGCTCTTTCAATCAATTCTACAACCACCATAATCAGCATCTGAATAACCAATTAAATTTAAAGATGAAGGTTTAGAATACTATAATCTTAAGTTTGATGTATCTTTAAGATATCTTATGATTCTCTTACTAGTAAGTATATGTAATTCTTTAGGATTGGCTTGAAATCTTGCACATATACAAATACTAAATAATATATCAGGTCTACTTATAGTCAAATAAAGTAGAGATCCGATTATATCTCGATATAATTTTTGATCTTCTTTGTTACCTTCCTCATCTTTGTCAAGTTTGTAGATTGGGCTCATGAGTGTGCCAATTTGTTTTATAGATTCCATCCCAAACTTTTTCAAGAGTTCTTTAATGTACTTTGTTAGTTGATGAATATCCCTTCCTTTGTTTGATTTGCAGTCCAAGAAAGAAAGTGAGTTCACCCATCATGCTCATTTCAAATTCTCCCTATATTAGCTTGGCAAATTCTTGACATAAAGTTTCATTAATTGTACCAAATATTATATTATCAACATATATTTATACAACTAATAATTCTTCATCTTTTCTTTTGATAAACAATCTTGTATCTACTTTGCTTCTTTTGAAATCATTTTCTAAAAGAAATTTGCTCAACCTCTCATACCATGCTCTAGGTGCTTATTTTAAACTATATAAAGCTTTGTTTAATTTGAAAACATGATTTGGAAAAGAGTGATTTTCTAAAACCCAGAGGTTGTTCTACAAAAACTTCTACTTCAATGTAGTCATTTAAAAAAGCACTTTTTACATGCATTTAAAAATGTTTAAATTCTATATGACATGCAAATGCAAGTAAGAGTCTTATGGCTTCTAATCTTGCTACAGGTACATAAGTTTCATCAAAGTTTATTCCTTCCTCTTGGTTATATCCTTTAGCAACTAATCTGGCTTTATCTCTAACTACGTTACCTTTGTCATCTAATTTATTTTTAAAAACTCATTTAGAATCTATAACAGGATGTTCCTTAGGTCTACCTACTAAGGTCCATACATTGTCCCTTTCAAATTGATTAAGTTCCTCCTACATAGCCATCATCCAATATGGATCACTTTTAGCTTCCTCTATGCAGTTAGGTTCAACTTGAGAAACAAATGCTAAATAGCCAAAGGTGTCTCTAAAGGATGACCAAGTTCTTACTCTTTAAGAGGGATCACCAATAATTAATTCTTTAGGATGAAAATGTGCGTACCTCCAATCTTTTGAAAGCTCATCATATTCTATACTTACCTTTTCCTTTTCTTGCTTAACTTGCTTTTCTTTCAAGCTTAAGTCCTTTACTCTATCATTCAGGAAACCTGCATCATTATCAATACACTCTTCTTTTCTTGAAGGTGTGAGGTTAGACTCATCGAAAACAACATGAATTGATTCTTCAATAGTTAAAGTTCTTTTATTAAATACTCTATATTGTAGTTGAATATCTAAGAAATATGCCTTGATCAGATTTTGCATCAAATTTATCTAAGTTATCTTTTTCATTGTTCAAGATATAACATTTATATCCAAAAACATGAAAGTAATGAATATATGGTTTTCTATCATTCCAAAGCTCATAAGGTGTTTTTTTCAAAATTGGTCTAATCAAAACATGGTTTAGTATGTAACATGAAGTGTTCACAGCTTCTGCCCAAAATACCTTGGAAGATTGCCTTCACATAACATGGTTCGGGCCATCTCTTCCAATGTTCTATTTTTTCTTTTAATAACACCATTTTGTTATGGTATTCTAGGGGCTAAAAAGTTATGATCAATGCCATGTTCTGTGCAAAATTTTTGAATTCAGTACCATGATCACTTCTAATTGAAATAATTGAAAGATTTTTCTGATTTGAAACCTTTTTATGAAATTTTTGAAAAACTTTAAAAGCTTCATCTTTGTGTCCAAGAAACAAAATCCAAGTAAATCATGAAAAATCATCTACTATCACAAGTCTATATTTCATACCTCCTAGGCTTGTGATCCTAGTTGGTCCAAATAAGTCCATGTATAGCAGTTCTAAGGGTCTTGATATTGAAACAATATTTTCAGATTTAAAATTTCTCCTAGTTTGTTTACCATATTGACATGCATCACAAGCATGATCAAAATCAACTTTAAACTTTGGTAAATCTCTAACTAAGTCTTTTGAAATTAATTTTGCTAAAGCATGCATGCTAGCATGACCCAATCTTCTATGCCAAAGTAAACTAGATTCCTTGATTTTAACATTCAAAACCATTAGACTTGTACTACTTGACATTGCTAGATCATTCAAATCTACTATAAAAATATTTTCAAGTCTATGACCAATAAACCTAATGCTAGAATCAAGAGAGCTAGTTACTATACACATTGAAGATTCAAATACAACCATGAAGCCTTTATCATATAATTGACTAATGCTCAATAGATTATACTTCAATTTGTCTACTAGCAATATATTTTCAATATAAGTACAAGAGATAATTTTGATCTTACCAATTTCAATGATTTTTTCCTTGCCATTATCACCAAATGAACTATTCCACTATCTTTCATTTCAAGGTTGATAAATTGATCTTTGTCACCCGTCATATGTCTTGAATAGCTGCTATCTAGATACCATCTCTTCTTCGAATTTTGGGCTGTAAGACGTTTCTGCAAGACAATCAAGTAAAATTTTTAGGTACTCAAGTTTTCTTGGATCCTTGATGGTTAGTAGCTATAGTTCCTTTAGGAACCCAAATCTTTATCATTTTATTTTTGTTCTTTCTTCTTAGATTACATTCATAAGCTTTGTGTCCAAACCCATTGTAGCAAAAACAAACAACTTTTGGCTTGTGAAAGGAATTGAATGCCGAAAACTTCGATGCATAAGGTTTTGAAGCTGAAAATTTATTTATATGTATTATATTATACCCAATTCCAGCTTTATTATTAGATTTTCTTTGATCTTTCAATATTAATTCAAGTTTATTTGAACTTAAAGTCAATTTATCAACAAGAGGTTTGAGTCTATTCATTTCAATTTGTAAACCTTTATTCTTTTCAGGACATTCATCTTTTTCAGCTTGTAATACTTTGCATTTTTCAGAAATATTACTTAATTTTTTTTGTAAAAGATTATTCTTTTCAAAAATTTTATTCTTTTCTTTCAATAATATATCATAATTACTTTTCATGGATTTGATTTTCAAACTAGCTTTTTTATATTCAGTTAAAAGTTCTTGAAAAGCAGTATGCAATTCATTATACGTAAATTCATAAATGGGTTCACTAGGTATTACCTCATTTCTAGACCCACTAGACATTTATTTGTAGATTTTGAAATCTCTTCCTCTTCATTTGAAGTAGATTCATCACTGTCATTCCATGTAGCTATCATGACTTTCTTTTTCTTCTTCTTGTATCCCTTTTTTGATGTAGGACATTTAGAACGGTAGTGCACTGGCTTCTTGCATTCATAACAAATTGGTTGTTGCACCTTTTCTTTATTTTTATCTTTCTCTTTTTCTTTACTTTGTTCACCTTTGGTAAGGTGCTTCCTTCAGTATCTTAACTTTTTTCTATCCATAAATCTTCAGAATCTTTTCATAACTAGAGTGATATCATCATCTCCAAATTCTTTATTCGAGGAGGGGCTTTCTTCTTCTTTTTTCTCTTCTTGCTTCTTAATCTTCGCTGCCGCCTTGAATGCTATAGAATTCTTTTTCTCACGGTCATCTTCGCTGCGGTGCTACATTGTCAGTTCATGTATAATTAAAGAACCAAGAAGTTCATCAAGTGAAAGTATGTTTAGGTCCTTGGCTTCTTGTATTGCAATGACCTTGGGATTCCATTTATCTGATAAAGATCTAAGAATTTTTTGGACAAGATCAACATTAGAATATACCATGTCAAGACTTTTCAAACCATTAATAATATCTATAAATCTAGCAAATATTTCAAATATTATTTCATTTGGTTCCATTTTGAAGAGCTCATAATTGTGCACAAGAATATTGATTTTAGAGGTCTTTACTTATGTAGTGCCTTTATGTGTAACTTGTAGTTTATCCCAAATTTTTTTTATCGAAGTACAAGTGAAAACTCGGTTAAACTCATTTACATCCAAAGCACAATAAAGAAGATTCATGGTTTTGGCATTTAGTTCACCCATTTTCATATCATATTCATCACATTCCTCTTTCGGTTTAGCGATGTCTATGACATTTACTTTCTTAATGGGTATGTGTGGTCCTTTTAAAATTATCTTCCATAATTGAAAATCAACAGCTTGTATATAAATTTCCATTCTAGCTTTCCAATAGGTGTAATTGGTACTGGTGAAAAGTGGAGGTCTATTGCTTGATTGACCTTCGACCAAAGATGTAGTCATTTAGGTTACCGTAGAACTTTTCTCTTAATTGTTAGATTAATGATACTGAGACATGGCTTTGACACCACTTGTTGCCCAGTTGGCCAACCCAAGAGGAGGGTAAATTAGGTTGGAAAAAATTTAAGCAAGTATGTACCTTTTGAAAAACTTTGTATGGTGAGTGAAGTGATAGAGTATTGTAAGCAGACGTAAATATGAATGCAAAAGCAAGAACAATCACAAACACCACTAGGTTTAGAGTGGTTCGGAGCAACCCAGCTCCTACATCCACTACCCAAGGTGACACTTAGGATTCCATTATATTCACCCCAAATACAACCAGATTTTTTTTTGATGGGCTCAAAATCCAAAACTAATGGGGACATCGACCAGCCCATATCCTAAAACCAGCCTAGCCTAGATCTTGAAGCCAGACCAGCCCCAATCCTGAAGCCAGTCCACCCCAGATCCTAAAGCCAGCCCACCCCAGATCCTGAAGTCAGCCTAGCCCAGATCCTGAAGCCAGCATAGCCCAGATCCTGAAGCCAGCCCAGCCCAGATCCTGAAGCCAGCCCAGCCCAGATCTTGAAGTCGATGTAGCACAGATTTTGATGCAGCATGGTTCCCAATGTAGCATAGGTCTAAATCAGATGCCAGAATATCAACAAAGTTCGAATAAGTTATTTTAAAGTTGTCTTGGAATTTATCGTTGTTTTAGGATTGGTTTGTTCCAATTGCTTTTAGGATTTATTTTATCCCTTAGTTGGATTAGTTTGTTTTAAACAAATAGTTTGAATTTGTAAGGATTGAGATTGAGATATTTGAGATCAGGATATCGAAATCTCATATTAGTCTATTTAATTGGTTTATCGATCGAATAAAAAAAGGGCGAAGAAGATTATTGGAAGAGAAAAAAAATTCATGAAGGAGGGGGTGCAAAGCCCTACATGGTTGCTCCATGAAGGAGTGGGTGCTGAAGCCTAGGTGGGAAGTGTTGGAGTTCTTCCAGGAATTGAAAATTGCAATCGATCAAGCATCAACAGCCTTTCACAGCGAAAGCAGATATAAAAGTAATTTATATAAAAAGATATAATTTATAAATAAATCTAATTTATTCATCATAAATTCTTAACATGCTGAAATATATAAGAAAAATATCATATCTGAAATAAAAACTATTTTAAGCATAAAATACTTACCTGGATTGCTATCCTGGCCTGCTCTAAAAGACGTGCCAATCCGCTTCTGAAACCGGGATTCTACCGGAGCAACGCAATCGCCTGGCCTCTATTGGTATCCACACAGGGCTCATGTAACTGAGTCATATAGAGCACCGGACTGCTAGATCCTTGCAGCCCTCTCCTCTTTCAGCAAATCGCCCGTTTTAAAAACTATGTAGATCCGCTACTAGACCGGCTTCTGGCTTCTATCTTGCAATCTTAGATCTACAAGACCTTGGACCCTTTACTCTCTTCTTTCTTTTGTAGAATAACTCTCTAGATCTCTCAGAAGGAAGAAGAAATCTCATAAGAGGGAGAAGAAAACTAGGCACTAGGAGAGAGACCCTCTGGAGTTCACGACCAAGAGAAGAAAAATGCCCAAAAATATCTCCCTTTATTTTTGGTCGACCACCCCTCTCCCCCTATTTATTTCTCATGGTAAATCCCCTCTTTTTTTATTTCTCCACACCAAAACACCAGTATTTTATTTCAATCGGTTGAAAATTAAGAGGAGTAAAAGAGGACTCCTCCTCCTCTCTTTCTCTTCATGCCAATTCCCTTTTAGTGCCCATCTGGATTTCACACCCACTTTGTTTTGTTGCACAAAATAACTTGGGGCCCACTATGGCATGTGGAGACAAGGGGAGACAAGGAGAGAGAGTCCTAGTCCAATTGGACTCTAAGTCATAGTCCAAATAAAGTGATTTGACAGAAAAATTGTAGCTGATTTTAAATTCGATCGAACCATTTCGAAAAGGACATTGACCCAACTCAATTAGAATTAATTAACTGAGTTTAACTCAATTAAATTAAATCTAATTTAATTTAATTAACAATTAATCTATAATTAATTAATTGTAACATTTATAATTATGTCAAATCTTAATTGTAACACTTACAATTAAGTCCAAATGTACTAAAATTTCCAATTTTAGTAACATTTTGATTTGTTGATTGGTTACTTGAGCTCCTAATGTGTGTGACCCCTCAAGTTCTATCTTGTCTGGTAATGAGACATGCTATAATTTGAAGGTGAAAAGCACATGTACCTATCATACAATATGCAAGAAAACAGGGAAAAAAGATATGCATTTTAAAATAATTTTAAAATGTGCATAGTGGAAGGCTCGGTAGATAGATCTAAACAATCTACCGATCTGCCTGCAACAGGATCTAGCATAATGACCTAGCATGTATCATAACATCAAAACAAAAGAAAAACCATAAATATAAAAGTACCATACCTTTATACCAAGAGAGAAGCAGTGGAAGTACTGTGAGAAGGAAAAGGATGCTCGAGCCACACACATGTCTGACCTCTACAGGATATCCACACCGGACTCGACTCTGATCAACTCCCTTGGAGTGCTAGCACTTCAGGATCCTTGGCTGATCTTCTTCTTCCAGGAAAACTAGGAGGAGAACAAGAACCCCTTTCCAAGACCTAGCTTGATTGCTAGGTAGCTCACACCCAATCCCTAGAACTCTCACAACCCTTCTCTATCTTCTCTCTAGTAGTGTTGTAACTTATAACCCCTTGCAGCCTATACAATGACCCTCATTTATAGGTACAGCCAAGATAAGGAGAAAGGGGAAGGAGGAGAGATGAGGGGAGAGAATGGGGGAGAGGATCAAAGTCATACCAAATGGGTCCAATCCATTAAGATAAGTATGACTTTCATACCATATAACCTTAGAGCCAAAACTAGTTTGAATTCAAAATTCAAACCAAGTCAAAACCTGTCCAAAAACCTCCCACAAATTCCTTCCATAATTTTTATTCGTCACAGGAAGTGTCGACTCATGAAAAATGCCAAGTGTTGACACTTCACTAAGTATCGACACCTGCAAAATTCCAAGTGTCAACACAAGGAACAAAGTCAATCATATTGACTTCTAATGACGACAAATGATTCCCAATCATCGATTAGCCACAATATCTGATAGAAATCCTCTATAGTGTGTGACCCCATAGGTTCAAACACTAAACCAGTAGCATTGGAACATTTTCAGTACCATTCAAAGTCCTCATCTAGCAATGATACCCGACGTTCGATAGGTCGAAGATGTAGAGCACCTCACAAGAACCTCTGGCATATGGTTGCTGCATAATTCATCCCTTTGACCTCATAATGCTCAGGATGACCTAGGGTTAGACTGCCAACCCTAATTTGGTTTATCCAGATCATGTCTTAACCTCACAAGTTCTGTGACTCCTTATAAGAACTACCCTGGCCAAGATTTTGCTAAATTAAGACATAGTGAGTCATTCACTCCAAACTATTTGGAGAGGTCAATTCCATCTTGATCTACCACCGCTCCTCAAGTACTTGACTATACCCAGAAACCTTCCATCACTGGATTAGAAATCCAAGTAGTCTGGCACCAAACTATAGTGAGTTGCTTGTAAGCTGCCATGGTGACCTCAGGTCTGAGGGACACAAATATCCATATCCCTTCGCGAGCAATCCTTTAGCAGAGGGGAGCTCCGCAGATGGTCACGTTCAGTGAAATTTCATACATTTCACTTACATGTCATACCAGTATCTCCATACTTCTTGGTTAAGAGGACAACCAACAAATGTGACATACAACAACCTACACTTGATACATCGTTGTCCTATAACAATGTATCATTTGGTTGTGAACCAGTTTAAGAACTACTTGATATATCCTCTCTATATCAAACAATGTAGTTCTAAGGACTCCATCATACAAGAGTTCATTTTAAGAAAATGTAAATATGATGAACAGCCAAAAAAACTTTTATTTATTAAAGAATTCATATACAAAATACAAAATAGCACAATCGTCTACAACCTAGATGATTGGCTTTGGGATACAATTCCCAACAACTTATACTTGGACTAAAGCTAATCGGTGCAGAATCTCATTCCCATTTTTCATTTACAACAGTCAAACTCTTGAACTCTGATAGCTTTAGTGAAGGGGTCAGCCAGGTTCTTCTTTCCATCGATCTTCTGAAGGTCAATGTCACCTCGTTCCACGATCTCTCATACAAGGTGATAGCACCGCAGAATATGCTTTGTACGGTGATGAAACTTCAGCTCTTTGGCTTGAGGAATGGCTCCAATGTTGTCATAGTACACCAGAACAGGACCATCAAGGGAAGGTGCCACTCCTAGCTCGCCAAGGAACTTTCACAACCACACAGCTTCCTTCATTGCATCTGATGCTGCAATGTACTCTGCCCTGCATACTGAGTCCGCCATAGTAGACTGCTTGGAACTTTTTTAGTAGATAGCTACTCCATTTAGGGTAAAGACAAAACCTGACACACTCTTGCTATCATCTTTATCAGACTGAAAACTAAAGTCAGTATACCCCATATGTTTCAAGTCAGATTCTCCATAAATGAGCCATTGGTCCTTAGTATTTCGTAAATACTTAAGGATGGTTTTTACCACTTTCTAGTGAGCTTCACTTGGGTCAGACTGGTATTTGCTCACTACACCAGTGAGTATGCCATGTCTGGTCTAGTACATGATATGGTGTACATGATAGAACCCACTACCGAAACATATGGGATTCGACTCATGCGCTCTCTATCCTTAGGAGTTATCACACAATTTCTTTTGGAGAGATCAATTCCAGTGCCTATCGAGAGATAGCCCATCTTGGAATTTTCTATGCTGAACCGTTTCAGCACGGTGTCGATGAACGTAGGCTGGGACAGTCACAGAAGCCTCTTAGATCTATCTCTATAGATCTTCATACATAGTATTTAAGAGGCTTCACCCAAGTCCTTCATAGAGAATTGAGATGATAACCATACCTTTATTCCTTGCAATGATGCGATGTCATTCTCGATTAAGAGATTGTCATCCACATACAGTACAAGGAATACAATCATAGAACCGTTAGCCCATTTATAAATGCAAGGCTCTTCTCCATTCCTAACAAAGTCATACGACTTGATACACTTATCAAATTGCATGTTCCAACTCCTTGATGCTTGCTTCATTCCATAGATGGACTTTTGAAGCCTGCACCCTTTAACTCGTTTGTGGATGTGAACCCTTCAGGTTGTATTATATACACCTCCTCTTCTAGCTCAACATTCAAGAAAGCTGTTCGGACATCCATTTGCCAAATTTCATAGTCAAAGTGCGCTGCTAAAGCAAGCATAATCCGAATGGGTTTGAGCATTGCCATAGGAGAGAACGTTTCGTCATAGTTAATACCATAACGTTGACGATACCCCTTAGCAACCAGACGGGCTTTATAGGTCTCTACCTATCCATCTGCACCCCTTTTCCTTTTGAAAATTCATTTGCATCCAATGGATTTTATCCCTTCAAGTGGATCAACCAATATCCATACATTGTTGATCTCCATGGACTCCATTTCAGATTTCATGGCTCTTAGCCATGATTCAGAGTTGGACCTCTACAACGCATCCATATAGGTGATCGGATCCTCATTATTCTCATCGAGTTCAATGGGATCACCATCTTGGACCAAGAAATCATAGTATATGTCCGGTCGACTCGGTACTCTACCGGATCTTTTTAATGGTTCTTGAGTGGGCTCGGGGTGTGATCTAATCATAGCTGGTTCTATGTTGTCTCTTAAATGTGTCAGTTTTTCTACTTGTTGAACTTCACTAAGTTCAATCTTAGCAGCTACAATCCCTTCACCAAGGTACTCCTTTTCCAAAAAGATAGCCCTAAGACTGATGAACAACTTTTGTTCCTCAGCTAAGTAGAAGTAATACCCCTTAGACTCTTTTGGATACCCAACAAATAGGCACCGATCAGAACTAGGTCCAAGTTTGTCCATTTCCAAATGTTTTACATAAGCCATCCACCCCCAGACCCGAAGTTGTGAAAGTGTCGGCTTACGTCCAGTCCACATCTCATATGGTGTTTTGCTAACGGACTTACGTGGAGACCTATTCAGAAGGTAACATGTTGATTTTAGAGCATATCCCCAAAAGGATACCAGCAAAGAAGCAAAGCCCATCATGGACCGAACCATATCTAACAGGGTTCGATTCCTCCTCTCAGACACTCCATTTAATTGAGGTATCCCTGGAGGTGTCCACTAAGAGAAAATCCCATTCTCCTCAAGATATATCAGAAACTCGCTGGAAAGGTATTCACCACCTCGATCGGATCGAAGGGTTTTGATATACTTTCCAGTTTGTTTTTCTACTTCACTATGATATCGTTTGAACATTTCAAATGACTTAGATTTATGTCTCATCAAGAAGACATAACCGTACCTCGAAAGGTCATCTATAAATGTAATAAAATAACCGTACCCACCCCTAGCACTAACATTCATGGGTCCACACACATCAGTATGTATCAGACTTAGAATTTCATTGGCTCATTCACCTTTTTTAGTAAAAGGTGACTTTATCATTTTTCCAAGAAGACAGGACTCACAGGTTAGAAGTGAACTATCTTCACTAAAATCGAGGAGACCCTCAGTTTTCTTCCTATTTATCCTGTTCCTGTTAATATGACCTAGCCTACAATGCCATAGGTACGCTTCGCTGACATTATCTATCCTAGGACGTTTGCTAGACGTGTACATTACATTAACAGGTCACGACAGTACATAAATGCCATCACGCATTTGTCCATTCAAAAGTACATAACCATTCCAAATGATTTTACAAATGTCATTCTTTATTGATAGTTCATAATCATACATGGCCAATTAGCCTACAGAAATGACATGTAAAATGAAAGACGGACAAAAATGACACTCATTCAAAATGATAGTACAGGACTCGAAAACAAGTTTAAGGACTCCCAATGCCAGAACTGGAACTTGGCTTCCATTTCCCATGTTCAAGAACCTCTCGCCATCCTCAAATCTTCTACTAACTTGAAATCCCTACAAAGAATTGCAAATGTGAATTGGACTTCCTGTATCTAATACTTAATTAGTAGTATCACAAACAAAGAAACTACAAGGAGTTATCATATAAATACCTTGTCCAGGACCATCCTGCAGCTTTCTCTTCTTGGACCTATTTGGGTCAAGGGATGCAATATAAAGATGACAGTTCCTTTTCCAGTGACCCTGCTTCTTGCAGAAAAAGCACTCTGCACGACTCTGATCAGCCTTCACTTTCTTGGCCTGACTCGGCCCAGAAGCACTAAGCACCTTTTTTCCTTTATTATTTTTCTTCTTCCCTTTCTTAAAGGGACGACGCCCACCTGAAAAACCTCCCACTAGATTCACCACCCCTTTATTCAACTGGTGGTCTTTCTCATAAGTCTACAGCAACCCCAACAGACCATGGTAGTTAACTGTAAACTTATTCATTCTGTAATAATCAAGAAAGTCTAGATAGGAGGAGGAGAGAGAATTCAAAATCATATCTTTTCCAAGCTGTTCATGCAAGGGACAGCCGAGCTTACCCAGGCATTCAATCTCTTGATCATGTATAGTATATGATCAATGACTGAGGCCCCATCATGCATTCGTGCATTGTAGATAGTATAGGAGACACTGTACCTCTTAACATCATCTGGTGTCCCGAAAGACTCCTTCAACCTTTGAAGGATTTCTTCCAGCTGGGCTTCCTCAAATTTTCAACTGAACTCATCATTCATCGCCACTAACATAATGCATCAGATAGTGGTCCTATCAGAGAGCCACTTCTGATAAGTGTCTCTGACAGAACCTCGAGTAGTGGCGGAAGGGATCTCAAGTGCCGGATCTGATATCACATACATGATTCGTTTATTCTCCAGGACAACCCTGAGCCTTCGATACCAGCTATCGAAGTTGGGTCCATTGAGTTTCTCATTATCGAGAAGAGACTAGAGTGACAGATTGGAAGACATCTGAAAGGAAAACAAAAACTAATTAGTGTATATGAATTATTAACCTAAAGACATGGACTTTAGTCTAAAGGTCTCTCCCACTATTTTGCATAGATTGGTAGCCTCTACCTCCAATCCAAGGAATTACTTTAATTCCTTAGCGGGTACTAGAGTCCAATAGACAATACATGAGCCTGACTTTGGCCGGCCGATCCATGTATGTCTAAAGATAGGTTCTTCAACCGATTACTTCTCCAAGTAACCTCTAGTAATTGGGTTTTGCCCCAAGGAGCACTTCAATCGGCCTTTGGGCCTCCTATTGAAGGTCCTGGTTAGGTCCAACCATTAACATGACAAAATTCAATGCTTCTAACTAACGAATAATCAAGCCCGACTTTGACCGACTCACCTGACCATCGTTAAGAGAGTCGCACTGAGCCATCATATTAAGAACAGCAATTTCAATAGCCCGATGAACACCCGATCTTTGGATCTATCGATGAACACCAAACTACTTGACACATTACAATCCCACTTAATAGGAGGCTAGGACTTGGTTATCTCCATAACTTTATCCTTTTAAGGACCTAATAGTTTAGAGGGTTTTTAAATAATGTGACAGACGAAGAGATGAGAAGACATGGATCAACCTCCCACTGACCACATCAAAAATCTAGGAGGGTTACACATAACTAATGATCCATGGGCACCTAAAATCAGTCAAGACTGATTAACCTTGGGTGACAATGGCTAACATGAGTCAATGAGCTATCTAATCAATCTTGATTGACCATATTGGCCAGGTAAGTGAGATCATGGGTTGGGTTCTGCCATTAACAGTCTTGCCTTAGATACCAATAGAGTTGGCCAGGTAAGAGGTAGCCCCAAAGAACCATGATCACAATGCCAAACTTACCTCAACACCAATTGGTTCATCAGACTCGATTAGACTAGCCTAAAGACTCAGGCTTTTTGCTGAGCCACAAATTAGGTCCATTTAGATTATGGACTAATCAATCTAACTATTAGATAGATCTAGAGAAGAAATCCTAACTCAACATTTGATTAGATTAGTTCTCTAATTAGTCCAATGCATCTAAACTTAGGTCAACCCAATTAAGGACCTAATAGAAGCTAACCCATGACCCTTAAGGCTTATTGAAATGACTTAAAATATTTGAATCAAATTCCTAGAGTTCTTAGTCACTCTTAATTCTTAATTAAGTTAAACAGCCTCAAATAAATTAAAATAATTTTAATTTATCATGTAAAATAATTTTATAATAAATCAAAATTTGAATTCACTATATTTCAGAATTTTCATCTCAAGTGTCAATACTTCATGAGTAAGTGTCGACTCAAGGCCTAAGATAGGGAAAAGAAACATAATGATCTATTTTCTAGACACGCTCATGTGTCGACACTTCGAAGGTCAAGTATCGACACTTTAGGATCAAGTGTCGATACTTCAGGGGCAAGTGTCAACACTTCAACCTATCTCAGAAGAAAAATAGAACTAGATCTCAGAAAACTTTCTCATGAGTCGATATTTCAAAGGCCAAGTGTCGACTCATAGCTTGAGATAATGAAAAACAGTAATTTCAAATCCAAAGTTTCGCAAAACTTTCATTCAAAATAGATTAAAACAATCATTTTAGATCTTATCTAAAGTTGTTTTATGATCATATCATTAGATTAAAACATTTTTAACCTACAATTTTCTTTCTTCTTATTTTTCTTTTCAAGAGTCAATCACAGCAGCACCCCTACATGCCATAGGAGACCCCATTGAATGGGAAGAGAGGGTATTGTAGCCCTACTTCTCTCCTATGATCGGACGGCCATGGTGAAGCACTCAATCCAAGTACTTAAGAAAGAAAGGTGATGTTATTAGCATGCTAGCATCATTATACTACAAAAAGAAACATATTGCTCTGATACCATTGAAGGTGAAAAGCACCTACACCTACCATACAATATGCAAGAAAATAGGATAGAAAGATATGCATTTTAAAATAATTTTAAAATGTGCACAACGGAAGGCTCGGTAGATAGATCTAAATGATCTATCGATCTACCCACAACAGGATCTAGCATAATGACCTAGCATGGATCATAATATCAAAACAAAAGAGAAACCATAAATATAAAAGTACCATACCTTTATACCAAGAGAGAAGCAGTGGAAGTGCTGCGAGAAGGAAAAGGATGCTGAGCCACACACATGTCTAGCCTCCACAGGATATCCACACCTGGGCTCAACTCTGATCAACTCCCTCGGAGTGCTAGCTCTTCAGGATCCTTGGCCGATCTTCTTCTTCTAGGAAGACTAGGAGGAGAACAAGAAACCCTTCCCAAAACCTCTCTTTCCAAGACCTAGCTTGATTGCTAGGGAGCTCACACCTAATCCCTAGAACTCTCACAACCCTTCTCTATCTTCTCTCTAGTAGTGTTGTAACTTGTAACCCTTGCAGCCTATACAATGACCCTCATCTATAGGTGCAACCAAGAGAAGGAGAAAGAGGAAGGAGGAGAGATGAGGGGAGAGAATGGGAGAGAGGATCAAGGCCATACCAAATGAGTCCAACCCACTAAGGTAAGTATGACTTTCATACCATATAACCTTGGAGCCAAAACTGGTTTGAATTTGAAATTCAAACCAGGTCAAAACCTGCCCAAAAACCATCCACGAAATCCTTCCAGAATTTTTGTTCATCATAGAAAGTTTGGACTCACGAGAAATGCCAAGTATCGACACATCATCAAGTGATGACACCTGCAAAATTCCAAGTGTCGACACTTGGAACAAAGTCAATCATATTGACTTTTGGTGATGACAAACGATTCCCAATCATTGATTAGCCACAAGATCATATAGAAATCCTTTATGGTGTATGACCCCATAGGTTCGAACACTAAGCCAATAGCACTGGAACATTTTCAGTACTAATCAAAGTCCTCATCTAGCAATGATACCCGATGTCTGGATAGGTCGAAGATGCAGAGCACCTCACAAGAATCTTTGGCATATGGTTGTCGCATAATTTATCCCTTTGACCTCACAATGCTCAGGATGACCTAGGATTAGATTGCCAACCCTAATTTGGTTTATCCAGATCATGTCTCAACCTCACAAGTTCTGTGACTCCTCACAAGAGCTACCCTGGTCAAGGTTTTGCTGAATTGAGATATAGTGAGTCATTCACTCCAAACTATTTGGAGAGGTCAATTCCATCTTGATCCACCACCGCTCCTCAAGTACTTGACTATACCTAAAAACCTTCCATCACTGGATTAGAAATTCAGATAGTCCGGCACTAAAGTATAGTGAGTTGCTTGCAAGCTACCATGGTGACCTCAGGTTTGAGGGACACAAATACCCATATCCCTTCGCGAGCAACCCTTTGGCAGAAGGGAGCTCCGCAGATGGTCACGTTCAGTGAAATGTCATACATTTCACTTGCATGTCATACCAATATCTTCACACTCCTTGTTTAAGAGGACAACCAATAAATGTGACATACAACAACCTACACTTGATACATCGTTATCCTATAACAATGTACCATTTGGTTGTGAACCAGTTTAAGAACTACTTGATATATATTCTCTATATCAAACAATGTAGTTCTAAGGACTCCATCATACAAGAGTTCATTTCAGAAAAATGTAAATATGATGAACAGCCAAAAATAACTTTTATTTATTAAAGAATTCATATATAAAATACAAGATAGCACAACCATCTACAACCTAGATGATTGGCTTTGGGACACAATTTTCAATATAATCTTCATTATACGTCATCGAAACTCCTTTCATGGATTGAAATAATTTTAGCTCAACCCTAATCAGGATCATCATCCGAGAATGATCCTAATGGGCTCTCATAAACTACCAATGACACCTAGCAGTATGTAGTGGCAACCCAGCAGAATAAGATTAGAATCCCTAGGTGTAGTACCATGTGATTCGGTTCCTCTATCAAAAATCCTGACATGATGTTGGTTATGAAAACTCGCCAAACCCATTAGTCATACGCTCAACTTAAGTGACTCAAGTCTAATTGTGATACTAATGAAAACACCTTTTCTTTATCACCCTGCTATGGCCATAGACTTCTGGACTTAGTCACATTAAGCTGCATAGGATTATACCTTACTACTAAGATTGATAGATCCCTAAATGTGAACACCCTACTCCTACAATAAACTTAAGTGCAGCCAACGAATACTGCAAGATCCCATATGAATAGGAACCATGTGATTGTGCTATCAAACTACAGCAACCTTTTTGTGAGTAGCCGAGAACCTAGGTCAAAGAACTATTCACACGACTACAGCATCAAGAAGTTATCGATGAGTGAGTAGTCATCCATATAACTTCCTATACTTGGTCATGCTTAGTACCATTGATCTCCATCAAATACCTATACTCTCACTCTAGTGTCACCACACTATAGGTCAGAGACTCGTCTACCTAGAAAGAAAAGTGATCTATGCACCAATTTTAATGGATCAATCATCGTCCTCGTGATATTCCAATAATCAGGAGCTTTTAGGAGTTAATCTATAAAGACACATGCCTCAGATTCTCAACTCTTGAGAATATGTGTCATTGCCCATTAACTCCATGGATGATTTATAAATATATCAATATGAATGAAACTAATGCCCTTTTATTAATAAAGAAAATCAAGTACAAAGTCATGCCCTAAAAATTAAAATATGTCAAGCCAACTTGGCTTTCAGGGCATACATCTAACAATCTCCCACTTGCACTAAAGCTAATTAGCTATATATCTAAGTCCTATCTTCTCAAAGTGGACTTCAACCTTTTGCTAGCTTAGAGTCTTAGTCAGTGGGTCTGCCATATTGTCCGTGGAGTCTACTCTTCGCACCTCAACATATTTCTTCTTGAGGTAGTCGCGTATGATATAAAATCGCCGCTCAATATGCTTGGACTTCTAGTAAGACCTGGGCTCCTTAGCAAGAGCTATTGCACCATTATTATCACAATATATGGGGATGGCATCAGATGGCATCACTCCAAGCTCCGCAATGAACTTTTTATACCATAAGGCTTCTTTTGCAGCTTCAGAGATAGTGATGTACTCTGCTTTCATTGTTGAATCTGCTATGATGGGCTGCTTGGAACTCTTCCAACTAGTTGCCCCACCATTGCACAAAAACACAGACCTTGATGTAGACTTTCAATCATCAGGATCAAATATAAAGTCTGAGTCTGTATATCCCTTTACCCTAATTCTGAACTCCCTCCAAAGACTAAGAATAAATCTTTAGTCCTTCTCAAGTACCTAAGAATGTTCTTCACAGCTATCCAGTATTCTTCACCTAGATTCGACTGATATCTGCTCGTGACACTCATAGCAAGAGCTATATCAGGTCGAGTACATAACATGACATATATAAGGCTTCCAATTATTGAATCATATGAAATCTTGCTCATGCATTGAATCTCTTCAGGTGTGTTAGGACATATTTTCTTGGAAAGATTAATGCCATGCCAAAGAGGTAACAATCCTCTTTTAGAGTTCTCCATGATGAACCTTTTCAACACTTCCTCTATGTACAATTTTTGTGAAAGGCCAAGCATCCGATTAGATCTATCTCTATATACCTTAATTCCTAAAATATAAGATGCTTCACCTAAGTCTTTCATAAAGAATTCCTTAGATAACCAACTTTTGATCGAAGTAAACATGGAAATTTCGTTCCTTATAAGAAGGATGTCATCCACGTACAATACAAGGAATGTCACTGCCCTCCCACTGGCCTTCCTGTAAACACATTGCTCATCCTCATTTTTTATAAAATTAAATGATTTAATTGCATCATCAAAATGAGTATTCCAACTCTGAGAAGCTTGCTTCAATTTGTAGATTGATCTATGCAGCTTGCAGACCTTTTGATATTCATCATTGGAAGTGAAACCCAAAGGGCCGCTCCATATAAAAATATCTTCCTCAAGATATTCATTCAGGAATGCAATTTTCACATCCATCTGCCATATCTCATAATTATGATATGCTGTAATTGCAAACAATGTACGGATGGATTTCAGCATAGCTACTGATGAAAAGGTATCATGATAGTCAATGCCATCACATTGACTATATGATGGGGACCCAGGAGCCCAGCCACCTCAGCAGCCACATGGAGTTCCAGTCACATCCTGGATTGTACCACCTAGGATTACATTAAGGATCACATGAAGACAGCCTGTGCATGACCACATGCAAGCACACCCCTTCCACCCTCTAGGCACAGCAACTCCACACGCCATCAAGTGATAAAGGAAGGTCAAGTGGATAAACATGAATCCCTAGATTCACACCAAGCAATTAAGGAAAGATGTGGTCCACCCCGAGCCCAAGGGAGCAAGTGTTTGGTGCCCCACATGGTCTCCCCTTTGTCCCCCCCTTCTTTCCTTATTTTTTTAAGCTTCTTTGGGAATTGTATAACACCTTCCATGTTTTCAATCCGCAAATCAGGAAGGATTGTGGTGCCTCATATTTTTCATATTTTTTTTACTTGCTTCCCAAGTAATTGGTTCCTATATAAGGACCCCCTCTTGTATTGAAGAATAACAATGATGGATGAATAAAATTTCTTGAGTTTAGTATGAAGGATCTGTGTGATCCCAGGGTATCTGTGTGATCCCTATTGTTCTGTGTGCCCAAGGTATCTGTGTGATCCCTGATTAGCTATGCACCCAGGGTATCGTGTGATCCCTAATTTTCTATGTGAGAGGGTATCTATGTGATCCCTAGGGCATCTGTGTGAGCCCTTTGCTATGTTCTTGTCCTCCTTAGAGAATTTGTGTGAACCCTAATTATCTTCTTAAACCCTTTGCCCTCTTCTTTCTTCTTCCAGGCAAACCTTAATCCCCTGGTGACTTCTCAGCTCGCCAGCAATCCAACCCCGATCTCTGTCCTACATCAATTTGGTATCAGAGCAAGAGGATTAGGATTTTTCTTCTTCATCACCAGCCCCACTGTTCTCTTTCTTCTCTGTTTCAAATCCTGTCCACGGATCCTTCCCCGACATCAAGGCCGGACCACCCTCCCCCCAGCCGATCACCCACCACCATTCCTCCCTTCCAGCCCTCATCCTGTTTTCTGCTTTGTCCATGCCAACCTCTCCAAGAAATGCTGACAGCCCCCATGCCCATGACTGGGCCAACTGGAAGCAGGTCTCCCTCCTCGGTGACATCATCCGCTACTGTGCCACCCCCAAACCCTGCTCTTAGTCAATCAAGGCTCAGTAGCTGATGGAACCGCGCATCGCAGATCAGGCTGCGCATGGCCCCCACCAGAAGATCCTCCTCTGTCTCACTCGCCTCCAGCCGCCGTGTCCGCATGCAGCCATCGAGGTCATCATCTCCCAGTTAAATGCCGACCAGCACCTCACCAAGCAACCCCATGTCTCAGCCCTCATCCACGATGCCCTTGGCCTCACGCACCTCCACAGCCACCGATCGCGACCGACGTGCCACCCAATCCCTTCGCCGCCAGCCTCCACCACTATAACCCACACCACCGATCAGAGCACCCCACCCAGACCGAGCCCACCCCGACCAAGCCATCTCTTCACCCTCAGGAGCTCCCCATTGTGCCACTTCGCTAATCGATAGATGATGCCCTCTTCCTACTCATCGCCAGTAGCCGATGGCCCATACCCTCCGCCATCCTTTTCGCCCGCCACTGCGATCAACAAGGTTGTCGATCGCCCCTTCCCTGTCAATCGACACCACCGACGCCGCCGGAGCCCCTTTTTTTATCACTGCTTTCATCCCAATCGGAGCGATCCTTGGATGGCCGAGACGATCTTCGTGCTGGCATCTTCCCCTCCATGCTGGCCATCATTCCATCCATTCCACCGTCTCCACCCAGCACTGCTTTCCCTTCCATGGCCGTGCCTCCCTTTTATCGAGCCGCCATCATCTTCACCATCTTCCTCCCTGCTACCATCGCTAGCCACCGCCAACTATGCCATGACCACCGCCACCCTGCCGGACCATCCTCCATCCAGCACCGACACCGGCGAGTCCCTCCGCCAGCCTCCCTATTCCCTGCTATCAGTTCATGAGGCAAGAGAAAGGAGCAGTGCACGAACGTTAATGCAGAGTCGATACTTAGTACCGACTTCTATTTTCTCAAGGAAAATAAAAAAAGAAAAAAAGAAAATCAATGAAAAAAATTCAGAGAAAAAAAAGAAAGAAAGAAAGGTGAAAAAAAAATTTGAACCTAGCCTCTTTGCTTTGTTTGATTAGTTTTGGTTCCATCAAACCCCCGCTGAGCCTAACTCGATGGAGTCGAGTTCTCGCTACTCCAGGGGAATGATGGGGACCCGGGAGCCCAGCCATCTCAGCAGCCACGTGGAGTCCTAATCACATCCTGGATTGCACTACCTAGGATTACATTGAGGATCACATGAAGTCGTCGCGTGCATGACCACATGCCAGCACATCCCTTCCACCCTTTAGGCACAGCAACTCCACACGCCATCAAGTGAGAAAGGAAGATCAAGTGGATAAACATGAGTCCCTTGATTCATGCCAAGCAACTAAGAAAAGATGTGGTCCACCCCAAGCCCAAGAAAGCAAGTGTTTGGTGCCCCACATGGTCCCCCATTGGTCCCCCCCTTCTTTCCTTATTTTTCTTGAGCTTCTTTTGGAATTGTATAACACCTTCCATATTTTTAATCAACAAATCAGGAAGGATTGTAGTGCCTCATATTTTTCATATTTTTTTTACTTGCTTCCCAAGTAATTGGTCCTTATATAAGGACCCCCTCTTATATTGAAGAATAACAATGATGGACAATTAAAATTTCTTGAGTTTAGTGTAAAGGATCTGTGTGATCTCAGGATATCTGTGTGATCCCTATTGTTCTGTATGCCCAGGGTATCTATGCGATCCCTGATTAGCTGTGCCCAGGATATCTATGTGATCCCTAGGGCATCTATGTGAGCCCTTTGCTATGTGCTTGTCCTCCTAGGGGAATCTATGCGAACCCCAGTTATCTTCCTAAACCCTTTGCCCACTTCTTTCTTCTTCCAAGCAAACCTTAATTCCCTGGTGACTTCTCAGCTCGCCAGTGATCCAACCCCGATCTCTGTCCCGCATCACTATACCCTTTTACCACTAACCTAGCTTTAAAGGTCTCTACCTTACCATCTGTACCTATTTTTCTTTTGTAGATCCATTTACAACCAATACAAACAATACCCTCTGGTGGATCCACTAAGGACCAAACTTGGTTAGAATGCATTGATTCAATTTTTGATTTCATTGCATTCAACCATTTCTCGGAGTCGATGTTTGACATTGCCTCATCATAAGTCTTAGGATCAATTAATTGATCCTTGTCCACAATAACTAACATTTCCTTTATATCCTTTATAAGCATACCCAAGAATCTTTTAGGAGGTTTGGAGACTCTAATAGACCTACGAGGTGGAAGAGCATTTATGTTAATTAGTTAATTGGGTTCGATCTGATCTACAGCTGGCTACTCTTCAAAGACTTTCTCATCGAGCTCAATTAACCTCCCACTACCACCTTCCTGAATAAACTGTTTTTCAAGAAATGTGGCATGCCTACTCACAATCATATTGTGATTTTCTAGAAGGTAAAAGTAATATCCTAAAGTTTCTTTAGGATATCCTATAAATCGAGCTTTCACAGATCTAGATTCCAACTTATCCACCATTAGTCTTTTGACATAGGCTGGACATCCCCAAATCTTGAAATGAGCAAGACTTGGTTTCTTACCATGCCAAATCTCATATGGTGTGGTAGGAACAGATTTAGATAGAACTCTATTTAAAATATAAATTAAAGTTTGTAAGGCATATCCCCAAAGAAATAAAGGCAAGTCAGTGAAGCTCATCATGGATCGGAACATATCTAATAGTGTCCTATTTCTCCATTCAAACATCTCGCTGAGCTAAGGCATACCAGGTGGAGTCCATTGTGAGACTATGCCATTGTCCTTAAGATAACCTAAGAATTCCCTACTAAGGTATTCACCTCCCCGATCTGATCAAAGAACCTTAAGGATTTTCCCTGTTTGTTTTTTTACCTCATGTCTGAATTTCTTGAACTTTTCAAAAACTTCAGATTTGTGTCTCAAAAGAAACACAACCATACCACGAACAATCATCAGTAAAGATTATGAAGTAGTAAAAACCATCCATGGACTGCACATCAAATGGACCACATACATCAGTGTATACCAGGACAAGTAATTCTGTGGCCCTCTCTCCATGTCCTACAAAGGGTAACTTGGTCATTTTTTCTTGAAGACATGACTCACAAGGTGGATATGATTCAGAATTAACTGAATCTAGGATCCCATAACTTTCCAATTTGCTAATTCTGTCCTCACCTATATGACCGAGCTTTAGATGCCATATATATTTATCATTTAGGTCATCTCTAGCATGTTTATGTCCTATGGCATTTACTTTAATTTTCTTGTTAATATTCAAAAATGCATCAACATGCAAATGATAGAAACTGTCAATTAAATTAGCTTTTACAACCAATTTATTTTTTAAATAAATACTACAAAAGTCTTTATAAATTCAAATCCTTCCTGTGCTAACATAGAGATAGAAATCAAATTTCTACTAGCTCTAGGCATAAAATAACAGTCACTAAGTACTAATCTAAATCCTAAAGTTAACACCAGAGAATATGATCCAATGGCATGAGCAGCAACTTTTGCTCCATTTTCGACATGTAGGACCATCTCACATTCTCTCAGCATTCTACTTCTTTTCAAGCCCTGCATTGAAATGCATATATGAGCACTAGAGCCAGAGTCTAAAATCCAACTGGAAGTAGATGAAACCGTTAGGTTAGATTCAATAACAAGTATAGGCTTACCTTCAAAAGGTGCATCCTCCTTTTGTTTCTTTAGGCTTTCCAAGTAGAGAGGACAATTCATTTTCTAGTGGTCATCTGTATTGCAGTGAAAACATTTTTCTTTGCTAACCTTGGCTTTCTTGGGAGTGTCCTTCTTCTTCTATTTGCTTTCCTTCTTCTGCTTCTTTGCAGGTTTCTTCTTCTTTCAAGTAGACTTTCTTTTGGAGGAAGACTGCTCTACAGAGAAAATAGAGCTCCTTGAACTCTTCAGGGTCCCCTCATTGCTTACCAATATGTTCAATAATTCAGGTAAAGTATAATTTAACTTGTTCATATTATAGTTCATAACAAACTGAGCATATGAACTAGTCAAGGACTGGAGGATCAAATCCACCTAAAGCTTCTTATGAATAGAAATGACCAGCTTCTCAAGCTGTGCGATGTCCTTGATCACTGTCAAATAATGATCATGGATTAACTACCCTTCACGCATCTTATTGTTGAAAAGCCTTTTCGACACTTCGAAGCATGCAATCCAACTTTGTTCATCATATAACTCTTGTAAGTGAATCAGAATCGATTTAGCAGTTGACATATCCTTATGTTGGCTCTATAATTTATTTGACATTGAGGCCAACATATAACACTTAACCTTATTATCATCTTCCATCCATTTCTCATATGCAGCATTTGACGAGCATTTGGATGGTCAGGTAAAACAGGGGGTTCCTGGTTAATCATATAGCCCAACTTCTCAGAACTCAAAATAATTTTGATGTTTCTCAACCAATCTTTGAAATTAAGGCCTACAAGTGGTTTGTCTTTAAAATATGGACTAAGGGATTTGAAGCAGACATGGTTAACTGAAAGAGTAGAAGATTCAAATTAGATATTTATACTTAATTATAAAAATTATTCTAGGATCTTTAAGAAAAAATTTTAGAACTCTCACTATTTTCTCAGATCTCTTATACTTCTCGTGGAGATGCGGAAACCCTGCAACTCTAGGTTTCTAGTGGGTACTACGATCCCATCGATGTGCGGCACCTCACCTTGCCCGGTTATTGGTAACACGCTACACCAATAAGTTGCCAACTCTTGTCCAATGTATCTAATACAAGTTGTAGCAACTTGGTCTCTAAATTATGGAACCTCAACATGCCTGTTTATTGGTCCAATCATTAGTTAAGTCAGACCCACCATTCCTGCTAAACAAAGCCATCATTGAGTCCCTCAACATGCCCATTTATTGGGCCCAACCCCATCAGTGCCTAGCAACATCTCAAGCCTAATAGGATAGTTGTGTCTTCCCGATGCAACTAGACCGCTGTAACTAGCCGAGAATAATCAACACCAGTAGGACACCCGCACACCTACAATGGTGGAAGACCTAAGACTTAATATTTATGGGGAACTTAGGTTCAGGTCTCTTCTAAATTGATCAGCCAAATTATGTCTGACTAATTACATTAAGTCAGCACAATCTCATGTCTGACTAATTACATTCAATCAGTACAATCTCATGTCTGACTAAAATAACTAGCATGGGTAAACTCAAATCAAAAGTGACCCTTTTGAAAACTTAATCAACTAAATTGGCCAGGTCAGTTTGATCTATGGGAGGGTTCTACCAATATATCCTATTTTCGCCAACCTAGTTGGTTAAGAAAGAGTTAGCCCCAATTAAAAACCAAGATTAAAACCTTCCTTAGACACCAATTGATTGATAAAATTCAATTAGGTCAAGCTAGTGATCTGGGCTCATCACTGTTGCCCAGAAATGGAGCCCAAGAAGGGGGGTGAATTGGGTCTTTTAAAAATTAAAACAGTAATGTATAGGCCTTGTAGTGTTTGTGAATAATGTAATTAATGCACTAAAGTATATGCAGCAGAAAATAATAAATAGAGTGCAAGAATTAAAGTGCAAGTAGTAAAAAGAGACAATCATGCACAAACATAAAGTTTTATAGTGGTTCGGTGCTCTCCAAGCACCTACATCCACTCCCCAAGCTCTCCTTGGGAATTTCCATTATAATCTCTTCAAAGATTACAGCTGACTTGTTTATCAAGGCTCACAAGTCAAAATCTAAGTTGGTTTCATCACCTAGGCTCACCAACAAACCTGATAACTTGTTTTAGCTTCGGGCTCACAAGTAAACCTTAGTTGGTTTTGTACCTTTGGCTCACCAACAATCCTTACAACCTACTTTCAAGAACCTTGAAAACTAGGTCAAATAATAAATTCAGGATACAAGAATTTAAACACAAGCAAACTATCTTCTTAGAGTGGAATGAGGAATCTTTGAAGCTCTTGAATGATTGCTTGATGTGACTTGACTTGGAATCTTTTCAAGAATACTTTTGGAAAGATGAAATGAAAGGAATGTAGATTTTTTCAGTGAAATCTCTCATTTTTAGCTTTTAAAAGTGGAGTTCTTGAAGAAAGTCTTTAACTCTTGGATATTTCCTTGCTTTTCTCTTTTTTCTTGCTTCATGAATGAGTTTGGTAAAGCTTAAATACATGAAAAACATCCAAAAAATTGTTTTAGACTGTTAGGGATCAAGAACTTGACGTTAGGAGCTAAAAATATAAATTCAGGCTGTCAAAAAATAGATCCGTTGAAGCTGTCAGAACCCGAGTGTCGACACTTGGCTGTCAGGTGTCGACACTTAGCCGTCAGGTGTCGACACTTGGTTTCCAGGTGTTGACACTTGAACTTTCAAGTATTGACACTTGATTCTCAGGTGTCGACACTTGATACAAAAATTCTCTAGAGGCATGTTCTGTATTTTTAAAAAGTCTCGGGCCTTAAGTCGACACTTGGAATCCTAAGTGTCAACACTTGAGTTTCAAGTGTCGATACTTGAGTTCTGGGTGTTGACACTTGGTGTGCCACTAAAAAATTCTGCGTGCCAAATGCTGAAGTGTCGACACTTGGGCTCCCAAGTGTAGACACTTGGTTCTGCAATTTTTAAAAACAAGTGCCAATCATGCCGAAAATATAAAGATTTTTCATGAAACTTAAATGTAATATATATAAACAATAATTGAACCCGTTTGTATCCTTTTTTAATGGAGAAGACTTCTCAAATCATGAAAAATACTTTGCTTCCAAAGCGTGCCATGATACACTAGTTTTGAGAACTTGAGATGCTTAAAACTTGAAAACTCATAACTATAATTCAACTATTAGTATAAAATATGTACTCAACATTTTGTTATTCATCAAAATCATTGGGTAGAGCCAACAATCTCCCCCTTTTTGATAATGACAAAATCTTGAGTAAATAAGCATTCAACTTTAATTTTGATAATGTATCCCTTAAATATGAACTTTAAAATTCATATGAAGCAATTCAATATAGAAGATATTGCCAAATAGGTATTGAAATCAAAACACTCTCCCCCTAAGGGAGTCAAGGTATGAGACATTTCAAAAATTAAAGAAAATGCTTGTAAGATATATCCACTCCCCCTTTTTGTCAACATACAACATAAAAGAAAATAAACTCCCCCTGAATCAATGCATTAGGCCATGATAAAGTTGGTATCAGAGCTGAGAATGAGATTAGGGTATCAAGAAATCCAACTAGTATCAGAGCAAATGCATAGAGTAGGGAGTATCAGAGCAAATACAAAGTTCAATACAACACGTAAATGATACAAGAGTAGTCATAAACTGAAACACACATATATATAATCAAGTTTTCAGTTACAAAAAGTGTTGTTAGTGATACAGCAATCCTGAAACATGATACAAGATAAATAAAAGTAAACAATTATAGTGATATAAGCATATAAGCTAATACAACAGCTAGATAAAAGAGTAACAAGCAACTAGATAAACATCTGTGAGGCTACTCATCATCAGATGGAAGCTCAAAGCTAATGGGGGCACAGATCCTGGACCAAGGTGCTAGGGCCTTAGGTGGCTCTAGAATTCTATGACTCCTAGTATGGGTAGAAGGTCCATGAGCGGGTACAACCCTGGATGATCTGGTCGATGTGGGAGGAAGTAGCTCAGCTGGTGTCACAAAATAAGGATTGGGAACAATCTCATCAACTGGAGATGGGATCTCAGGAGTAGCTGGTGTCTGAGTATCTCTACTGACCATCTCATACTACCCAGTTCGGTCAACACTGTCATATGAACTGCCATCACCAGAAAAGTCTGTGCCTCTATCTCCATCATCATCGCTGCCATCACCACCATCACCACCCTGGGAATCATCATGATCATAATTAGCAGGTGGTGGAGGAGGTGGAGGATCAGCTGGACTAGATGTCCCTGATGGCAATAGAGCTCTCAGCATCTCCTCAATGCGGGAGAAACTAACCTCCATAGTCCTACAAATATCAGCATGCTCCTCTATAGTATGAGCTCGAAGGCTCTCAATCTCAATCCTGAGCTGTGTGGTGCAGACTCCTAGTCTGATCATCTCGCTCCTAAGCTCATTGAACTGGTGGCATGCATGCTCCTTAAATGATTTATCAATAGAAGATGGAGGAAGAGCAGAAGGCAAAACAGTAGATGCAGGAGTCACTGACTCAAGCTCTGATGCTGGTCCTACTCGAGGAGGTGTAACAGCTGGCCCTGATGGCCCGGCCTCAGCCTCTCTGATCTCATCCTCCTCATCTGGCTCCTGACCAGACTCCCTGCAAACCATCTGCCACTCAGTCTCTGATATCCCATCCAGTGCAAAGTTTGCTCGTCATAAACATCCATATATAGGATCTCCTTGGAGGCCTCCCCCTCTGAAGGTATACCATAAGCTCGAAAGATACGTGTCAGAGCCATACCGTATGGAAGACAATGTCTTCTCTGGGTGGCTATGTCTCTCATCTGAAGTAGCATGCATGTCAGGAGATCAACCGCAGTCCTCTGAGACAAGCAGACCATAAGCATCAACTCCCACTCTGTAATAAAATCGAATATGCCAGTCTTCGAGAGTAGGATGCGAGCAATGATGTGGTGAAGAAGCCTCTCTCCACTGATAACTGGTTTGCAGTGACCACTGTCACACCATGAACATCATCTCTCTCAAGCACACAACGGAAGGCCTCCTCATGATCCTCAGTGCTGTAAGCTACAATGCCTCAGTGTGGGATCTCCCACAATCTGCTCAAAAATGACTCATCCACTGGTATCCTGACACCTCTGACGGTGCATGCCAGGCGAGTCTGCTACAATCCAAGCTACCATAGAACTCACGGATCAGATGGGGATAGTACCTCTCTGTCATCGAATAGAAGAGGACTAAACCTGTATCCGAAGAATCAGCCTGATCTGAAATCCCTCCCTGGTGAAGAAATCGAGATCCACCCATCTGCCTGCTGCCACCACCTTTCTAGACATCCTCTCAGCAGGAGGCGAACTGGGGGCTGCTGAACTACCAGTCTGACCACTGCCATTCCTAACCTTGGATCTTTCTCTCTACTGAACTCTGACCGAATTTTCTTTTAACAGCTAACCTCTTCCTTGGTCCCATGTCTATCAGCTGAGGGAAGGTAGGAAGGAAGGAAGGGGTAAACTTAAGGAATAGGGTTCAGTCTAAGGAAGACATAGGGGAAAAGAAGCCAAAAAAAGTGGATCGACCAAGAATGTGACCAAAAGAAAGAGAAATCAAGGCTTGGTTTTGATTTAAATCAATAAATATAAAAAAAAACACTAAGGGTTCAGTTTAAAAGAGAAAGAAACCAAATAGGTTGGTTTAGGTTTGGATTTAACTATAAAACCATGAAATCGGAAAGTAAAAGTTGGAAAAAATAGTTAGAAACAGTGAAATCGGACAATGCCAAGTAAAATTTGTTTTCTACTCAGTAGAAAAATGAATTAAATGAGAGAAAACATCAAATGTGGTTGATTTTGGCCCAAAAACTTCAATCCAACAGTGAAACCATGTGGAACAAAGGATAAAATATGATATAAACTAGAAAATACAATGTATAAATGATCCAAAGAAGAGAAATCCAAGAAATTCGAACACAAATCCAAGAGAAATAGGGATTTTTGATCGGAAAATGAGGAAATCACAGAAAAATACAAGAAAACGATGAAAAAACCCATGGGAAACATGGATTTATAGTGGAAAGTAAGGAGATTTACCGAAAAAAAATGGAGGGCAAGTGTGGAAGATCACTATTCTAAGCTTTACAGATAGTAGGGGGACCACTAGCATACAAGTGGAGGGGAAAAAATCCAAATAAAAATGAATCGGTGAAGCCCTAAAAATTCTGAAATTTTTGCGAGTGTCGACACTTCGATTTTCTTAAGTGTCGACACTTGCTAAGGTGTCAACACTTCGCAAAAATCCAAGTGTCGACACTTGGTCAAGAAATTTCCAAGAAAAATCAGAAGAATTTATAAAAAATCTATGGACATTTTTATCAGTTTTGGCACTCAGTAAAAGTGATTTTGAGCAAAAATAAATTGGGTATAGTGGAATTTGAGAGAGTTCTAAAAGAATGGGTCAATGATTCCTAACTCTCTTCTAATCATATAAAATATCTCTTCACTCAAGGGTTTGGTAAACACATCAGCTAGTTGATCATCGGTACACACAAATTCAAGCATCACATTAGAGTTTTGTACATTATCTCATATGAAATGATGTCTTATTTCAATGTGTTTACTTCTTGAATGTTGTACAGGATTCTTAGTTAGATTGATTGCACTAGTATTGTCACATCTTATGGGTGTCTTAATTAGTTTTATGCCAAAATCTTCAAGTTGTTTGATCCATAGAATTTGAGCACAATAGCTTCCAGCTGCTATATATTCGGCTTCCGCCATAGATAGAGTAATCGAATTCTGTTTCTTGCTACTCCATGAGATCAAATTAATCCCAAGAAACTAACAGGTTCCACTGGTACTTTTTTGATCAAGTTTACATCCAGCAAAATCAGCATCAGAATAAGCAACCAATTCAAATGAAGAATCTCTAGAGTACCAAAGATCAATATTAATTATGCCAGACAAATATCTAAGTATGCGTTTAATAGCAAAAGATGAGACTCTTTAGGGGCAGACTGATATCTTGCACACATACAAACACTGAACATAATATCTAGCCTACTAGCAGTTTGATATAATAATGAGCCAATCATTCCTCTATATAACTTTTGGTCTACAGGCTTACCTGATTCATCTTTGTCAAGCTTACAAGAGGAGCTCATTGGTGTACCTAATGGCTTGGTGTTCTCCATCCCAAACTTCTTTAGTATTTCTTTTGTGTACTTAGCTTGGTTAATGAAGATCCCCTCTTTTGTTTGCTTTATTCGAAGTTCAAGAAAGAAGTTAAGTTCTCTCATCATGCTAATCTCAAACTCACCCTGCATTAACTTTGCAAACTCTTGACAAAGATAATTGTTAGTAGCACCGAATATGATATCATCCATATAGACTTGTACGACTGAGAGATCATCATTCTTTTTTTTCAAAAACAAAATAGTATCAACATTATCTCTAGTAAAATCATTTTTGAGCAAGAAAGAACTTAGACGATCATACCAAGCTCTTGGAGCTTGTTTCAAACCATACAAAGCTTTATGAAGTTTAAAAACAAGGTTTGGAAATTCATGATTTTCAAAACTGGGTGGTTGTTCAACATAAACTTCTTCTTCAATAAAACCATTCAAAAAGGAACTTTTGACATCTATTTGAAATAATTTAAAATCCATAAAATAAGCAAAAGCCAACAATAACCTAATTGCCACAAGTCTAGCAATAAGAGCAAAGGTTTCATCAAAATCAATCCCTTCCTCCTGATTGTATCCTTTGGCAACTAATCTAGCTTTATTTCTTGTAACAATTCCATTTTTATCAAGTTTGTTTCTAAAAACCCATTTTGTGCCAATTATCGAAATATTATAAAGTCTATCTACCAAAGTCTAAACATTATTTTTTTTAAATTGATTAAGTTCATCTTGCATAGCATTAATCCAATTGCAATCATTTTCAGCTTCCTCAATAGTTTTAGGTTCTATTTGAGATACAAATACTAAATAATCACAAACATTTCTAAGAGATGATCAAGTACTTACACCTTTTGATGGATCACCAATGATAAGTTCTTTGGGGTGTCCATAAGCGTACCTCCATTCTTTAGGTAAAGGATCAGGTAATGATGCATTTTCACCTTCTTGATCTTATCCTCTTTCATTGCTTTGATCATCTTCTTGTTCCTTGGTAGGTTCTTCATTATTGTTCACCTCTTTAGTTCTTTTGGTACCTGTTTCATCACAAAACATATCTTCTTTTCTAGAAGATTTCTGGTTAGATTCATCGAATACAACATGTATGGATTATTCAATAACAAGTATTCTTCTATTGAAGACCCTGTATGTCTTGCTAGATGTAGAGTAGCCTAGAAAGACATCCTCATCTGACTTGGCATCAAATTTGGTTAAATTATCTTTACCATTGTTTAAGATGAAACAACGGCATCCAAAAATTCAAAAATATTTTATTAAAGGTTTTCTACCCTTCCAATGCTCATAACATGTTTTCTTTAAAATCGGTCGGATTAAAACACAGTTCAAAACATAACATGCAGTGTTTATGGCTTCCGCCCAAAAATATCTAGGTAGGTCATTTTCGCAAAGCATGGTGCGTGCCATTTCTTCAAGAGTTCTATTTTTCCTTTCTACCATCCCATTTTGTTGAGGTATCCTGGGTGCAGAAAAATTGTGATGAATGTCATTTTCACTACAAAACTTATCAAAATTAGAATTTTCAAATTTGGTTCCATGGTCACTTCTCAAAGATACAATAGAAATACCTTTTTTATTTGAAACTCTTTTATGAAATCTAATGAATGCAAAAAACGTTTCATCTTTGTGTGCTAAAAATATGATTTATGTAAAACGTGAGAAATCATCTACAATAACTAGACCATACTTCTTACCTCCCAAACTAGATGTTCTAGTTAGCCCAAAGAGGTCCATATGAAGCAACTCTAAGGGTCTAAATCTAGAGACTACTCCTTTTGGTTTAAAAAATGATTTGGTTTGTTTTCTAAGTTGGCAAGCACTACAAATCTTGTCTTTTTCAAAACTAAGTTTTGGCAAATCTTTTATCAAATCCTTTTTGCTAAGTTTTGAAATCAAATGCATACTTGCATGTCCTAGTCTACGATGCCAAAGTCAGTAGTTTTATTGATCTTGGCTTCCATTGCCACTAGGCATTGATCATTTTGAACAGGAAGATTATCAAGATCAACCATATAAATATTGCCATGCCTTTGACCAATGAACTTGATGCCATTATCATCTAAACTAGAAACAATGCACATAGAAGATTCGAGAACAACTTTAAAATCTTTGTCACAAAATTGACTAATGCTAAGTAAATTGTATTTCAAACCATCAACATACAAAACATTATCAATGTAAGTGGAAGGGATGATATGGACTTCACCAATTTCGACAATCTTGTCCTTTCTATTATCACCAAATGTTACATTACTACCATTCTGATATTCAACTAATGAGAACTGCTCCACATCTCTAGTCATGTGCCTTGAGCAACCACTGTTGAGATACCACATTCTTTTTTTATTGGTTGCAAGGCACACCTACAATAAAAATCAGGTGGAGACTTTAGATACCCAAGTCATCTTGGGTCCTTTCAGGTTAGTGGTAATATTTCCTATTGGAACCCAAACTTTCTTAACTTTGCTAATTTTCCTTCTATTGCACAAGTAAGATTTATGTCCTACAATATCATAAGTATAGCAAGTAATAGAAGATGATGCAGGCACAAAGAAATTCTTGAAAAATTTTTGTTGTTTTTGAGTTTTAAAACCTAAACCGGCTTTGTTGAAAATAGCCCTTTGATTATTTATAAGCATGCTCAATTTTTCAGAACTATATGTAAATTTTTCAACTAATGGTTTTAACTTTTCAAGTTCTTCTTTGTACTTTTTGCTTTCTTGCAAAATCTCATTATCCTGTTTTGTAAACTTTTCAGTTGAAACAAAAGAATTTTTCTTTTTCAAATCTTCTTTTTCTTTTTCAAGAAGACAAACTTCATCATTCAACTTTTTGTTTTCTTGAAGCAAGCAATTATTTTCGATTAAATACTTGTCATTTATTTTTGCCAAAACCAGATTTTGCTTCTTTAATTCTTTATGTTTTGATTTCAGTTTTTGAAATTCAATAACTAATTCGTCAAATACCTCATGCAGTTCATCAAAAGTAAATTCATTTTCAGTTTCGGATAATACCTCATCTTTATTGGCCATCAAACATAGGTTTGCAACCTCTTGTTGTTCTTCCTCAAAATTGGAGTCCTCGCTGTCACTCTAGGTTGCCATCATAGCCTTCTTTCTTAATCTTCTTATGCTTTTTTTAAGCAAGCAGTAGTCCATCTTGAAGTGGCCCAGTTTCTTGCACTCAAAATATGTTGGCTGCTCCTTTTCTTTCTCTTTGTCCTTCTCTTTCCTAGGCTCTCCTTTTAGAGGTTTCTTCTTGAAGTTATACTTCTTCTTTCTCATGAACCGCCTAAACTTTCTAGCCATGAGAGCCGTCTCATCTTCTTCATCTTCTTCTTCTGAATCTTCACTTGATTCATCTTTATTAGTGGACTTGAAAGTGATCACTTTCTTCTTCTTGTCAACATTTACATTCTTTTGCTTTAATAAGATATCATATGTCATCAATGAGCCTAACAATTGCTCGAGAGGAAGAGTGTTGACATCCTTGGCTTCTTCTATAGCAGTCATCTTTGCATCCCATGATGTCGGAAGAAACCTGAGAAGTTTGTTTACAAGTTCATCGTTAGATATAATATTTCCTAAACTTCTTATGCCATTCATAATATTTGTGAACCTAGTATACATCTCACTTATAGATTCTGTAGGTTCCATTTTAAACATTTCATATGTATTAATGAGCATGTTAACTTTAGTTGTTTCACTTGGTGTGTACCCTCATGGGTAACCTCAAGTATGTCCCATATTTTTTTAACGGAGAGACAGTTAGAGATTCTATTGAATTCACTGAGATCCAAGGAGAAAAATAATATATTCATAGCCTTAGCATTAAGCTCTATTTACTTAATGTCATTCTCATCCCAATCATCTTCCATTTTGGGAGTGGGAATGTCATTAATCAAAATAGTTGGCTGATGAGGACCTTTGACAATAGTCTTCCAAAGATTATAATCAATGGCTTGAATGAATATGCGCATGCGAGTTTTTCAATAAGTGTAGTTTGTGCCATTAAATAGTGGGGGACAGTTTGATGCTTGACCTTCAACTACACTCATTCCTATTGGGGCTGCCATGATCTTTTACTCAAGACCCTTGGACCTACAAGAAAGTATCAGTGCTCTGATACCACTTGTTGCCCAGAAATGGAGACCAAGAGGGAGGGTGAATTGGGTCTTTTAAAAATTAAAATAGTAATATGGAGGCCTTGTAGTGTTTGTGAACAATGTGATTAATGCACTAAAGTATATACAATGAAAAATAATAAATAAAGTGCAGGAATTAAAGTGCAAGTAGTAAAAAGAGATAATCACACACAAATAACAAGTTTTATAGTGGTTCGGTGCTATCCAAGCACCTACCTCCTCTCTCCAAGCTCTCCTTGAGAATTTTTACTATAATCTCTTCAAAGATTACAGTCGATTTATTTTCCAAGGCTCACAAGTCAAAACCTAAGTTGGTTTTGTCACCTAGGCACACCAACAAACCTTGCAACTTGTTTTGGCTTCGGGCTCACAAGTAAATCCTAGTTGGTTTTGTACCTTTGGCTCACCAACAACCCTTACAACCTATTTTCAAGAACATTGAAAGCTAGGTCAAACAATAATAAATTCATAATACAAAAATTTAAATACAAGCAAACTCTCTTCTTAGAGTGGAATGAAAAATCTTTGAAGATCTTGAATGATTGCTTGATGTGACTTGACTTGAAATCTTTTCAAGAACACTTTTGAAAAGATGAAATGAAAGGAATGTAGGCTTTTTCAGTGGAATCTCTCCTTTTTAGCTTTTGGAAGTGGAGTTCTTGAAGAAAGTCTTTAACTCTTGGATATTTCCTTGCATTTCTCTTTTTTCTTGCTTCATGAATGAGTTTGGTGAAGCTTAAATACATGAAAAACATCCAAAAAATTGTTTTAGACTGTTAGGGATCAAGAACTAGCCGTTAGGAGCTGAAAAACATAAATTCAAGTTGTCAGAAAATAAATTCGTTGAAGCTGTCAGAACTCGAGTGTCGACACTTGGCTGCCAGGTGTCGACACTTGATTTCCAGGTGTCGACACTTGAACTTTCAAGTGTTGACACTTGATTCTCAGGTGTCGACACTTGACACAAAAATTCTCTGGAGGCATGTTCTGTATTTTCAAAAAGTCTCAAGCCTTGAGTCGACACTTGGGATCCTAAATGTCGACGCTTGAGTTTCTGGTGTCGACACTTGAGTTCTGGGTGTCGACACTTGAGTTCTGGGTGTCGACACTTGGCGTGCCACTAGAAAATTCTGCGTGCCAAATGCTGAAGTATCGACACTTGGGCTCCCAGGCATCGAAACTTAGTTCTGCAATTTTCAAAAACAAGTTCCAATCATGCTAAAAACATAAAGATTTTTCATGAAACTTAAATGCAATATTTATAAACAATAATTGAACCCGTTTGTATCCTTTTTCAATGGAGAAGACTTTTCAAATCACGAAAAATGCTTTGCTTCCAAAGCTGCTATGATACTTTAGTTTTGAGAATTTGAGGTGCTTGAAACCTGAAAACTCATAACCACAATTCAACCATTAGTACAAAATATGTACTTAATATTTTGTTATTCATCAAAATCATGGGGTAGAGCCAATAATCATTGAGCCAAATTAGGTCTTAACTTATCGATTCACTATCAAATGAATCGATCTGACCAAGCTACATCTAAAACCAATTTTGAGCACACTTGACCTAACCCTAATCATCATCCGATTAGGTTAAGTCACTTGCTCAAAATTATATTAGGGTTATTAGTTGATCTAATCAAGCCTTAATTATCGCAGCCCAATCTCTAAACCTAATTTGTTCAACCCAAAACCCTCATGACTTTAATGGCTTATGATCATGAATCACATTTAAGATCTAAATCCTAATTTGGTGCATCACATACATCAACATCCATAATCATAAATCGATCAAAACCCTTTTGAAAACCCTTTTTCAAAACCAGGTATACATCAAAGTAGGACAACCTTTGCACTATAGGGGATAAACCCTATAGCATGACAACCTTATGTCACTTTGTGCAACCCTTGATCAATTAAATTTCAGATTATTAAATTTAATTTCAGATCTAAAAATTATAATTTTAATTTTTAAAATAATTCTTCAAAACATAAAATTCTATGCTATAACAATCTCATGTTCAGCATAGATCTGAAAAGTCATAATCTATCTATCTGATTTGAATATTTTTCAGATCTGATTCTCATCCATGCATGTTAAAAAGAGAACCGTGGCTCTGATACCACTGTTGGAGTTCTCCCAGGAATAGAAAATTGCAATTAATCAGGCATCAACAGCCTGTCACAGCGGAAGCAAATATAAAAATAATTTATATCTAAAGATGTAATTTATAAAAAAAAACTAATTTATTCATCATAAATTTCTAACATACTAAAATATATAAGAAAAATATCATATCTAAAATAAAAATCATTTTGAGCATAAAATACTTACCCGGATCTCTATCCTGGCTTGCTTTGAAAAACATGCCGATCCACATCTAAAACCAGGATCTATCGAAGCTATGCAATCATCCAGCCTCAACTGGTATCCACACAGGGCTCGCATAATCGAATCATAGAGAGCACCGGACTTCTATATCCTTGCAACCCTCTCCTCTTTCAGCAAATCACCTGCTCTAAAAACTATGCCGATCCGTAACTGGACCGGCTTCTGGCTTCTGTCTTGCAATCTTAGATCTGCAGGACCTTGGATCATTTTCTCTCTTTTTTATTTTGTAGAATAACTCTTTGGATCTCTCAAAAGGAAGAAGAAATCACATAAGAGGGAGAAGAAAACTAGGCACTAGGAGAGAGACTCTCTGGAGTTCACGGGCAAGAGAAAAAAAAATGCCCAAAAATATCTCCCTTTTTTTGGTCGGCCACCCCTCTCTCCCTATATATTTCTCATGGTAAACCCCTTTTTTTTTATTTCTCCATGCCAAAACACCGATGTTTTATTTCAACTGGTTGAAAATTAAGAGGAGTAAAAGAGGACTCCTCCTCTCTTTCTCTTCATGCCAATTTCCTTTTAGCGACCATCTGGATTTCACGCCCACTTTGTTTTGTCACACAAAATAACTTTGGGCCCACTATGGCATGTGGAGACAAAGGGAGATAAGGAGAGAGAGTCCCAGTCCAATTGGACTTTAGATCATGGTCCAAATAAAGTGATTTGACAGTCAAATCAAAGCCAATTTTAAATCCAATCGAACCATTTCGAAAAAGACATTGACCCAACTCAATTAGGATTAATTAAATGAGTCTAACTCAATTAAATTAAATCTAATTTAATTTAATTAATAATTAATCTAGAATTAATTAATTGTAACATTTATAATTAGATCAAATCTTAATTGTAACACTTAGAATTAGATCCAAATATACTAAAATTCCTAATTTTAGTAACATTTTGATTTGCTGATTGGTTACTTGAGCTCCTAATGTATGTGACCCCTCAGGTCCTATCATGTCTGGTAATGAGACATGCTATAATATTCATTATACATCATCGAAACTCCTTTCGATGGACTGAAATAATTTTAGCTCAACCCTAATCAGGATCATCGATCCAAGAATGATCCTAATGGGCTCTTATAATCCACCAGTGATACCTAGCAGTATGTAGTGGCAACCCAGCAGAATAAGATTGGAACCCCTAGGTGTAGTTACCATGTGATTCGATTTCTCTATCAAAAATTTTGACATGATGTTGGTTACGGAAACTCGTCAAACCTATCAATCATATGTTCAACTTAATCGACTCAAGTCCAATTATGATACTAATAAAAACACCTTTTCATTATCACCCTGTTATGGTCATAGACTTCTGGACTTAGTCACATTAAGCTGCATAGGATTATACCTTACTACTAAGGCTGCAAATCCCTACAAGTGAACACCCTACTTCTATAATAAACTTACTATAGTTAACGAACACCGCAAGGTCCCATATGGATAGGAACCATGTGACTGTGCTGTCAAACTACAGCAACCTTATTGTGAGTAGCCGAGACATTCTAGGTCAAAGAACTATTCACATGACTACAGCATCAGAAAGTTATCGACGAGTGAGTAGTCATCCATATAACTTTTTGTAATTGGTCATGCTCAGTACCGTTGATCTCTATCAACTACCTGCACTCTCACTCCAGTGTCACCACATTGTAGGTTAGAGTCTCATCTATCCAAAAAGGAAAGTGATCTGTGTAGCGATTTTAACGGATCAATCACCGTCCTCATGATATTCCAATAATCGGGAGCTTTGAGTTAATCTATAAAGACATGCCTTAGATTCTCAACTCTTGAAAATATGTATCATTGCCCATTAACTCCATGGATGATTCATAAATACATCAATATGAATGAAACTAATGCCCTTTTATTAATAAAGAAAATCAAGTACAAAGTTCATGCCCTAAAAATTAAAATATATCAAGCCAACTTGGCTTTCAGAGCATACATCTAACAGGAAGCTCAACCATGGTCACTTCGTGAAGGAGGGAATGAGAAGCCCTTCAATTTTTTCTTCCCTGATCTTCCACTCCATCTTTACTTTTAAAAAAAAAAGGAAAAAAGGAAAAAACAAAGAGAAAAAAAAAGTACGGATTTATTAGTATAAAAAAAAAAATGGGATTGAGTGAAGCCTAAACCTAGCTTAAGGGGTCGTTTCTTAACAACCCACAATCCAACCTTCCCTAAATAATATTGATCGGGGTTTGTCCCTCATCAGTTTTGGTATCAAAGCGAGGGTTAGGTTAGGTTAGTAAATTTTATTTTAATTGCATTTACATTATTTGTAAAAAAAGGTCAATTTGCAGACCAACGCATGTTGGAGCTAGAAGATTGCTAAAGCTTGACTTGACGGAGTCGAATTTTTCCTACCTCAGGAGAATGATAAGGCATCGACCACATCAAGTTCTCTCTACCTCAGAAAAATGATGGGGATCTCGACCAGCCCAGATCCTGAAACCATACCAGCCCAGATCCTGAAGCCATACCAACCTAGATCCTGAAGCCAGCCCAACCCAGATCTTGAAGTTGTTGCGACACAGATTTCGATGCAACACGATTTCTGATGTAGCATAGATCTCAATCAGATGCCAGAATATCAATGATGTTTGAATAAATTATTTTAAAGTTGTTTTAGAATTTACCGTTGTTTTAGGATTGGTTTGTTTCAATTATTTTTAGGATTTATTTTATCCCTTAGTTGGATTAGTTTGTTTTTAAACAAATGTTTGAATTTGTTAGGATTGAGATTGAGATATCTGAGATCTGGATATCGAAATCTCAGATTAGTCTATTTAATTGGTTTATCGTTCGAATAAAAAAAGGGTGAAGAAGATTATTGGAAGAGGAAAAAACTCCATGAATGAGGGTGTGCGAAGCCCTACATGGTTGCTCCAAGAAGGAGTGGGTGCTGAAGCCCGGGTGGGAAGCCCAACCATGGTCACTCCATGAAGGAGAGGGTGAGAAGCCCTACAATTTTTTCTTCCCTGATCTTCCTCTCTGTCTTTTTTTTTAAAAAAAAAGAAAAAAATAGTTTAAAAAAAAGAGAAAAAAAGTATGGATTTATTAGTATGAAAAAAAAAATTGGGATTGAGTGAAGCCTAAACCTAGCCTAAGGGGTCGTTTCTTAACAATCCACGATCCACCCTTCCCTAAATAATATTGATCGGGGTTCATCCCGCATCAAAAACCCAATACATAGTTAGTTTGTCCGAGCTCACTAACAATCCAACTTGATTTTCAAGGCTAACCAATAACCGAAAACCAACTCACAAGCTATAGCCACCTGCTGTACTTGTAATAACTCAAAAACAGAGTTAATAAAAGAAGCAACACTAAAACAAATCCAAAGTTGTTGAATGGTTACAGTTGAAGCTCTTAATAAGGCCTTCTTGAATGCTTTTTCAATGCTCTTCAAGGCTCTCTTAACTCTTCAAAGATAAACTCAATAAGTTGGTGGGAAGTTGTTGGTGAACTTGAGTTTTCACTTGAAAACTCTTAGAACATTCAATATTCTCTTTAAAGTTCCATAAAAGTTCTTTTTCCTTCACTTAAATCCTTCATTTATAGCTTCTTGAAGTGTTTCCAAGTGAATATGGCCGTTAGAATTTTTTGGAAGTCAAAAACTAGCCATTAGGAGGTTTTGAAATTAAGAAATTCAAATTCTGGAACTAACCGTTACTGTTCAAATTCTTGGATTTGGGTCAGCTCGCAGACTTTGACTCAGCTCAAATCGACAGTAAAGTAAAACTGCAGTCTATGAGAGTTGGCTCATTTTAGATTATAGTCAGCTCAATTGACTAAAGTCTCAGAAGCAAATATCTTCCACTCTATGAGGTCAGCTTGGATCTTCATTGAGTCGGCTCATTTTGTTGAAGAAGTCCTTCAAATTCATGAAATTTCAAGTGATAAGAATTTTGGAACATAAGGAAGACTTGAAAGGACTTAAAGTTTGATTTTAGAGAAGTTTTAGAAAGTTTCAGTACTGGCACAAGCAAGTGTCGACTCATGAAGAAGTTCAAGTATCGACTCAAGGCCTGAGAACAAGAAAATAAAAAACTATGAAAATCCAGAATTTTTACCTCGAGCTGATCCAAGTGTCGACTCATAGAAGCCATGTATCGACTCACAGAAACCAAGTGTTGACTCATAAAAATCAAGTGTCGACTCATGAAGGTCAAGTGTTGACACTTGCTATAACGACTAGTTTTTCAGAAGTGTAGAATTGATTCCAACTTGCTTCAAACGGCTAGTTTTGCATCCTTAACGATCATAAACTATCATCTATAATTTGGAGAGCTATATAAATATCAAAAATCAAATGGAAAAGATATCCTTTGATGAGATCATTGAATATCCTTCAAGGATTCAAGGGTTGAGTGGTTTAAGCCTTCAAGCTTCTAAAGATAAGAGAGTTAATCCAAGTTCACATCATCAAGCTACAATCAAAGGCTTCAACAACTTGAAGACAAGTTCTTCATCAACAATCAAGAGATTCAAAGAGATATTTGCTTTGTTTAAGAAAGCTTTTATTATGTTCTTTTCATATCATGCTTACTTTGTCTATTATGATTTTTGGTGAGCCTTGGAAAATCAAAGAGGTTTGTTGGTGCACCTTGTATGAAAACCAACAAGGTTATTGGTAAGCCTTTATATCAAAATCAACTAGGTTGTTGGTGAGCCCGTAAAATCATCAGAGATTGTTGGTTAGCCTAAGTTATAAAACCAACATAGGGTTTTGACTTGTGAGCCCGGGAAAATAAGTTGGGTTTTGATTAGTGTGTCTGGAAAACTAATCGACTGTAATCTTGGTGATTATAGTGAAATTTCTAAGAAAAACTTAGGGAGTGGATGTAGGTACCTTGGAGTGCACCGAACCACTATTAACTTATTATGTTTGTGTGATTATTTTTTTTGAGCATTTACTTTATTAATTACGCTGCATATTTTTTTGAAGTACACAAACACTTTAACAAAACATAAGTACTTAATTGCAATTATCACATATTTGTTTTATATCTATTGAAATAGTTTAAAAAGTTTTTATAAAACTCGATTCACTCCCCCTCTTAGGTTGCTTCATCACTGGGCAACAATTGGTATCAAAGCCCAAAATCCAAAATCGTTGGTATCTAAATTTGGTGCTTTGCTAAGAATCCAACGGTTTTGAGTTAAAAGATCATGGTAACCCTTGTAGGTATTAGTGTTAGCCACCTTTTTTCAATGGCATTAATTACACTTTTTGGAAAACTCGTATACGCATCTATATTCAATCTATTAGTTATTATCTTTAAAAAGTTATAGTTAATAGTCCTCATATTCCTTCCATGTTGGTTAATGGTATTTCTATTCTAAAGCTCGAAGAGGATTGGAATGAATATGATACTAAGCAATCTGAAATTAATGCTAAAGTAATGAACTTGCTTTATTATGCATTGGACTTTAATGAATTCAATAGGATCTCCACATGCACATCGACGAAGGAGATATGGGACATACATGAATTACTCATGAGGGTACTCTTCAAGTAAAAAATACTAAAACTAATATGCTTATTCATTCTTTTAAAATATTTGAAATGCTACATTATAAATCTATATCTGATATATATACTAGATTTATGACTATTGTTAATGAATTGAAAAGTCTTGGCAAAGTCTATACTAATGCTGATTTGGTTAATAAAATTCTTAAATCTTTGCTAATATCATGAGATCCAAAGGTGACGGTGATCCAAGAAGCTAAAGATGTAGAAACCTTACCTTTGGAGGAGCTCATCGGTTCACTCATGACCTATGAGTTGAACTTATGGCAAAAGAAAGTAGTTGCTAATCAAGAGAAGAAGAAGATAATAGCCCTCAAGGCCAAAATGAAATTCAAGACAATGATGTCAACTTGGAGCAATAGCGAAGATTCAAGTTTGGATGATGAACAAGAAGTTGCCTATCTTTGCTTCATGGCAAAAAAGAAAGAGGTATGTTCTGAAAATGAATATGATTTTATCTTATATGAATTACATCATGCATTTAATGATCTTATGCATGAATACAAATTACAAAAAATTAAGCACAAGAAATTAAAAATGTATGTTGACTCTTTTTCTCTTGAAAACACCAATCTTGCTAATAAAAATCATGATTTAAATATAAAGATTGATATTTTAGAAATTGACAAGAATAATCTTTTTAAAGAAAAAAAAATTTAAAAAAAAAAAATTGATTTGAAAGAGTTATGCAATAAGTTTTCAAATAAAAAACTTATTTTATTAAATAAAATAGAAATTCTAAAAAGATCCAAGATTTTTGTATCAAATGATGAGGTTTTAAAGAAAAACAAAAATCTTGAGTTGAAAAACAAAAATTTCTTTGTTGCTAGTTCTTCCAATATTGTATGTCTTAAATATGACAAATTTGAACTTAATGCATATCCTTGTGAATTAAGAAAAATTTGGATTCCAAAAAAAATCTATTTACTAATCCTAAAGGATCCAAGAAAGTTTAGGTACCAAAATTATCCACCTATTTTATTTTGCAGGAATGTCTTGTAGCCCAACATGAAAAAGAAAGTTTATGAAAAGTGATTGTACAAGATAATATAAAGAGTAGACAAGCTACATTTTGGAGTAAATGGTAAAGGAAGGATTATACATATTGGTAAATTCTAAACATTTCCTTCCATAATTGAAAATGTAGTTGAATATTTGTTAAAAATGTTGTATCAATTACTTTGAAAAATTATTTTAAATATTTAATTAAGATCCAGTTTAGATTTATAGTCATTGGTTATGATCATGGACTTTTTGATATTGATGAATTTCATGCTATCATGATTAAACTTATGATTATATGACCTTCACCTGATTTTGATTAATGTATCTTAAATTACTTTATAAAAAATATTTTTAAAGTTGCATATTTCTTAAAAAATTGTTTCAATTGATTAATTAGAATCAAGCTTAGACTAATAGTCATTTGTTGTGATCATAAACTTTTTGATGTTGATGGATTTCATGCTATTATGATTAAACTTATGATTATTAGACTTTCACTTGATTTTGATTAATATAGTTTTAAACTATTTCAAATGAAATGTTATGATTTATGTGTTTTCATTTTTGGCATCTATGCTTAAGCTAGAAATATTTTGGATCAAGTATAGAATTGGTAGTTAAGGATTATATTTAAGAAGAAGGTATGCATATTGATAAACCCTTAATCCAGTAGCTAGACTTGGTATCATATTACTTTTAGCATTTGTATGGATATCAAATCATTTCAAATGAATTTGAAATCATATTAAATTGAATCTTTAAATGTCAACTTCCTATATTTTGAAAATCCTGTATATCTTAAAAATTTAAATCTTTGATTTCAGATTTAGTATTTATGTTCATATCTCAGATTATCTGAAATTATGATTCTTGTGCTTTCATATTTTATTCCTTAATGAATACATATTTTTTATGAGGAATAACATTTAGGGAGAGCATCCAAAGATTTGTTGTCATTATATACATATGATACTTTCAATGTTTTCTTTGGTATCATGCTTTATTTATATTGCTCTGATACTCCTCCTTGTTTTCAAATCTAATCATTTGAGGGGAGTTACATAGAATTGGTTTCAAGATTTATTTCATTAAGAATCTTTTAAAAAAAAGGGAGAGAGAAGAGCTCCTAGTAACTGCTTTGGACTGGGTTAGTCACCATGGCCGTCCGGTCATAGGAGCTAAGTAGGATTTAAAGACCCTCTCTTTCCATTCAATGGGGTCTTTTATGTTGTGTTGGGGTGCCGCTGTGGCCTTATCCCATGAACAAGTGAGGTGAATCGATTGTTATTTTGCTATCAGCTATACATATTAGAGCTAATATACATTGAATTATTTTTTGCATGTGCATATCATTTTTATGGTATCATATTCAATTTGTATCATATTTAATTGGTATCATGATTAATTGACTTCATATATTGATTTTGATAATCTACTTGCTATTCTTTTCGCCTTCATTCCCATTTTGTATTGCCTTTCATCCTTTTTCATGATGATAAAAAGGGAGAGAAAAATGTTAAGTATGAAAAGGGGAAAGATATGATAAACATGAAAAATCATTTGAGAAATGAAAGAAAATACAAAAGGGGAGAAAAAAGCAAAATATTTTAATCTTAAGGAAAGAATTAGTAAGAGAGAGAAAATTTAAAAATTTTGTATATTTTGAAAAATGTTTTGAAGAATTTTTGAAAAAAAAAAATTGGATCATATTTTGAAGGGGAGCTTGATGCTCATTGATTTTGAGATTACATGTTTATCTTATTGTCAATCTTTTTAAGCTTACCTATTGCCCAGTAAACAACCCAAGAGGGGGGGTAAATGGGTCTCTAAAAATAATTACTTGATGCAATGCAATTGTATGTAATCCAATCCAATAATTAAACAAGGTACTAAGAATTCAAATGTAATGCTCTTAAGTAAATGTGCAGTGGAAATAAAGAGCGATAAATGAAAGAGCAATAAGAGAGAATAAGCAACCACAAAGACAAAGATGTATAGTGGTTCGGTGCTATCCAATGCACCTATATCCACTCCCCAAGATTTTCTTGGGAATTCACTATAATCTCTATCGATTACGGTTGATTAGTTTTTCAGGCTCGCTAATCAAAAACCCAACTTGTTTTCATAAGGCTCACAAGTGAAAACCTCACTTGGTTTTACGGGCTAACCAAGAACCTAAATGGTTTTAAGGCTCACCACCAACCTTCCTTGATTTTCCGGGCTAACCAAGAACCTAATTGGTTTTCAAAGGCTCACCAATAACCTTACTTGGTTTTACAATAGGCTAACGAAGAACCCTTACAACAAATAATGGTTTTAAGTAAAGAGAATAAAAGCTTTCTAATAAAAAGCGGGTTTCTCTTTGAAGCTCGATATTGTGGTAATTTTGAACTTGATGAAGTCTCTTGAATGCTCAAGAATGGATGATATTTAATGCTCTTGAAAGCTCTTGAATGCTTGGAGGCTTGCTTTGCTTGAGAGTGGTTGAACTTCAATGAATATGAGTGAATGCTCTCTTTTCTTCTCTCTTGGATATTTCTATTTCATTCTCTTCAATAAAAATTATTCTTTTGATTTGATTTGGAGCATATAAATACCTTCCCAAGGCCTCAAATCCAGTTTCTAGTCATTAGACTTGAAAATCTAGCTGTTAGAGGGCAAAAGGATCAAGTTCTGTATTTGAAAAACTAGCCATTACTGTTTCCAGAACTTCATGTGTCGACACTTCAGGCTGTGAGTCGATACTTCGAGTCGATACTTGAACTTCTTGAGTCAACACCCAGTTCAAATATCTTCAATCTGGCTTTCTAGAAATCTCAGATGTGTCGACACTTCCTCAGGTGAGTCAACACTTTGAGTCGACACTTTGCATCCATGTGTCGAGACTTCTATAGTTCTTCATATTCAGCAAGTTCTATGACTTGAAAATCTCAAGCGATAGCTGATCTATGTGTCGACATTTTGAGTCGATACTTCAAGTCCATTGTTGACAATTCAGCCATGTCATCTCAAACTTTCTTGCATACTGGCTTGAGTCGACACTTCACTTCAATGTGTTGACACTTGGTATCATGTGTCAACACTTTGAGTTGATACCTTACTGAAATCTTCACAAAAATATCTAAACTTGTGCTTAATTAAATTTACACTTCACTCAAATATCCATTCAAGCAAACTTTAACCGTCCAAGTCCTCTTTGAGCAGATCTTTCATCTAAACTTGGCTTCTTTAATGAAACAATCATTTTTCAAATTTGTGAGTACATTTTTCTATAAAAATACACTTCAAATAAATCATTAGTACTTAACTTATACTTAATTGTTTTGCTTATCATCAAAATCAATAACAGAATCAACAATCTCTCCATTTTTGATGATGACAAAATCCTTAAGTATAAATTGCATAAAAAGCTTTTAAAAGAATTCATCAAGGTGCATAGAGCTAAATGCAATAGGTGTATCAAAGTAATTTATAATATTGACATGATGTATCAGAGCAAGAGTGATATAATGATTAAGAGTGTCACAGCTTGTTATACTGATGGAGAGTATCAGAGCTTTGGAATATATATAAGACATACACACATATATCATGTACTCTACAAGAAAACATGCTTAGGAGAGGCAAAAATTCAGCAATAAACAAGGCTCCCCTGAATTGATGATCTATAAAAGAGTTTGTAAATATCTTTCTAAACATTTAAAGAAGGGATTTATGATGAAATTCAATTTAGAAAAGATTTTCAATATAAACAAAGTATTGCTCCCCCTTTCTTAAGGAATTTGTAAACAATTTTCAATTCAAGTTTTCAAAATAATTTTCAAATTTGCAAATACTCTTATTACTCCTTGCACATCACATTTATGCATCACATTTATATTTTAGTCTTATTACTCCCCCTTTTTGTTATCATTAAAAAGGCAGGAAGACAAATAGGCAAGACATTCAAGATATAGCATTGAAGTGCAATAATGAATTCATTCATTCATTCAAAAATGAAGACAATGAAGTACTAAGGAAACTTAAAGCATTTCATTCATTTAAAGTCACAAGTTTGTACAACAAAGATATCTAAAGATATAAAGATACAAAAGATGCATAGAAGTAAACTATCTAAAGATACAAAGATATCCTAATCCTCATCCTCATCATCATCAGAAGATCTGATCTCAATAGATTCAGTATTGGTAAAAGAGCGAGCTCGAGGCCACATCGATCTAAGATCTCGGAGGTGGGTCCTGGTCGGTCATGGAGGAGTACGATGACCACATCCTCTGTGTTGAGCATACGTCTGACCTCTAGCTGGAGCAAAAGAGATGGAAGCTATGTCCTCAACAGGAATAGAGCAGATCGGGGCGATAGTCTCTACGACTATCGGAAGTGGTGTACGATCAAAGGATGGACCAGAATCAAGATATTGAAAGCCAGGTGTGTAAAAACCTAGCTCTCAGATAAGAGAGGATATATGGATGGTAGGTGTATCAACAGAGGGTGTATCAAAAATAGGCGTATCATCTGATGATAAAATAGGTGTATCAACGGTGGGTATATTAGCTGAAGAATGAATGGGTGAATCTGTAATTGGTGAATCAATGATAGGACTGTCAATAATGGGTGTATCGACAATGGGTGAATCAACAATAAGTAAAAGAATAGGAATCATAACATGATCATCTGATCTGGAAGGAGGAGAAGATAGGACTGGAGTTTAAGTAGGTGATCTAGAAGGGTCACAAGTGGGACACCTAGGCAAGTCTGTCGTCACCTCTGCCACTGGCTCGGAAATCAGATCTGGGAAGTCGAATCCATCAGAGTCAGCCTCCTCATCATCTCCATCATCATCACTATCACCATCAACAACTGGTGCTGGAGCAGGCGAAGCTGTATCAGAAACTGGAGTACTCTCTGTAGGTCTAGATAGAGCGGTCAGAATAGCTGAGATGCCATCACTTAGTTCACTATGGCTCTCTCTGGTCTCAGCAATGAAGTAGTCAAGATGCTGTCTAATGATCAAAACATCTATTTCTATGCATCTGACTCTATCCAATAAGCTTTCTGAAATTGCTGGAGTATTCGACTGAACTGGCTAAGACTGTGAAGTAGTAGGCTCAGACTGAGAAGCAGTCTCAGGCTGAGCTGCTGTCTCAGGCTGACTCTCTGTAGATCCTGCCTCACCAGAAAGGATGCGCTCCTCCTCTGCAGCATCATCATCATCAACTCTGTCATCGGCCTGACCAGATACTCTGCATCTCCATTGGCCTCGGAACAGATGATAACCCATCCTGTGTAATGACCTGATGTCATAAACATTAGTATGAAGTAGCATGCAGAAGGGCTTGTCCTCAAAACTGACACCATACTCCTTGAACAATAAAGTCAACCCCATCTCGTAGGGTAGGTAGAGTCGCTAACTCGTTGAAGCCTCCATCATCTGATGAACCATGAGCACCGGAAGGCAAACGGGTGTGCACTGCACCAATAGACCATCACGAGCAACTCTCGCTCAGTGATGTAATCGAAATGTCTGGTCTTCGGTAGAAGGATCTGGGCGACAATGTAGTGCAATAGTCTCATCTCTGCAAACAATCAGGATGTAGGTATGATGGCTCCCTCAAGCAAAATGTCTGACTCGAAAATACACTAGAGACCACTCACTCGATCAATCAGGCTATCAACAACTGATCCAGTCATTAGAATATCCCATACTCTGCTCAATGTCTCTGAGGTAACTAGGATGTCCCTGCCTCTCACCTGAGCCAGCCAACCATCACTCCCATAGGCTAGTGATCCATAAAACTCCCGAATAAGTGTAATATCTCTCACTCAAAAAACAAAAGGATATCAAACCAGCATCTCGAATCCACTGTACGATCTTGAAGTGCTGCTGGTCAACGAAACCGAAGTCTACCTAGCATTCTCCAACGACAGTCTTCGAACTCATCTGGCTAGAAGCTATGAAAAGAGGTTGAGCAGGCGGATCTGGAGCTCTAGCTTCATGTCTGGCCTTGGTTCTTCGTTCTTCCTCTTGTTTGGACTGCCGAGGGCGATGGACGACTTGTTTTCGGGGTCCCATTGCACAGAATAAGGATTTGAACAACTTTGGAGGGAAAACCTAGGGTTTCTAGGGTTCAAATTAGAAATGGGAGGTGGAATGTCACTAAATCCAAACTAGAAAGCATCCCAAACAAAGAATCAGAGGGTTTTGAGCATGAAATGGAGGGAAGGAAGAGTGTGGAGTACCTTAGGGTATGTGTTGGCTCGAGAGGGGAGAAGAAATGAGGGAAAAAAAAACACTTCAAAAAGCCCTTATTTTCTGTCTACTGCCGTTCATGTGTTGACTCATGTATGTATCGACACATTCAGGTGTCGACATATTAATGTGTCGACACATCGACTTAAAAATCGAAAAATAAGAGAAACAATGGTTGATCAAAATCACTGGAAATTCAATTAATTTTAATAAAATTAACAATGATTGTGTATGATTGATATCAAGTATGATTATTTTGAGTCAAAGATAGGAAAATTTTAATCAAAAGGATTAATGATCCCGAGCTCTCTTCTAATCATACAAAACCGATCTTCTAGAAGAGGCTTAGTCAAAATATCAGCTAATTGAAATTCAGTACAAATAAATTCAAGCACAACATCATTATTTTCAACATGATATCTAATAAAATGATGTCTAATTTCAATATGTTTACTCCTAGAATGTTGAACATGATTTTTGGTCAAGCAAATAGCACTGGTATTATCAAACTTTATAGGTATACTAGTCAACTTGATTCCAAAATCTTCAAGTTGTTTCTTAATCCACAAGATTTAAGTACAACAACTTCTTGCTGCAATATACTCAGCCTCAGCTGTGGACAGTGCAACTAAAGTTTGTTTATTGCTAAACTAAGAGATTAAGTTAACTCCAAGAAATTGGCAAGTACCACTAGTACTCTTTCTATCCAATTTACAACCAGCAAAATCAGCATCAGAATATCCCATTAATTTAGCAGATAAATCTCTAGAATACCATAACCAATATTAATTATACCAGATAGATATCTAATAATGCGCTTAACAACCATCAGATGTGATCTTTAGGTTCAGACTGATATATAGCACACATGCATACACTGAACATTATATCTGGTCTACTAGCAGTTAAGTACAGTAAAGAGCCAATCATACCTCTATATAACTTTTGATCTATAGATTTACCATGCTCATCTTTATCAAGTCTACAAGAGGGGCTTATAGGTGTACCATTGATTTGGTAGTCTCCATCCCAAACTTCTTTATAATTTCTCTTGTATACTTAGCTTGGTTGATGAAGATTCCATCTTTAGTTTGCTTGATCTGGAGTCCAAGAAAGAAATTGAGTTCTCCCATCATGTTCATCTCGAACTCATCCTGCACTAGCTTAGCAAACTCTTGACAAAGAATTTTATTAGTAGCACCGAAAATGATATCATCAACATATATTTGTACTACTAATAAATCATTATCTTTCTTCTTCAAAAATAAGGTTTTATCAACATGACCTCTAGAAAATTCATTTTCAATCAAAAGTTTGCTGAGTCTTTCATACCAGGCTTGAGGTGCTTGCTTTAATCCATAAAGTACTTTGTGCAATTTAAAAATATGATTAGGATGTGCCTGATTTTCAAATCTAGGTGGTTGTTCAATAAAAACTTTTTTTGTTATAAAACCATTTAGAAAAGTACTCTTAACATCCATTTGAAACAGTTTAAAATTTATAAAATAAGTAAATGCTAATAATAGTCTAATTGCTTCAAGTCTAGTAATAGGAGCAAAAGTTTCATCAAAATCAATTCTTTCTTCTTGATTGTAGCCTTTCGCAACTAGCCTAGCTTTATTTCTAACAATAATTCCATTTTCATCTAATTTATTCCTGAATACCCATTTAGTGCCAATAATAGAAACATTAGATGGTCTTTTTATTAATGTCTAAATATCATTTCTATCAAACTGGATTAGTTCATCTTGCATGGCATTTATCTAGTTAGGGTCTTTTTCAGCTTCTTCAAAATATTTAGGCTCAATTTGAGAAACAAATGTTATATAGTCACATTCATTTCTAATTGAGGCTCGAGTTCTTATCCCTTTAGATGGATCACCTAGGATTAATTCTTTAGGATGTCCATGAGCATACCTCTACTTCTTAGATAGATCTTGGTGCTTTAGAGTGTCTTCACCTTTCTCACTTTTGTTTTGATTTTCTTCACTTGACTGAGAAGGTTGATCATTCAGTGTCAACTTTTGAAGCTTGTCGCACCTGCACGTTCATCAAAAGTATCCTCTTTTCTAGAGGATTTGTTAGTAGATTCTTCAAAAATAATATGTATAGATTCCTCTACAACTAAGGTTCTTTTGTTGAAAACTTTGTATGCCCTGTTTGATGTGGAGTATCCCAAAAAAATACCTTCATCAAAGTTAGCATCAAATTTTTCAAGATTAACTTTTCTATTATTTAAGATAAAACATTGGCAACCAAATACTCGAAAATATTTTAAAGTTGATTTTCTTTGATTCCAAAGTTCGTAAGGAGTTTTCTTCAAGATAGGACGGATTAAAACTCAACTCAAAATGTAACATACAGTATTAATAGCTTCAGCCCAAAAGTATCTTGGTAAATCGTTTTCATAAAACATAGTGCATGCCATTTCTTCTAAAGTATAAATTTTTCTTTCTACTACCCCATTCTATTGAGATGTCCTAGGTCTACAAAAGTTATGTTCAATACATTTTTCATTACAAAAGTTTTCAAAATCTTGATTTTCAAATTCAGTTCCATGATCACTATAAATGGATACAACTGAAACACCTTTTTCATTTGAAACTTTTCGATAAAACTTTATAAATGCAGAAAATGATTCATCTTTATGTGCTAGAAAGAAAACCCATGTAAATCTAGAAAAATCATCCACTATAACTAATCCATATCTCTTACCTCCTAGACTTGATGTTCTAGTTGGTCTAAAGAGATCCATATGAAGTAGTTCTAGTGGCCTACTAGTAGTTACAAAACCTTTAGGTTTGAAAGAGGTTTTAACTTGTTTTTCAAATTGACATGCTTGATAAACTCTATCTTTTTCAAAACAAAGTTTAGGTAAATCTCTAACTAAATTTTTTTTGCAAAATTTTGAAAGTAGATACATACTAGCATACCCTAATCTTCTATGTCAAATCCAACTAGTCTCATCTTTAGTAGAATTCATTGCAATAAGGCATTCTCCATTAAGCAAAGATAAATCATCCAAATCTACCAAATAAACATTACCATGCCTTTTTCCAATGAATTGTACTCCATTTATATCCGGACTAGCAATCATGCAATAAGATGATTTAAAAACAACTTAAAAACCTTTATTACAAAATTGACTAATACTTTAAAGATTGTGCTTTAAACCTTCAACTAAAAGTACATTACTAATACAACTAGAAGAAGTTATGTGAACCTTACCAATACTAATAATTTTTCCTTTACCATTATCCCCGAAAGTCACAGTCCCTCCATTTATTGCTTCAAGAGAAGTGAATTACTTCACATCTCCCGTCATGTGCCTTGAGCAACCACTATCAAGATACCAAAGTCTTTTGTTCTCCTTGGTTGCAAGACACACCTACAATAAAAATCAAGCTTTATTTTTAGGTACCCAAGTCAACTTGGGTCCTTTAGAGTTAGCACTTAAAATGGTTCTTTTTGGAACCCAAACTTTTCCAAAAGAATTAATTTTTCTCAAATCACTTTGAAAAGATTTATGACCTTGCTTTTTATATGAAAAACATGTTATGCTAGAAGATGCAAGAATAAAAAAGTTTTTAAAGTACTTTTATTATTTTTGTTGTCTATAGCCTAATCCTGCTTTATTGAAAATGACTCTTTGGCTATTTAAAAGTAGATTTAGTCTTTCTAAACTATAGGTAAATTTTTCAATAAATGGCTTCATTTTATCAAGTTCATTTTTATACTTTACATTTTCTAATTCTAAATCTTTATTTTTCTTTAAAAGATCATCATTAGAAATAATAGTTTTGGATCTTTTTAAAACTTTATTTTCCATTGTCAAAGCATTGTTTTTCTTTTCTAAAACATCTAATTTAGTTTTCAAATCACTAACTTCATTTAACAAAGTATTATTTTCATGAGAAAAATTGTTTGCATGCTTTTTCAACTTTTTATTTTTAGATAAAATCATATTATAATCATGTATAAGTTCATCAAAAGTATTTCTTAGCTCATCAAAAGTAAAATCTATTTCGGTATCAGATATTACCTCATCTTGCTCTTGATGTGCCATAAGACAAAGATTTGCAACTTCTGTCTGCTCTTCTTCAGAACAAGAGTCCTCACTATCACTCCAGGTGGCTATCATTGCTTTCTTTCTTAACTACTTCCTTCACTTCTTTAAGAGAGGGCAATCAAACTTGTAGTGACCTGTCTTGCACTTGAAGCATGTAGGTATTTCCTTCTCCTTTTCTTTTTCCTTTTCTTTCTCTTTCTCTTTTCCCTTTTCTTTATTTGATTAAAATTTCTTCTTGTAAGGAAACTTCCTCCTCTTCATGAATCTTTTAAATTTCCTAGCAAGGAGAGCTTCTTCACCTTCATCTTCTTCTTCTTCTTCAGACTCATCAATTGAGGATTCTTCTTGGATGTTTGATTTGAATGCAATCCCCTTTTTCTTTTTATCTATGTTCAATGACTTTTGCTTTAGATTCAGCTCATAAGTCATGAGTGATCCAACCAGCTGCTCTAATGGTAACTTATCAACATCCTTTGCTTCTTGGATGGCGGTCATCTTTGAATCCCACGATGTTGGAAGTGACCTGAGGATTTTATTCACAAGATCAGCATTAGACATTACTTTTCCTAGACTTCTCATTCTATTTACAATATTTGTAAATCTAGTGTACATGTCAGTGATTGACTCATTAGGTTCCATTCAGAATATTTCATAAGTATGCACTAACATGTTCACCTTAGTTTTTTTTTCTTGATCGGTACCCTCATGGATAACTTCAATTATGTCCCATATTTTTTTGGCTGAAGTGCAAGTAGATATCCTATTGAATTCACTAGGATCTAATGCAGAATAAAAAAGATTCATTGCCTTAGCATTGATCTCGAATTGCTTAATGTCATTTTCATCCCAACCTCTTCGAGCTTTGGGATGGAATATATGGATCTTTATCAACTACTCTCCATAACCGAAGGAATATATAGATCTTTATCAACTACTCTCCATAAATTATAATCAATAGAATGCATATAAATTCTTATCCTAGTTTTTCAATATGTATAATTTGATCCATTGAAAAATTGAGGTCTATTTGAGGCTTGACCCTCAACTATGCTAGTACCAATAGGGGCTGTCATAGATCTTTACCCAAGGCAGTAAAGTCTATACACTGAGAACAGGGCTCTGATACCACTTGTTGCCCAGTAAGCAACCCAAGAGGGGGGTGAATTGGGTCTCTAAAAATAATTACTTGATGCAATGCAATTGTATGTAATCCAATCCAACAATTAAACAAGGTACTAAGAATTCAAATATAATGCTCTTAAGTAAATGTGCAGCAGAAATAAAGAGCAATAAATGAAAGAGCAATAAGAGAGAATAAGCAACCACAAAGACAAAGATGTATAGTGGTTCGGTGCTATCCAATGTACCTACATCCACTCCCCAAGATCCCCTTGGGAATTCACTATAATCTCTATCGATTATAGTTGATTAGTTTTCTGGGCCCACTAATCAAAAACCCAACTTGTTTTCACAAGGCTCATAAGTCAAAACCTCACTTGGTTTTACGGGCTAACCAAAAGCCTAAATGGTTTTAAGGCTCACTACCAACCTTCCTTGATTTTCCGGGCTAACCAAGAACCTAATTGATTTTCAAAGGCTCACCAATAATCTTACTTGATTTTACAATAGGCTAACCAAGAACCCTTACAACAAATAATGGTTTTAAGTAAATAAAATAAAAGCTTTCTAATAAAAAGTGGGTTTCTCTTTGAAGATCGATGTTGTGGTACTTTTGAACTTGATGAAGCCTCTTGAATGCTCAAAAATATATGATCTTTAATGCTCTTGAAAGCTCTTGAATGCTTGGAGGCTTGCTTTGCTTGAGAGTGGTTGAGCTCCAATGAATAGGAGTGAATGCTCTCTTTTCTTCTCTCTTGGATACTTCTATTTCATTCTCTTCAAAAAAAATTATTCTTTTGATTTGATTTGGAGTATATAAATATCTTTCCAAGACCTCAAATCCGGTTTTTAGCTGTTAGACTTGAAAATCTAGCCGTTGGAGGGCAAAAGGGTCGAGTTCTACATTTGAAAAACTAGCCATTACTGTTCCCAGAACTTCATGTATCAACACTTCAGGCTGTGAGTCAATACTTCAGGTCGACACTTGAACTTCTTGAGTCGACACCCAGTTCAAATATCTTCAATCTAGCTTTCTGGAAATCTCATATGTGTCGACACTTCCTTTGGTGAGTCGACACTTTGAGTTGATACTTTGCATCCATGTATCAATACTTCTGCAGTTCTTCATATTCAGCAAGTTCTGTGACTTGAAAATCTCAGACGATGAGCTAATCCATGTATCGACACTTTGAGTCAACACTTCAAGTCCATGTATTGACACTTCAGCCGTGCCATCTAAAACTTTCTTGCATACTAGCTTGAGTCAACACTTCACTTCCATGTGTCGACACTTGGTATCATGTGTCGATACTTTGAGTCGACACCTTACTGAAATCTTCACAATAATGCCTGAACTTATGCTGAATCAAATGTATACTTCACTCAAATATCCATTCAAGCAAACTTTAACCGTCCAAGTCCTCTTTGAGCAGATCTTTCATCTAAACTTTGCTTCTTCAATGAAACAATCATTTTTCAAATTTGTGAGCACCTTTTTTTTATAAAAACATACTTTAAAGAAATTATTAGTACTCAACTTATACTTAACCATTTTGCTTATCATCAAAATCAATAACGGAGTCAACATTACCCTATTTATATACTTAAAGGTTTTGTCATCATCAAAAAGGGAGAGATTGTTGACTCTGATCTTGATTTTGATGATTGATAAAATACTTAAGTATATATGAGTACTAATTGTGTGTTTTTGTTTGTTCATCAGATCTTAGTACTCATCCATGTTGAATGAAGAAATGCTTATATTTCAGTTGAAGAAGTCCTTCAAATTCATGAAATTTCAAGTGATAAGGACTTTGGAATATAAGGAATACTTAGAAGAACTTAAAGTTTGATTTTGGAGAAATTTCAGCAAGTTTCAGTACTAGCACAAGCAAGTGTCGACTCATGAAGAAGTTCAAGTGTCGACTCAAGGCTTGAGAACAAAAAAAATCCAGAATTTTTGCCTTGAGCGCCTTGAGCTGACCCTAGTGTCAACTCATAGAAACCAAGTGTCGACTTATAGAAACCAAGTATCGACTCACAGAAATCAAGTGTCAACTCATGAGGGTCAAGTATCGATACTTACTGTAATGGCTAGTTTTTCAGAAGTACAGAATTGATTCTAACTTGCTTCAAATAGCTAGTTTTTCATCCCCAACGGTCATAAATGGTCATCTATGATTTGGAAAGCTATATAAACATCAAAAATCAAATGGAGAAGCAATCCTTTGGTGAGATCATTGAATATCCTTCAAGGATTCAAGAGTTGAGTGGTTCAAGCCTTCAAGCTTCCAAAAATAAGAGAGTTGATTCAAGTTCACATCATCAAGCTACAATCAAAGGCTTCAACAACATGAAGACAAGTTCTTCATCAACAATCAAGGGCTTCAAAGAGATATTTTCTTTGTTTAAAAAAACTTTTATTGTGTTCTTTTCATATTATGCTTACTTTGTCTATTAAGATTTTTGGTGAGCCTTGGAAAACCAAAAAGGTTTGTTGGTGCGCCTTGTGTGAAAACCAACAAGGTTGTTGGTAAGCCTTTGTATCAAAACCAACTAGGTTATTGGTGAGCCCATAAAACCATCGAAGGTTGTTAATTAGCCTAAGTTATAAAACCAACAAGGGGTTTTGACTTGTGAACCTGAAAAAATAGTTGAATTTTGATTAGTGGGCCCGGAAAATTAATCGACTGTAATCTTGGTAATTATAGTGAAGTTTTCAAGGATAACTTGGGGAGTGGATGTAGATGCCTTAGAGTGCACCGAACCACTATAAACTTGTTGTGTTTGTATGATTATTTTCTTTGAGCATTTACTTTATTAATTCCGCTGCATATTATTTTGAAGTACATAAACACTTAATTATAATTATCACATACTTGTTTTATATCTATTGAAATAGTTTAAAAAGTTTTTATAAAATCCAATTCACCCCCCTCTTGGGTTGCTTCATCACTGGGCAACACCACCTATCCGTATAGGTTGACTTACAAACCTCTTATAAGAAGTAGGCTGATGCTCCTCTATTAAAGCAAGATAAGCATTAACCATATTAATCTTAGACCTGAAAAATATGATATAGTCATCATACCTTGCAGGTGATCTAATAACCCTCCTAGAATGCCTAGAATCAACTAGTATCTCGACATGTGGACTATTCTCATGAGGTGAATGTGAAGTCTCCAATTCATGCTTATTATCTGTTAATCTATCATCAAGCTACACATCATTGAACACATCATACTCAACTGAAATTTCTTTTTTTCTTGCAATGTAATAGTTTCCTAAAAGAAATCTTCATTAAAAATAATATATTGGTAATAATAATCTTGTAAATAGTAGGATTCCATGATCTATAATATTTTATTCATTTTGCATAGCCAAGAAATATGCATCTCTTTATGTTCATGTTAAGTTTGATACGTTTCTCCTTTAGAATCCAAATATATGCATCACAACCAAGCACATGGAAAAAAAAATAATCAAAATACTTGCCAAACTAAATATCTTCAGGAATTTTTAATCCAAGACTGTAGGTGCTCTGTTTACCAAAAAAACAAGCTATGCATACAACTTCAACCTAAAATCTCTTATTATGCCTTGCTGTATTCAACACTCTTCTGGCACATTTCATGAGAATCTTCTTTATTCTCTCAGTAATACCATTTTGCTATGATGTCCTAGAAAGTATCAAGTGATACTTCATTCTATGTTCATTACAAAAGGTTTCAAGTTTCTTTGAATAAAATTTTTTTCCATTATCAGTACAGAGATATTTTATTTTTATATCATTTTTATTTTCAACCCAAGCTTTAAAATGCTTAAACTTTTCAAATAATTTGATTTATATTTGAGCATATACACCCACACCTTTTGAAAATAATTATCAATAAAAGTATCAAAGTAAGATTACCTTCTAAAGAAACTATAGGTGCCTCCTAAGTTTTGGAATGAATCAACTCAAGAAAACTCCTACTTCTATTATGAGATAAAAAAAGAAAGACTACGCTACTTTCCAAACAAATAATCTTTACAGAAATTTAAAGAAGCAAACTTATAATTAGGAAGAAAATCTTTATCAAAAAGTATGCCCACATCCCAAATGCCTATATCGGATAATAAAGATTCTAACTTGGTGCTAGCAACAATAGCTTCTCCCACTAAAGTCTCATCAATTAACCTGTAAAGATTACTAACCAACTCTCTTTTCACCACCATCATGCAATCTTAGACAACTTTCAATTGATTGATGCGGGACTGAACGCTCTGATACCAAATTGATATGGACCGTTGATCATTAAGAAACGATCGCTAGATCAGGGTGTTCAATTTAATTAAATTAAATCTAATTAAATAGAAATAATCAGCAATTGACTGGGTCAGGTTAACAAAATGGATCTCACCCGAACACATGGAACCTCATGAAATTTGGAAGAGGGAGATCATCCTGAGGTTGTCCAAAATCCAGACCAGTAGTTCACGGGCGAGATTGATCTGAAGCCGTTGGACCTGGAACACCGAAAACAAGCAATATATCAATCCCAAATCAAAATTAATAATAATCCCAATGTTTTGAGATCCGTGTGCTCTAGGATCCGTGTGCTCTGGGATCCGCGCGCTCTGGGATCCGGTGCAGAAATCGGCAGCAACAAACGTGAATGCTTTCACATTTGTGCTATTTTCTCCTTCACCACGGATCAACACCAAGAGGAACAGGGGACCGGGCGGAAGGGGAGATCCGGCGATATCTTGCCGGTGACGGGGCTGGGCGACGACGGCGGTGGTCCCGGTGGTGGGCGGCAGCTGATGTGTGGCGACCGTGGAGGGCACGACGGCAGTGATGGTGGAGTGGAGGAGTTCCGATCGGGGAACCACTGGGAGCAGAGGGAAACTCCGATCTATGGAGGAGGAGACCAGTGGCGTGGATCGCCCCGAATGTGAGCTTCCGGCGTAGCGAGCGGAGATGGGGAAGGAGGCAGCTCTGGTGGAGGGAGAGGCGTCGTGGCTCTTAGGGCTGGCCGGTCAACGGAGATGGCGGCTGCAGAAGGCGGAGAAGAGATGGTGCGGAGGGGTAGCAGTGGATCGATTTGGGACGGCCGGTGTCCGTCAGGAACCGGTTGGGGATGGGATCGGCTGGCAGGGGCGGAGGCACCTTGGTCGGTGCTGTGGGAGTCACAGTAGTTGATTCACGGGTTGGACGGAGAAAGGAAATAACAGAGATGAAGGAGAGAGGAGGAATAAGATGGGAGAATTAGAATAGAAGAATAAGAGTCCAAGAAGCACCAGAGAGAGACGGGGGGAAGAAAATCCAGAAAGAAGAAGAAGGGGAGAACCAGAATAGAGAAGGGGGAGGGGAAAGAAAATCGGGACACACCCTGATTTCTTTTACTCAAAATATTTTCATCACTCAATTTTTATTCATGGCAAACATAACTTAAATAAAACAACAACGATAAAGATAAATCACAAAATAATCAGAACGACTAAGTATTCCGATAACTCTAAAAAAATAAAAAATCTGATCTCCGATTCGGAGATATCCCAAATCCCCGTATACCCATAAAATAATAAAATGATACTTCAAGAATCGTGATGGGCTGGCACCAAGATCTGGGCTGGCTGGGTCTGGACTGGCTGGATCTGAACTAGCTCAATGTCCCCATCATTTTCCCTGTGGTGGGGACAACTCGACTCTGTCGAGTCAGGCTGGAGGTGCTCAAATAAATTTGGATCAATGTTCTGCAGCTCCTCTTCAGTAATCCAGGAGTCCTCTGACTTCGATCTGCCTCGCCAGTGAACCAGGTAGCGGTAGCAATTTTGACTCCTTGAAGACTTGATCTTCTCGTCCAAAATTCGTTCAATCACATCGTGTTTTCCTCTCTTTTGGAAAGGTGGACTCTTAAGAGGAGGATCACTCTCAAAGAATGCAGGCTCAAATACATCACCAGGTGTCAATGCTGGTTCTTTATATTCAATTAGATCCAAATTATTAATCAAATTAACTCCTAATTATTTTTCAGCTCTAACCTCATGGTCTTGTTCTTCGTAGGCATCGGCTAATCCTGGGTCAGCAGTGTAAACTTCTTCTTCAAGGACATCATCTAGATCTTCTTGTTCTTCAAGTGTCCCTATATGCAAGGTTCTAGATGGACATTGGCTAGCTACATGACCTATCCCATTACATCTAAAGCAGTGGATCTTAGAGCTACTTCCACGGGAAGTTTCTCCTATAATCCCTTTTCCTTTGTCATCTCTCGGGGGTCGACTACCAGGGGTCTGACTAATGTTAGGTTGTGGACTAGTCGAGGCTTGGTTCATGCTAGGCCTTGGACCTAAAATTCCTGGTCTAGAAAGTTCAGATCTACGAGTGATAGACATTTGCTGAAATCTTTCATAGTCTTGAGCTAATTGATATGCTTGCTCTAGACTATAAACTTCTCTCAAAAACAATTCCTTTTGGATATCCACTCTCAGACCAGCTCTAAACCGGGATAAAGTGACAGATGGGTCTTCACGCACATTACATCGCATAAGGTATTCATCAAATTTATCGATGTAATCATTTACAAGTCTAGTTCCTTGGGTCAACCTTTGCCATTGATCCAAAAGTCGCTGTTGATAAAATGCAGGAAGATACTTCTCTCGAAGCTTATCCTTCATCTCATCCCATGTTCCGACGGGGTCCTGTCTCCTATGAATGGCTAACCTCTGGACATTGTGCCAATATAGCTTTGCTTGACCTAACAATCTCATTTGGGCAAACCTAACTTTTCTATCCTCAGACATATCATACCAGGAGAAGTAATGGTCCATATCAGCTTCCCAGTCAATATATTCTTTGGGGTCCAGGCGACCTACAAAACTTGGGGCGTCAACCTTAACACTCCTCATGATTCGTTCATCTTGATCAATTGGGTTGTGATAAGGCCTAAGTGTTGGATGATTACCTGGATAATCATGTCGATCCCTAGGGTCAGGTCGAAGGATTTGAGTACGACCACCATCATAATCTAGGTAGTCATTTCGGTCTCTAGGATCTCTAGGATCTAGAACTCTAGGATCTGTAACTCTTGATAAAGAGTTCCTAATAGGGTAATTGGTGTTCACTAGTCGTTCCTCTTGAAGAGTTAATACCCTGGCATCTAAAGATCCTAACTTGCTATCAATTTTTTCGAGTCTACCCGTGATTACTTGAAGGGCAGCTTCTAAACTGGGATCCATTTTGTTATCTAAGGAAGAATGTTCTGATTGATACTTGTTTCCTGACCTAGTTGTCATGCAAAATTAAAATTGACCCTAACCTAACCTATTGCTCTGATACCAATTTGATGCGGGACTGAACGCTCTGATACCAAATTGATATGGACCGTTGATCGTTAAGAAACGATCGCTAGATCAGGGTGTCCAATTTAATTAAATTAAATCTAATTAAATAGAAATAATCAGCAATTGACTGGGTCAGGTTAACAAAATGGATCTCACTCGAAAACACGGAACCTCACAAAATTTGGAAGAGGGAGATCATCCTGAGGTTGTCCAAAATCCGGACCAGTAGTTCACGGGCGAGATTGATCTGAAGCCGTTGGACCTGGAACACCGAAAACAAGCAATATATCAATCCCAAATCAAAATTAATAATAATCCCAATATTTTGAGATCCATGTGCTCTGGGATCCGTGCGCTCTGGGATCTGCGCGCTCTAGGATCCGGTGCAGAAATCGGCAGCAGCAAACGTGAATGCTTTCACGTTCGTGCTGTTTTATACCAATTTGATGCGGGACTGAACGCTCTGATACCAAATTGATATTGACCGTTGATCGTTAAGAAACGATCGCTAGATCAGGGTGTCCAATTTAATTAAATTAAATCTAATTAAATAGAAATAATCAGCAATTGACTGGGTCAGGTTAACAAAATGGATCTCACCTGAAAACACGGAACCTACGAAATTTGAAAGAGGGAGATCATCCTGAGGTTGTCCAAAATCTGGACCAGTAGTTCACGAGCGAGATTGATCTGAAGCCGTTGGACCTGGAACACCGAAAACAAGCAATATATCAATCCCAAATCAAAATTAATAATAATCCCAATGTTTTGAGATCCGTGTGCTCTAGGATCCATGTGCTCTGGGATCCGCGCGCTCTGGGATCCGGTGCAGAAATCGGCAGCAGCAAACGTGAATGCTTTCACGTTCGTGCTATTTTCTCCTTCACCACGGATCAACACCAAGAGGAACAGGGGACCGGATGGAAGGGGAGATCCGGCGATATCTTGCCGGTGACGGGGCTGGGCGGCGACGGCGGTGGTCCCGGTGGCGGGCGGCGGCTGATGTGTGGCGACCGTGGAGGGCACGGCGGCTGCGACGGTGGAGCAGAGGAGTTCCGGTCAGGGAACCACTGGGAGCAGAGGGAAACTCCGATCTATGGAGGAGGAGACCAGTGGCGTGGATCGCCCCGGACGTGAGCTTCCGGCGTAGCGAGCGGAGATGGGGAAGGAGGCGGTTCTGGTTGAGGGAGAGGCATCGTGGCTTTAGGGCTGGCCGGTCAACGGAGATGGCGGCTGCAGAGGGCGGAGAAGAGATGGTGCGGAGGGGCAACAATGGATCGATTTGGGACGGCCGGTGTCCGTCAGGAACCGGTTGGGGATGGGATCGGCCAGCAGGGGCGGAGGCACCTTGGTCGGTGCTGTGGGAGTCACGGTAGTTGATTCACGGGTTGGACGGAGAAAGGAAATAACAGAGATGAAGGAGAGAGGAGGAATAAGATGGGAGAATTAGAATAGAAGAATAAGAGCCCAAGAAGCACCAGAGAGAGACGGGGGGAAGAAAATCCAGAAAGAAGAAGAATGGGAGAACCAGAATAGAGAAGGGGGAGGGGAAAGAAAATCGGGACACACCCTGATTTCTTTTACTCAAAATATTTTCATCGCTCAATTTTTATTCATGGCAAACATAACTTAAATAAAGTAACAACGATAAAGATAAATCACAAAATACGACTAAGTATTTCGATAACTCTAAAAAAATAAAAAATCTGATCTCCGATTCGGAGATATCCCAAATCCCCGTACACCCATAAAATAATAAAATGATACTTCAAGAATCGTGATGGGCTGGCACCGAGATCTGGGCTGGCTGGGTCTGGACTGGCTGGATCTGAACTGGCTCAATGTCCCCATCATTGATGCTTCTCTTTGGTAAATTTTATACCATACTTATTGAACATCCCTAAAGAATAGAATACTCTTTTGGAATGCAGGAACATATCTAATATTTGAAATCATACAAACACATCCATTGAACATCATAATTCACACATCTTCCACTCCAATGATAAGGCACTTGCCATTGTCTTCCATATAAACAATGCCACAATAGCAAGGTGTGTGAGTATAAAACCACTTCCTATAAGGAATCATATGAAATGATGCACCTGAATCAAGAATCGACTAATTGAGTATCTTTGATCTTTCTTGAATAGATAATGCATCCCTAGCTTTAGATATAGTAAAATCAGCATTTACCATATTTTCTTGAAAATTATTAAACTTTGCTTGTCCTCGCCACCTCCCTTTCTTAGTCTATAATCCTTGATCACCTGCCCTGATTTACCACAGCTTTAGCACTTATCTTTTTCTTTGCCTTGGACATCGATCTAGACTTCCCTCTATCACTATATTCTCTCTCCGTGGATTATTCTTGTACTACAATTACATCGTTGATGAACTTTGACTTGACTTGCACCTTAATTCTTTAGTGAGAAGCGATGATATAACAAATTCCATGTCAAAGAATTTCACATAACTAAGATTCATAATTAGATTATTCCAAGATCTAACATAAAATAATATAAAAGACTAACTTTTATTTTATAATCGAATTTAACATCAAGAGCCGTAAGTTTACTAATTAAGGAATTGAAGTGATTGAGGTGCTCTTAAACTGATATTCCATCCTTCATCTTCATGATGTACAACTGTCATCTAAAGAATATCTTGTTCATCAATGACTTTTTTTATAAATGCTTTTCAGTTTCTTCCATAATCCTTTTGTGGTTATCTCAATCTCGATGCTGAAAAGAACAGTATCCTCCAACACTTGGAATAAGTTTCCAAAGTCATCTCATCTTTCTCTGCAAACTGCTTATCCACCATCCTTTTTTAATTTGTCTTCTTTATCGAGGAGGGTGATTGCACAATTATCTTTTACCAGTACTGTATATATCTTAAGTTTTCAGAGTATAAAATTTGTCCTATCAAAGCAAAGAATCTTAAATTTGATTGCATTTTTTCCTGCTATCATGGTTATACTGCACAAGCTTTCCTATGAATCTTTGACTCTGATATCAATTATTAGAAACAAACGATCTTGCATAGAAAATAAAAACAACGGATAAACCATAATAAAAGTAAAGCAAAAAAAAAAAAGTAGAAAAAGAGCACAAAGAATTTACATGGTTCGAACAATAATATGCCATTGCTATGTCCTCGGGCAAGACTTCTATATGCATCTTTTATTGATCAAAGCAAGAAATAATTATTAAAAGAAAATAACCTCTAATCCTTCATCCTTCTCTCTATAATGAAAATAAGATTGTAGAACTCATCTCAATAATACAAGAGAAAAATAATTTACAAAAAATTAGAACCATACCTTAGATGTTTCCATATAAGAAAAGAAAGCAATGGACATATATAAAAGCAGCTATTGTAGGGTTTGAAAATATCTAAAATTATTATTCTTGTTGGTTTAAACTATCCATATTCCTATCCTTATCTTACTTCCAGTTTATTTTCACTTCTTCTAGTGTTTTAGTGGGACATAACTTCATCAACTAACAAAGATGCCACCCCACTAGCTTCCTCCTTAAGGCCTCCCTCTACTCCCGTCCTTGCTTACCATGACATTGCCATGGTCTCCCAACAAAAAGGGTGCATGGTCAAGAATTTCGCGATTTGGAGCGTATGGTAGTGGAAACTATATCTTAGTACCGAGCATCTATTCGTCTTCAAAGGGATGGGACCATGCCGAGAGAGTACTGTTGGAGGTGACGAAGAAGAATGTTTGCAAGAGACAAAGCTCGATGAGTTGGGTGGATTTGGAGGGCAAGGTGCTCCAATTCAAGGCCAGAGGCCGATCGTACCATAAAACAGATGGTATAGTATATATCAGGGTGATTGATAATTTAATGATCGGGGAATTGAAAGCCCATGCAAACTCTCTCTCAAATTTTAACAAAGTTTTATCGTCCGGTTTCTCATGCGATTGACCTCATTCAGGCAACTTGTTTTTCCAAGTTCCATTCAAGTCCACATTCAGAGAGCACGCCATTTACTTGGTACATCAATCATCCACCCCTCTAATTCTAATAAGTACGGCTCTCTATATTTCACGCCTTATTTTTCCTAGTTAGAGGAAAGTCAATATAATCGAAGAACATGCAGTTTGACCTTCTTAAAACTAAGAGCATTACCATTTACTATATTAATCTCAACATCTAATGACAGAAATCAGTAAAATTTTCAGGTCACTTGCATCCCAATCTGATTTAGAAAAGGCCAATCTTGCCCATAGCAGAGGCTGCATTGTCAAAGAGGATGATGATGATACAGCAAAAAGAGGAATTACATGTTACAGCCTACAAATTAACCTCAGACAGACCCTGACTGACAACTAAAACATTGGTGGTGGCTGGGGGAGCCCATCGGATGAGGCGGCCCCCAAGACAGAGCTGGAGGCGGCGGCATTGCTGCGAGCGAGGTGGCATAGCTGTCGGAGCTTCGTGGGAACATACCAGATGGAAAGGCGGGGGTGTGCATTGAAGACCGCATCGATGTCCCAGCCATGCCTCGCAGACATGGCAACGAGGGGCTTATAGCATGCTTGCCGCCATGCACCAACGTTCTCCCCTCTCTCCTTGTAGGCCCTCCTCAGTGCATTTGATGCCTCTTCATCAAGGCAGTGAAGGGCATAGCAGTGAACATAGTGCCTCATCTTTGGCTTGTTGATGTAGCTTGCCCCAACCTTCTTGGCATATCGAAACACTTGATTTGTAACCTACACCCATGGCAACAAATTAACCACGATCACCAATGCCTTGTGATTTCCGTGATTTGGTAAATAAAACATAATTAAGCATGGTCTAGATTGGTAGGTGCAGATCTATTTGGATCAAGGTGAAAATCCAATTTCATTTGAGTACTTCTAATGTCAGCAGTTGTTTTCTCTGAATGATGCCGTGCTGATTTTCAGTTTGTCTTCCGGATAAGGGGTTACGGAATCTGGACTTTGAGCTCTTATATTTTGCTTTATGAAATAATGTCTCGATAATATTGTATGTAGAAAGTGAAACATGATATGGATAGTTATAATTCAGAAAATGAGATTGGTAGGTGGAGAACTATGCAACATGAGTGATACAAGTATACTCGGTGAAATCAAATCATAGCAAGTTAGCAACCATAACATCGAAAGAACATCATAAAATGGCCATAATTATCATTATTTAGAAAAAGAATTGCTCCTATCAAAATATCTTATTTTAAAAAAATATATACATTAAGATATTTTTTCTTTTCCAAATATCGTGACAATGTAATCATTTTTTGGCACGAAACTCATCCTCAATATCTTGTATGGTAGAGATACAAATCATTTTGTACCATCATAATATCAAAGAAGAAAAAAAAAAAAAAAAGGCTGAGACAGGGTCTATCCACGGGCCAACCAAATCTACCAGATAAGTTGATGAATGCTGAAAATCCAATAAAAATTCAGAAATCGATCAACTATTTGAAATCCTTCAAACTACTGATTTGCTGATACTATATATGTATTCATGTAGAACTAATCAAGAAGACCCGACAGAAGTAAAAAGCAGCATGAGACCATCATTGTCAACAAGCGAATCAGGCTACACCAGTGAAATGTAGTCTATTAATATTAATGTCATAAATAATTTTTAGCTGATGGCCGGGAAATATATAAACAAAAAAAAATAAAGAAATAAAGAATCTTGGGAACGAGGCGTAGAAAATTCTGATGGAGGTCACCCGTATGGGCCGGGACCGGACACAGTTAATACTCGTTACGAGCCCACAGTTGACATGTCATGTCCCTTAATTGTTCGAACACCACTGCACCACCCCGATCACCAAACCATCGCAACGGCTAGGTAGACCGGTCTGATGACGTGGCAGTCAAGGATGGCCGATGCACTGACGATTCACTTGACAAGACAAGTCAGTACTCAACTTTCAGACCAACCACAATCTGACACATCATCTGGTGTGTCATCGCACATAAAAGAAAACAAGGACGGCAGCAGAACAGTGCCCAATACACTGACGTTAATTACACCGAAATCTGCACTCCTTTCTTACTCCTTTCTTCCTCCGAGAACCGGGTCGCTGCTATCAGTGGCCTTAAATGTTGTACCCAAATTTCTTTTTTTTAAAAAAAAAAAACAGAGCCCTTGAGGGAGAATCGGTATTTTCGGTGATCTCCATCATCTCTCTCACACAAACAAGGAAGGAGTTCCGATACGACTGTCTTGCGACCTAAATCCAAATCGGAATAGATAAGCTGGAATGATGGCATTTTTTGATGCATTTTTTGTTTTTTTTAGAATTTTTTCAAAGGATTTGAACATTCTCATTTAATATGAAATTAAAAATGAGATTGTTCAAACCGGACAGTAGAAGTTACCAACAAACATTAGGTTTACATAAAAGCTTGGCTACCTCGGATAGCCATCATTTAGCAACATATGTTATGTTTTGCAGTAATCTAATGCCAAAACTGGGCTCTCTCTCTCTCTCTCTCTCTCTCTCTCTCTCTCTTTTTATATATATATATATATATATATATATATATATCTACAGTTTGGACGGGGGTGCTTTATCGTTGGACCAAGTCCACCGTATAGGAAGCAAATCAGTTCAACCACAAAGCCACATGCACAAAGCTTAACAGAAAAGGAAAAAGAGCACGTTTGTACATGTTGCTTCGTAGTTGGATTGGTCCAACGGTGATCTGGTCCGACCAATAATTAGTAATTTGGACCAAACTAAAAAGAGGAAATGTGGCAGCTGACACGGGAGTAGGCGACGATGGAATGAATATATACAAGAAAAAACGTATACCCCATCTGGTGGAAGAAGAAATTAATGGTAGTACTACCTTGGTGGGGCACTTGTCGCCACGCTCTTTGGCGAGGGACTGGACCTGGAGGAGGAAGTGGCGGCACTGCTCGTAGAGGTGGAAGAGGTAGTCCAGCCCGTTCTTCTTCGCCCGCGCCACCTCGCCGGGCTCCGTCACGATGAAGGGGTGCTCCCTCTGCCGCTCCACCACGCTCCTCTCCGACCCCTCCTCCGAACCCCCTGTTCCCCATCCGTCTTCCTCCTCCTCCTCCTCCTCCTCCTCCTCGGGTGATGATCTCTGCTTCTTCTTCTTGTTCTTCCTCCTGTTCTTCTTCTTGGTTTTGGGTTTCTTGGTGCTTCGCCGCTGCTTGGCCCTGCCGTCGTCGTTGTTCGCCTCCCCGCCGCTTGCCGCCGCTTCCCTCTCCTGCTGGACCGGCTCCTCCGACAGTCCTGTCCCATTTCATCCATCATTCATCATCATAGTAGCTACATAAGGGAGAATTAATATATAGTGGTTACATAAAAAGAAAATAAAATTAAATTAAGTTGTCTCTAAAAGAGTGTTAATTATGTTGGACTCTCAAGATTTTAAAACTCCATGGATTATGTAAGTTTCATTCAAAATTATAAGGAACGAAATTCAATAAAAGGTCACGAATTTACCTTTTCTTTCCCTTTTTTTAATAAAAAAAAAACTTTTTTTCCATGGATCTCGGAATAATAACAAAAGCAACTCATCCCTTAAATTTAAAATAAAAAAAATAAAACTACAACAACAATAATAATAATAATGATCATACTGTAGGAGAATGATGAAATCTTGATTGCAATATCAAAACTTATAACAAACCCACCGATGACAGGAGATGTAGACATGCATGTTTTCCAATCAGAGGACTTCCATGGACCACTTGGGCTTCTGTGTTCAGTTCAATTAAAAAGGGGGTGTATTTTAAATAAAAAGGAAAAAAAAGAAGAAGAAGAAAAGAACGGCAGAATTTAGCAAAAATAGCAGGAAGATTTCGTAGGATGCATCAGAATGTTTCTTCAGGTGAACTAAAAGCGAATGCCTCACCTTCGGCGCAATCTAGCAAATAGTGGACTCATTTTCTAACATGCGCTGGATGGGCGGGGCTCACCTTCTTGGGAGAGGGCGTCGAGGGCATGGTTGAAGCCGCCGAGGTTGTGGTGGAGGTGGCCGGGGGAGTTAAGAAGAAGCATCCTCCGGCGAGGGTCGTCATCGACGCCGGTGGCAGGTTGATGGTTGTGGTCGTGGCGAAGGAAGACATTGGCCTGGTGGTGATCAAGGAGGCGGCGGCGCTCAGCGCGGAGGGCGGCCTTGATGCCATAGCGCTCGCCGAGGAGGAGGTCCCACCGGAAGAGGTGGGCGAGGGCGGAGAGGACCTCCTCCACCTCCCCTTCAGTCATCCCTACCAGCGTGCTCGCCGTGAACCCCAGCTCCCCCAGCCGCGCCACCGTCGCGTACCGCACACCGTACCCGGCGAACACCTCCCCCAACTCCCGCGGCTGACCACCCTCCTCTCCTCCGCGCCTTTCTTGCCTTTGCGGCGGTTCCTCCCCTTCCTCAGCCGCCGGCGGTGTGGGTTCCATCGAACGGCACGGCGGCGGCGCTGGTGGGTCCCACTTGAAGATGTTGGCCGAGAAGGCGTCCCCAGGATCCATTGATCGAACTGGGTAGCTTTCTTCTTGTTCTTTTTTCTCTTTCTTCTTGGCTCGTCGGCTGCACTTCGTTTGACGCCGTTCGCTCGCTTTTTAAGTGGGAGGCCAGTTGCTTCGTAGCATGAAATTACTAAACTGTCCCTTGTTGGGTCTTTTTACTTTGCCTTGGAATGATCCATCGTTGCCTTGGTAAGCTGAAATTACCAAACCCTCCCTTGTCTTCCTTATTTTCATTTTTTTATGGTCATATATGATCTCTCTAAATGTAGTTTTTTTTTTTTCGGTAAATATAAATGCTCTGTGATGGTTCCCAGTATTGTGTCTGAAGGCGATCCCTAGCACCTTGTTTAGCTCGCACTCTCTCTCTCTCACTCTCTCTCTCTCTCTCTCTCTCTCTCTCTATATATATATATATGTATATATATATATGTATATATATGTATGTATATGTATGTATATGTATATATATATATATATATGTATATATATGTATATGTATATATATATATATATATATATATATATATATGTATATATATGTATATGTATATATATGTATATATATGTATATGTATATATATATATATATATATATGTATATGTATGTATATGTATATGTATATGTATGTATATGTATATGTATGTATATGT